>JAQISU010000193.1:5000-605000 GCA_029339505.1 Unio delphinus
AAAGGGTCTATTTGGTTCATCGTAAGGGTATATTTGGCAAAAAAAAGACGCCATTGTCGTTGTCCCCCCCCCCCCCACCTCTGCTGCTAGTGGGTTAACAATTCTTTTACGAGATTCAGTAAACGATTTTAACTGAATATTTTATCAAGTCCGACATGATATCGCGTCCGAGGATCTGATAAATTTATCGTCACAAATCGATGTGGGACTGACTGAGCGTGACTAAAGAAATTTCTAAAGAGATGATGATCCATATCACCGCTGCACCAAGTTTGCCAAATATGTCTAAGAGTATGTGTATCAACTCCGTTGAATACGGCAAGAATATTACAGTTATCTCTGATCACTTTTGGTATTTGTGTGTATCGTTGAGTGACATATATCACGCTAGTTTTTGTTATGCCTACCTTTGGAAAATATCCTAGCGGGATTCTTTTGATTGTCTAACATGATATCATCATATACGACTAAATTGTTAATATCTCCATCAATATCATCAATGCTCGGTGCTTCATCGATATCGAGTATAAACTCATTAATACCCTCGCCGGATTCTTCTACCGCTTTGTCGTTAAAATCTTTTAACACGTTGTAACATCGCTGATCATCTAGACTCGGGGCTATCAAATACAACTTTTCCCATTTCATCCATCTCGTTATTAAATTAAGTAACAATTGTGTCTTGCCACTTCCATATGGTCCGATTATAATCATTCTAATTGAATTCGGTAACATCGCATGGTGTTTAATAGGTTCCCGTCGTCGCGTAGCTGAATAATCAATTACATTCATGTTATTATAAATAAATTATGGATCTATATTGTGTGAAATGTAAGAAGCGTACTGGCACAAACGACTTGACGACGATTACAACTAAAAATAACCGATCAGCACTTTCTGGTAAATGCGTACAATGCAGTACAAAGAAATTTAGATTTATTTCTTGAGATCTGCGGATAATTTAAAAAAAAACGAGGAGGTGATATTGCAGCCAAGCTAACTAAACTCCCAGGAACCCCATGGGCAAAGTATCCAGGAGAAAAACATCTTCCAGGGTATAGTTATTGTGGATCCGGAACCAGACTCGATATCAGACTCGATGATCAAAACCAACCTCGACGTGGTGAAGAACCAATAAACGCCATTGATAAAGCGTGTCATGTTCATGATGTCGCTTATAAAAGCAGCAATCTGCAACACAGACATATCGCAGATGTCAAATTCATTCACGCGTTGAATTTTATCACTGATAAATCATTCAAAGAAAAATTGGCTTCATGGTTAGTAAAATCGGCAATGAAAGGTAAATTGATGTTAGGTGCCGGTAATTAATAACAACATGGAATCTATTTATTATTCTCCAAAAGGATACTGGAGGGGTAAAGCAGCAATTGGTAAACTTGCTAGCGCCGCGAAGGTGAAATATACCACAGCAGCGGATTGGTTATCCAAACAGGCGATATGGCAAATTTATCTACCGCCGCCTAAACAAATTAACTACTCGTATTTTGATGTGACCGTTCCTAATGAAGTTCATCAGGCTGATATATTTTTTCTGCCACATGATGGTGGTTACAAATACGCGTTAACTATAGCTGATGTTGCGAGTCGATAGAAACAAGCAGAACCGTTAAAAACAAAATCATCAACTGAAGTGGCTTCTGCGTTTGAAAAGTTTTATCGGCGGGGTCCTCTGCGCTGGCCAAATCTATTACAAGTTGATCCTGGAAAGGAATTTCAGGGTGCGGTTCTATCAACAATGAAGCATCATAATGTCACTATCAGACGAGGGCATACTGCACGACATCGCGATCAGGCAATTGTTGAACGATTTAATCGTACACTTGATGAGAGTTTATTTGGATATCAATTAGCTAAGGAATTTATTCAGGATAAACGATCTCGTGAATGGGTTAAGAGATTACCAGCTGTGATTACCGCGCTAAATAATGAGGTTACTCGAACAATCAGCATGAAACCTAACAACGCGATTAAAAAGAAGTATATATCACTAAAACCGCAAAAAGATTTTTCAAAGCAACCAATACTCGGTAATGTCACCGTTAGGTATTTATACGAACCAGGAGAGCTTGAAGGTGGTAAAAAGGGCTACTGATCCTTTTTGGAGCGTTATGGCGCATAAAATATCTAGTATAACACGATCTACGGGTAGACCTGCAATCTATAGATTGGATTTGACCGCTCCTCAGTGAGGATTTACTCGTGAACAACTACAAGTGATACCCGAGGATACTCAATTACCGCCGCGTGGTCTTAACTAGCACCTCTTCGTCTGTTGCACTCAAGACAAGTCAGCATCACATTATCTCTAGTATGACCTACGCTGCTATCATTTCTGTCTACGGTAAATTGGCGAGGATCTTTATCCGACCAACACCAACGCATTATACATTTGCAACTCGCGCAGTAATTATTATGTTGTTGTTCCAGTGTGATTATTAATTCAGCATCAATATCACATTCTCTGTTATTTTTTTTATCCTGCTGTTTATAACCAGAAAGTTTTTTTTATCAGTTATTGTAATGTCGTTATCATCTAAAACAACTCTTCGAAGCTGATTTATTCTTCGTACTCTGGATACTGCGAGATAAACTAAATTCGACCACTCGATGTGATTATCCACCATCCAAACAATCGTATCTGATATAGTCAATCCCTGTGAAGAATGTATCGTCGCTGCGTAACCTAGCGTCCATGGGGATTTATCAGCACGCAATGCATCTTCGACGACGCTGATATCAACCAGCACAATATTATTTAACACTAAATTCTGCTTTCTTGATTCTGTCAACATATATACCCTTAGATGTTATATCCGCGATTATAAAATCGTATTCGACGCTATCTATAATCAACCGTGAAGAATATCGTTTATTGTCGTATTTTCCACCCTGAGTAAATTTACCAATTATTCTTCTACCAAGATCTTTTGCTTGTCTATTTCTAAATTCAAATAACTGTTTGGACCATTTCACGACATTTTCTTCGTCAAGATCGGGAAACTGTTTTCGTTGTTCGTTGATTATACTATCTAGATTGGGTTGTGGTAAACAGACTTCAGTCTGAGCTCGATAGGATATAATCGCTTCACTGGCAATCATCGATATCAGCATTCTACAATCAATCATATACCGTAACAGCACTATTGGCATCCAGTGTTTTTCAGATATATGTCTACCAATCCAAACATAACAGCACGGATGAAGTCCTGTAGCCAATTCAAATGATACCACACGAGCGAATCCGGTTAAATCAAAATCGGGTAGTGGTCCATTAATAGCAACACGGGCCATCTCGTGTGTTGGATGTCCAAATCGTTTAAAGTATTCAGCGCATTCTCCGTACCCGTGAAAACTTGCCGGATAACACGCGACTATATCAACTGAAATAATACTTTCACGGTCATATTTTGTATTCCATAATCCGCCGTGGTTGTATTCTATACAACTTGATTTGATGTCTGTGAGAAACTCACCTCGCGTTGGATTCCATGTGTTTTTCTTTCTCGCAAAATGAGCTGCAACCGACGGAATTGTAAAACAGTTTGTTAGTAATTGTTCGTCGTCGTAACTCTTCGAGAAACTACTAGCTAGTTTTTTCATCGCCTCATGGAGTGTTTCAGTGCGGTATAATTCTCCATTGGGTCTTACAAATTGATCGAATCTACACTCGGAGTTATGTAACCACACTGACACAGGATCGTTTTTACTCAACTGGTGAATAAAATCAAATAGTTTCTCTTCTCCGGAAAATTCCTCGGGTATATATTTTATGGTTCTATCCCGCGGAAATATTGTTACTGCAAATTTCAATGCGTGTTCGTTATGATCTATAATTTTGATTGGAGCTCCATTTGAGTTATATTTTGATTCGTATAATACTTCACCGGTTATTGTCATTACCGATATTAGGAATCTTTAGGTATCACGGTACCAATTGTTTTTCCATAGATCTCAATGCTAATATTTGGAGAGATAAATATATTTTCTATCCTAATTTAGCATGCATCTCACACACTGTTATAGAGAACAATGTTAGATTGTCAATTTGATGATGACAAAACCAGGTACTCCATTGCATTTAAGAGAGATAACTCTGCTGGAACTAGACAGGGGTATGAGTTATCTAGTCACAACATACCTATTTTCAGTCATGTCTATGACATTTTCAAAAAATCATAAAAAATACAAAATATGATTAGTATAGGAATTAACATAAATTCACATGTTGCCAAGAGGCTAAACTATTTTTTTAAGCCTAACAGAAAGTTCAACTCTTACATAATCCACCAATCAAAGCTTGTGTTGTTGTTTTTCTCTGATTGGTATGGACCCTGCACCTTACGCTCCACCCACATGGACTTGCGCAATTGGTACCGTTATACCTTAAAGATGTTTCTAATTTAGTTATATCTTGAATTGTTGCCCCTCGCTGTTTCACTGTTAACCCCCACTCGGTTATTTTTTTGCGTCTTAGATCAGTCAATTTGTTTCCACGCAACGCATTTGTGAAGTGTTTTATTATTCGTTCTGCCACACAATTTATTTTTGATAGTTTCATGGGTTTTAGTTTTTCAATACTCGGTTTATCATTTAACGGAGATATCCCATAAACAACTGCTGTTAGAGGATAAGATCTCTCGTAGTATGGTTTGTCAATTCCAGTCAGAATTCCTGGTTTGGAATCTTGACTCACAGTGACAGTTTTTTTTATTATTCAGGATGGGTTCAAATTTATCCCTGATAATCCAATCTCCAGTGTCTGAACGGATAATGAATTTTATTCTAAACAAAATACCTTTTCCGCGTAAGATGTGAAATTATCACTGCTGCGTATTTATCGTTCATGGTAGCATCAATGCTACCATCAATTCGAAATGTTGACCAACAGTGAGATGCTCCATCACGCTTGAATTCATTAAAACAATCACGAATTTTTCTTATCATGGTTCTATCACTTATTAGACTCTTTGGCTTATCAGAGACTCTATCGAGATTAAATTTAGTATTTTTCGAAGGTGTAATTTTCGATATTCTCTTGAACTCCTTCATATTATAATTGAAACAAGTATTTAAATAGAGAATATATATATATAATGAATCATTGCAAATGGCTTATGATTGGATCAATAACCCTGTGTAACAAATCATGCAGAAAGGAGTTCTGTGGGTATCATATGCAAAGCGTTCGACGCGGAAGTCTTGGTCCAAATCCATGTATAAGATGTGGGGTAGGGGTGAGAGTAATATCACAATTGTGTCTCGGTTGTTGTGCTAAGCGATACAGAGAGTTAAAGCGTTATTATCATAACGAACTAAGAATTCCATCAATAACTCTGACCCTGACAGCGTCAATGACACAGTTATAAGAACTCTTCAAGACTACTTTGAAAAATTCTCAAGTGATGTTATTATTAGACCAAACAATTAATTAGACAAACAATATTATAGTATATAAATGAACTAAGAATTCCGACCACACCCTGAGATTCCAAACTATGAGGCATCCAGTGATGGTATTGCCAGACACCGTAGATTGAAGAAGCCAGTAGGTGTTGTGAATAATATGGGGTATTTGATGTTTGGTGCTGGGAAAAAGAATATTACTGCCATCGTTTTGTGTATGAATGTAATTACGGATTGATCGAAGATGGTTTTGTTATCGATCACATTGATTCCAATCCTCAGAATAACAAATTGGATAATCTAGAAGTTGTTACACAGAGTGAGAATTTAAAACGAGGAAAGATTGGTACTTATTAATCAATTGGGAAGAGGCCTGTAGAATCTTTTAATACAGCAACTAACGAAGAAATTATATTCCAATCAATGTTTGAAGCCGGTAGATATTTTAATAATTGTATACCCTCAGTACGAAAAGTAGCAGAGGGAACTTATCGATCAGCTTTTTCAAAACGAACTGGACAAAAAATACAGTTCGTTTATGTCTAATCATGTTTTATATAACACCAAGGGAGATAACTCGTTTAGTATATTTACGGGCTATGAAAGAGTTATGGATCTCAACGGGTTTTTCCGATTATTTCTTAGTGGAAAAAAAATATATTTTGTAAGAAAACGAATAAAATATGTAGTGTTTTACAAATAATTGTATTTTTAGTTTTCATTTTCCTTCAAGTATTCTGTTTTGTTTCATACACGAAAGGTATATGGTGCTATGATATGAATTCCAAGAACTGCTATGATATGAATTCTACGAACTGCTATGATATGAATTCCAAGAACTGATATGACATAAATTCCAAGAACTGATATGATATGAATTCCAAAACTGATATGATATGAATTCCAAGAACTGATATGATATGAATTCCGAGAACTGATATGATATAAATTCCGAGAACTGATATGATATATGAATTCCAAGAACTGCTATGAATGTTATATGAATTCCAAGAACTGATGTGATATGAATTCCAAAAACTGATGTGATATGAATTCCAAGAACTGCTATGATTGTTATATGAATTCCAAGAACTGTTATGATATGAATTCCAGGAACTGTTGTGATATAAATTCCAAGAAATGTTATGATATGAATTCCAAGAACTGATGTGATATAAATTCCAAGAACTGTTTTGATATGAATTCCATGAACTGATTTGATATAAATTCCAAGAACTGTTATGATATGAATTCCAAGAACTGTTATGATATAAATTCCAAGAACTGTTATGGTATAAATTCCAAGAACTGTTATGATATGAATTCCATGAACTGTTATGATATGAATTCCAAGAACTGTTGTGATATAAATTACAAGAACTGTTATGATATAATTTCCAAGAACTGATGTGATATGAATTCCAAGAACTGTTGTGATCTAAATTCCAAAAACTGTTGTGATATGAATTCCAAGAACTGATGTGATATTAATTCCAAGAACTGCTGCGATATGAATTCCAAGAACTGCTGTGATGTAAATTCCAAGAACTGTTATGATATGAATTCCAAAAATTGTTATGATATAAATTCCAAGAACTGTTATGATATGAATTCCAAGAACTGTTATGATATAAATTCCAAGAATTGTTATGATATAAATTCCAAGAACTGTTATGGTATAAATTCCAAGAACTGTTATGATATGAATTCCAAGAACTGTTATGATATGAATTCCAAGAACTGTTGTGATATAAATTACAAGAACTGTTATGATATAATTTCCAAGAACTGATGTGATATGAATTCCAAGAACTGTTGTGATCTAAATTCCAAAAACTGTTGTGATATGAATTCCAAGAACTGATGTGATATTAATTCCAAGAACTGCTGCGATATGAATTCCAAGAACTGCTGTGATGTAAATTCCAAGAACTGTTATGATATGAATTCCAAAAATTGTTATGATATAAATTCCAAGAACTGTTATGATATGAATTCCAAGAACTGTTATGATATAAATTCCAAGAACTGTTATGATATAAATTCCAATAACTGTTATGACATGAATCCCAAGAATTGTTATAATATAAATTCCAAGAACTGTTATGATATAAATTCCAAGAACTGTTATGATATAAATTCCAAGAACTGTTATGATATGAATTTCAAGGACTGTTATGATATGAATTCGAAGAACTCTTGTGATATAAATTCCAAGAACTGTTATGATATAATTTCCAAGAACTGATGTGACATGAATTCCAAGAACTGTTGTGGTATAAATTCCAAAAACTGTTGTAATATAAATTCCAAGAACTGATGTGATATGAATTCCAAGAACTGCTGCGATATGAATTCCAAGAACTGCTGTGATATAATCCTTCAAAATTGACTCCAATTTTTTTATATTAGAAATATGAATTATCATATATGAATTCTGAAAATATGAATAAGATTTTAGCTGAATTTTCAAAATTGAAAAGCCAAGAGATTAAATTGTCTAATAATTTAAACCCTAACTAAATTATGTCCGACTTTCAAGATATAAAATACGGTATTATTACTAACAAATATATGCTGCCAAAGAAGTATGCGTTCATAAAAAAAATCCAGAATTCTATTCGCGATTCTCTTGCATTCTGTAGTGACGTAAGTGTGTTTGTCCCATTATTTACTACCGTAGATGGAATTCGAAAAGAGTTAGGCCGAGATTATGAATTTAAAAAGGAGGTTAATTCGAAGATTAGAAATATACGGGCGTTAATTGAAGAAAATGAAAAAAAAAAAACGCTGGATACAACTGACGATTTGACAGTATAGCGCGTTAGTATAAATACATCACTGTTGCAAATACAATGGAAGGTATATTTGATCAAACAACACGGAATTAAATTAACTGAAAAATATTTTAGTGTTCTTTTGTTGCTTGTCTATTGGGTTAAAATGTAGAAATTATTTGATGATGACAAAATCACTACATCGTATATTAATTGGAAATTGCTTTACTGTTTTAATAATGGTCAACGAAGCATTAACTACAAGACTAGGGAGAGATAGATTGGCTTCAATTAAGAAATTCTTACCAATTCGCGACTCTGTCAGAAGTAAATTACAAGCTAGACAGAGTCTTCAGACCGATTTTTCTGAGGGATCTGAAGAGTTGTTTAAACCAATAACCACAGCAACGAAAGGGGTAGAGCGTGCTATATGGAGGATGTTCCCAAGGACAAACCAAGAAAAGAAAAACCTCTTTTGGTGAATTTGAAAAAATAGGAACGGAAACTGAAAAAACAGCACGAAGATCCAAACAAACAAAAAAATCTTTAAGGACACTTCCTGGTGATATAATAACTGCTGCAAAACAACGATAACAGCAAGAACGACAACTTCAGGAAGAAATAGAACGATTAGGTGATATTGATATTAGATCCCCACCGCCTGAACTCCAAGTACCACATGCAGAAGAAGAAATTGAACTACCAGGTGATATTCCTATTATCCCACCACCACCTGAATTTCAACAAGAAGAACAACAAGGCGCTGTTGCAAGAAAAGAATATCCACCTGAAAAGATATTTACGGTTGATGCGTTAACTGAAATTAGGAATACCCTTGATAATATTGAATTAGCTGAATTTGCCAAAAATAAATTAAAAACAAGAAAAAATGATATATATGATAAATTTAACCGGTTTATGAAAGACAGAGACACATGGGAAACAAAAGTATATTTAGCAAAACATGTTGGAACTAGAATCACACAAAAGAAGCATCTGGGTTTCCTGCATTTCAAGCCTTGGTAAAGGGTATCGCACAACCACTACCGGGTTATACAGTAGACGACCCAAACCCTGATGAAATACAAATAATGGCAGAAGCTGATTCTGAAAAAGGTGCGACTGGTATTACTAAAAAATCAAAAGGAAATGGATATTCTGGGACTGGAATTTCAGGTAGTGGTTTTATTCAATGTCCTGGTAATGTTCTTGGTGATATAGCACGATTAGAAGGAAAATGAGTTGGAAATAACTCACCGGAAATAATTAATGAAGCGGCTGATATCTGCAGACGGTTATTTCAAGGCGGTGTTATGGACATTGGTATATATCGAGATTTCATTGGCGAGTTAGTGGAAAATCCTACGGATGGTTATCATAGTTACTATTCTGATGACGAAGTCATCGCATCAGATAAATATCATTTAAAAAAGAAGATCATACACTACAACCATGATAAACCAACCAGCATCTATGTAGTAAACTCACGATTTCCGGTTTATAAAGCGTACTTAGGTGATGGTCTAGGTGATACAATTGCAGGGTTATTTGCAAGAATGGCTCCAAAAGTAGCGCCGCTAACAAAACAATTATCAATGAAAGCTATTGATGTTATTCGTAATAAAGGTATTAGTGCTGTTGGAGATCTTGCCGGAAAAGCGTTTTCAGCCACGAAGGATAAACTAACAGCGCTAGTTCGACAGCGAAGGAAACTACAATTGGGACCACTGCCATCTACAGCGGAAATGCCTGCGCGGGTTAGTAAAAGTATAAATAACGCAGTAGATCAAAAACTAGCGTCGCTGATAACCAACGACCAAAGCAACATCGCAAATATGATAGCAGGAAGTGGCTTAAAAAAACCACGACGACGTCGACGATGATGATTTAGACGCTGATAAAAATAATAAAATGCTCAAACGGTCACCTGATCCAGCGTTTGATATGGACGCCCCAGTGCGCAAGGATGATTCCGTACGCGATTATCAATACTACGCCTATCACGCAATACAACCAAATAGTCGAACAAGAATTGAACTTCAAGTTCATGATACCAGTAAATACTTTTTGCCTTGTGAAGCGTTTATCGAAGTAGAAGGAGAACTTGTAATAGCTGATGGTACTCCTGCTGTACCAGCACAGTATCCAGCTGATTCTCAAGTCGGTTTTGTCAATAATGGTATCATGGCGCTTTTTGAGAGTGCAAGATATCTGATTGATGGAAAAGAGATCGAGTCGATAGAACGTGATGTTGATGTGGCCACAAAAATAATAGAGCTAGCAAGATATTCCGATGATTATATAAGATCGGCGGGCCCTTCTATGACGTTTGCAAAGGATAATAAAAATGCCACTGCAAAAAATCAATTTATTGTAGGACGACCAAGAAATAATGCTCGTAATGCTGATGTTGATATCGAGAATATGATTATAAATACTAATAATAATTTCAATCTGGGAGCTGCAACACGCATGTCAATGTTGGAAGGGCCGCGTAGATCATTTTCATGCGCGATTCCACTCCATCATAGAAATGTTCGAAAAGTTATTTATGGAGCAAAGTATACAGTAGCACTCGTGCGAAAGGGTGATGACAATGACGCAATTTTGAGGATTCCAGCAGTTGCTGCAAATCCAAATGACGATGCCGGTAAAGTCATTTTAACAAAACTATCATTATGGATGCCAGTACTGACTCCATCAATCACCGCAGAAGACCGATTACTATCATTTATGGAACAAGGAGGAAAATCACTGATAAGTTGGCTAACAACAACAACAGATGTTAAACAATCAAATATTAATGGGTTATTTACGTGGAACCTGGCATCACAACAAGGTTTTGCTGCACCACGTCATATAATTTTTGCGTTACAGGATAACACACGAGTTGGTAATCAACTCTCCAGCCATATGATATTTGATCAATTAGGTGTTAAAGACGTCTCACTGAGAATAAACGGTCAGCAGGAACCATCCGAAGATATACAACTTAATTACGGTCAACACAATATTGCCCGCGTGTATCATCGATTGTTATCATTTATGGCACGCGATCAAAATGTCAATACTGGTCTGCAAATATCACAATATGATTTTAGGAATTTATATCCGATCTATTATTTTTCGTTGGAACAGTTTGATTTAACAAGACAATCCGTCGTTGACATACATTTTAGAGCTAATGTACTTCGTGGTACTATCCTCTAATAAAGAGCGGTTGCTGTCATTCTCAGCGACAAATCAATATTTCTTGAAGCTGTTGGTGGAAGAATGAGAGTAATCGATGCACCAGTGGTAAACATGTAACAATTAGATCAATCTGTTATTGTATAATATCATATAGTCATATTAGTGTTGCATTAACTCCCGGTCAACTCAAGAAATTGCAATCAGAATCAGCTAATAAATGTGGAACCACGATCACGTTTAAACCCAATCAGATGACTGGCGGAGCAAATAAATTGTCGCTGACGACTCGTCAAGTAAAACACTTCAATGATGCTTTCAAAGATAAAAATGGCGTTCAGATCACTCTCTCTGCGGCTGCTATCAAAAACATGATAAACTCAGGTGGTATATTCCCGTTGTTAGCTGCGTTACCAGCGTTGATTACAGTAGCGGCCCCAGCGGTGACTAAAGCGGCCGCTTTAGGAGCCGTTGGTACCGCGGCAGGAATGGTACTAAAGAAAGCAACTGGAAGAGGATACAAAAAAAGGGAAAGGGTCTAAGACTACCAGGAACCCCGTATTCATGGTACAGCGGAAAAGGTCTGAGAATCCCAGGAACGGTTTATTAACACCAATGTCCAATTTTGATTTACTCGATGCTGCTAAAATATTGGCCATAAAAAACTTCAGAGGTGACTTTATGAAAGATCAGTTGCCGACACACCCAAACAGCGTTGAAACCGGTATTATTAATCTCGATAACAGCACCGGATCCGGAACCCACTGGGCTGCATACGAGATTGATCCACGTGCAATTGTTTATTTTGATTCATATGGATTAGCGCCGCCGAAGGAATTTATGCGTTATATAAACCGCTTAAAAACATTTCATGAAATGAAGACTTGGTATTCCACGCTACCAACACAACAATTGAATGATCTACCAATATGCGGCAACGAAGTATTAAATGTCCTTGACGCTATTTTAACATCTGGAAAACCACCACACGTTGTCGTAAATGAATATAATAGCAGTCGCTGGCGGCATCGATGATTTTGCAACGAAAAGATTTTAGAGAGAGATTATATAAAATAACATGATTGATATTTGGGGGAGATCTTTATCAGCGCTGAAGAAACCAACCACAGAAATGTCTGGAAGCGGTAATATAAAAAAAATAATCGAAGATGAAATAGCTGAGACGTTAAACTTAGCAAGTGTTGATCCTAATGAAATAGTTGTATTTCAAGATTGTCTGGGTAAATTGAAAACTAGTAATATTTCCCTGAATGATATTTTAGTT
Organism: Unio delphinus; assembly: GCA_029339505.1. NCBI lineage: Eukaryota > Metazoa > Mollusca > Bivalvia > Unionida > Unionidae > Unio > Unio delphinus. Next base: position 17,679 of record JAQISU010000193.1, read on the forward strand.
AAACAAAGCGGCGTAACCGAGAACACCGTTGCATTATTTTCCGATCAGGGTAAACTCAAACCAGGTGTACTTGTTTCGACGATTATAGATAAATTAAAAACTCTCAACGATGAGTTAAAAATCATACAAAACTTTTTTGGGTGATCCAGCGGCAACATCACCGAATTTATCATTAATAAAAATCTCTATGGACAATATAAGGACTGAATGACGAATTGAAATGAATTATGGCTTTCTTCGGCGAACCAGCGGTAAAATCACCGAAGCTCACAGAGATAAAAAATTCTATGTTGGAACTAGCAACACTCCAAGCCAAATATGAAGACCACGTTGAAGAGTTTTCATCATTTCGTAAAAACATCATTGAGGTTGATAACAGTCATTGAAAAAAACAAAAATCCCTCATGCGAAAACCAACAACGTAGTATACACGATTAAATACAGATCATTTGCGTGGACACCCACAAACAATATACGACATATCACTGCAACCGCCAAAGGTATTTATCGATTAACACTAGTAACACCGACTCAATTTAATATATCATCGTCGAGTTCATCTGGGGTCAATATTACAATATCAACGATCATCGACAAGGATACAACTGAAAAGTTCATGATAGCATCCACTGATTAAAATTTAGCTAGTGTTTCAGTAACATGGTATGTGGAATTCGTAGCGGATTTGAGTAAACAACTAAATTGAAGTCGTAAACTGATTTGGAAATAAAATGTCGTCATCAACGGTACCTTCGGTATCTCAATATCGCTATGATCAGGCCAGAGAGTTTCAGACTAAACTCAAAACTCTCACCGAGGAGTATCAAGTAAAAATAAAAAAATACCAACGATGAATCACCGCAGTTGATGTTACCGTGTACTCGGTGAGTGGTGTAATCACCGGAGCCTGAATTATACTCTCCTCGGTGACAATGATTGCTCCGATAGCTGTTCCGATTTGCATATCCGCTGCGACAATAATCGCGGAAATAATTTCGATAATAACAAAAAAATATCATCATGCAGCCAATTCAAACTGCAAGACTACATAATTAAATTTCATGTTGTATCAACTGCGTACTCGCAATTGTCATCGTTGATATCGTCGTCGCTCGATGATACATTTATATCAGATAGTGAGTTCTCAGCGATGGAATTTATGATTCCGCGATGTCAAAATTAGAAATATAACATGAATATAATAACAATGACAACACCGCAGGAACTACTTCAACGAATATTGGAGAACACAAACCCGGTGCATGATCTCAATAAAATCAACCAATCCTGAATTCAGTGTGAATTTCCCTATTCCGATTCCCGTGAAGGAGATAGCGCTAGCAAAACTACGAGTGTATCACAGTTGGCCTAATATTAGGTCGGTAGCATTTGGCGGTCAACAACCGAATAATTCCTTGGTATTTGCGAATAAGAATTGCGAAGATGGAACTCCAGACTGGAACGTTGTTTCAATACCAATCGGAACATACCAAAATCGAACAAATCAATACTGAATTCCAACGTAGGATAAAATCAATTACTGGAGCAGAATCGAAAATCGCTATAATGGTTCATGAGCCGACACTATCATCTGCCATTGAGATCAACTCACCTAGTTATGTCGTAGATATCTATCAGAGTTCTATAAGGTCAATAATGGGGTGGCCTGAAATCCCACCTCGGGCAGCTTATCAAATACCCGAACCACAAAAATCTGATTATGTGACCGACAGAATAAAATCTGATAATCCAATAAAAAGTTAAAATGAATACGATAAGTCAAAATTTTTCACTGAAATGATAGACGATCGCGCTAATATATACTATCAAACTCGACAAGATGAAATCGTTATTGATAGCATTGAATTTAATATGTGATGTTATCGAGGGAAGTTATTAAATAAATCTCGAGCGATCAAATCAAGCTCAGCAGGGATATATTTTATACTCTTTTGCATCAACAGCTCCTCCAGGATTTATAATTATTGAGTCTCCGGTTAATCCAGTCTATATGCGATGTCATAATAATTCATTATTGAGAATTATCTTTAAACTCACTGACCAGTCCAATAATCTAATTGATTTACAAGGTGAGGTTCTATAAATTAGTCTGTTTGCGAAATCGTAGCGAATTTCATCGTAGCGATTTTCATCGTAAAAGAATTGTTAACCCACAAGCAGCAGAGGCGGGGGGGGGGGGGGACAACGACAATGGTGTCTTTTTTTTTGCTAAATGGACCCTTACGAGGAACCAAATAGACCCTTCTATTATATATTTACTAGGAAGCCTCAGTTTGTCAAATAGACAGTTCTATTAAATATTTACGAGAAGGAAGCCTCGTCGACGCCTAAAAAGTATGTCGGATTCCCCCCCTCCCCCCCTCTGCTGCTGCTTTAGTTTAAGCACTATCCATTTAATTGATATAAATCTGGACATGGAACAAACCTATTCACATGCTATCTATTTCTTAGTTCTAGAAACAATACTTTTACAAATTAAAGTTTATGCCTTCAAAAAGACACCCACTTTATATACAACAAAAATGCATTTCATAAAAGAAATACACTTTTTGACCTACAATTTCTAAGAAAAAAGCTAAAACTAAACAAGTAAAATAAACAAACTGGACCAAGTTCATGTTCCTCTATATCCGGCACGCACGTTCTTTAAAATCTGGTCAGCTACCACTTGTTTCCCAGCGTAGATGTTTCCCATCATGTACCCCCTTTCCTTCGTAAATCTGCAGTAATATCAATTATGCTAGATAAACTTTTCGATAACCAGATCAGTGACGGTTATTGTCCAAAGAGGAACAACATACGTCATATGAATGGTCACATTTCCATTGGTGATGTCAAACTTTATCTCATCGTCTGCACGTCTTCAGTATCTCTCAATAGTTAGGAAGAAGATAATTCTGCAGGTGTACTAAACCCGAGACATACAGAAGAGTTCAGAATGTGGTGTTATATAGACTCAAACGACATCGATATTTGACTTGAAACTGATATTTAAGTTCCTCTGACAGTGAGTCAAATAAATCCATAATGAAAACTGCTGCTTCATTGGCTGAAACGCCAGAAGCAAAGTCTTTAAATTTACCCGTGTCGGTGGAAGTTGTCATATTCAATTTTCTCGAAGTCGCCGTCTGATTCAGTTGGATGCTGAAATACTCCTTTAGGCCTTCTAAATCCTTTTCCTTCATGGGCGCACATTGTTGTGACGGTATGGTGGTGAAAGAGGTCAAATATATTTGTTCTTTCTTTTTTCCTTTTCTTCATCTGCGTAGAGTGATCCATCTTTCTTGGCGTTTGTCCTCGCAATGAGGTGTCGTTCTTGGAAGTTGTATATTGTGTGATATCAGCGTGTACATAAGGTAAAGACTTGTAGTCTGGAATTCTTACTGGTTGCACATATTTTTCCATGGCGTTATTAAAAAAACACAACTAAGGTATGGTACTGTATCGGTGATGTGATTGTGTCTTGGATGTTCTCCTTTTTATATGCTGACCAATATAGACGTGACCGTACGGTAAAATGAAGGGTTTGGGAAGCCGCACTCGCTTCTTGTACACAACTTGATACACTTTTAACAAAGGTCGACTGACTAATTTGTGTGTGGGCATGAGCACATTTTTGTTCGGTTCGTAGGTGGTGACTAAAATCTTGATCATCTCTAGACTGCAGGTATTCTTTAAATACCCCAAAGTTAAGTACTCGACTGGTGCAATAATTGAGAGTGGATCCTATCACTTTCATTCGGTGTGCCCTTCTCCTTGTTTATCACGGTATTCGTGGCCGTAATTGTTAGGACCACCACTAGCAAAACTTAGGGTGCTCGTCTATCCAAACTCCTAAGCGGTCTAATTCGATGTCAGGGTGACGTTGACCCAGGCGATCAATGTATATGCAACTGTCAGTGTCAAAGTGCAGGACGCAATCTCCTAACAGTTCTAAAGCTTCGTACAAGTTTACGCGAGCATGGGCTGTCACGTAAGCCTCAATGATGACATTTCCGAATTCGTCTGCTTCTACAAGGTCCAGTTCTTCTTCGTAATTGACTAAGATCAAGTCCTCACGAACGAAGTCCACATGTTTAATATTTTTGGTTTTGTCGCGAATCATCTGGAAGTAGTGGGAAGGTTCTGTCAAATCCTCCGTCTTGGGTAAACACGGTCGTTGGGCCATTTCACCCCATAAGCAATATAGCATCAAACGATCGCATTCCCTCGTTTTTCTGCACGTGGTCTAAAGGGATGTCTTCCTGCTCCCAATCCTGTTCTTTGAATTTAGTTTGGCCTTCCGGAGTGTGACACCAGGAAGGTTAGCCGCTACTTCTTGTTTCAGTTTCAAAAAGGCATCCATTTAGTCTGCGAAAGTAACTTTTTGTGTCTCGTCGCCATTGTGGTATTGTTATGCCTTAGTAAAGTGGTAAATTTCGGACACGTTTAACAGTTGTTATCCTCGGTCCAGAGTTTTAAACAATTCCACGCTAACCCACGTTTCTGTCAAGGCGCGTTCTTCCTGGGTGTGCTGACAAGGCTTGTCTTGGTTACACGTTTCGGCACAAGTACGACAAAAAGGAAACATCAGTTTTCTTTGGCAATGGTGAGGTAAAACGGGATGGTACAAGTCCGTGGGAGGCAAGACTCTGGACTTAATCAATCCTTTGTATTGTCGAATATTGTCTAGGGTAATGTGTACCGTCATCATTTGCGAGTGGCCTCAGGAAAGTGACGATATTTGCACACATAAGGATAGAGTGAACAAACGTCCAAGTATTTGATTTTCTCTCCTTTTTCTTCATCGGCTTGGTACAGCAAACATATGTCATTCATCCGTCCTCCGTACAAACTATTCAGTAGGTCCACCATCTAGTAACTCGAGATCGGTTTTTAAACGGAGATCGTACTCGTGTTCCCAGATTTTCACCACTTGGCATCATTGCTGTTCTAACTTCAAGCGTCCCTGACAAATTGCTTGGTACAAGTCTTCCATGGTCCGTTGTAAACATTGATATTGGTGTCTCGTTGAGGGTAAAAGATGAGACACCCTTGAATAAATATTCGCTAAAATCGTATTCGATCTAAGTGTCAGCCATCCACCGAATACGTTCCGATGGTCTTTTCGCGTCTTTCGTTGCAATTGTGTTGATCCAATTGTTTTCCTTGTCACACAAGTAAAGTAGCCTGCGTTGGGCTTTGCCAAAGTATCGACGATTGTCAAAGTCAGTCGTTTGTGGGTTTATGACAGCCAGGGTGTGTTCGTGGATAACGCGTTGGCAGTACACTAAGGAACTTGATTTGCCGATGGTACAGGCTTCTTTTAAAGGGCGAATCCCTCCGTTCTCCATGAACAGTTCTCAAATCTATCCATTGCAACGCTATATAATGTCCATGTCCGGTCGACAATACTTTTACTGAAAGTCGAAGGGGTCCAAAACGTAAGTCTAATACCAAGCGTAGAAAGCTTCCGTTGTTCGGTTCGTTTGTGATCGGGGCCGTAGTAGTGATACTCAGGCAAATAACATTTGGTCAATTTTTTCATTCCAAACGTTTTAGGCATGCGACTCAAAGTCATGGCCAAGTAAAGCATCGACTCTTTAAACTGTACCTGTACCATTTGCATGGAAACGATTTTGGCTCGTTCATAGTCACTTTCGGACATTCGGCCAAACATACCATGCATTTCGATTCTCAGTGTTTGTGTTGCTCTCATTTTTATAACCATAGTCACATTCCTCACAGTAATAGGTATCACAGGAATAATCATGGGGATGATAGACGTGAATGTATTTTCCATCTTTAAATATTTGCCTCGAAACAAGAGAGGTCTACGCACATCTTGAGGGTGTACTTTCAAGGTGTAGCATGGCGCTAAGACGTCTTGCAATTTTTGCATTTCATGAGTGATGCAGGGTGCGTCTTTGGATAGTGCCGCTTGCTGAACGAGAGTTCTGCTTCTCTTCGATATTTCGCTCCGTCCGATTGTTGAATTGTTTTCAAGGCTCTTTGCCACTATGTCGCGTCGTTCTTATCGGCATATGTTTGTCACACACCGATGGCACTGACTAAACCAATCTGGTCTTGAGGATTGTTAATTTAGACGAGGCTGATGTTGGTGCTGCGAAGGTAGTCTCCCAGTTATACCTATTTGCGTCCTGTCCCTTGGGGGAGAGAAATGTGGGTCATGTGCACTGTTGTGATGTGAAACTTATCGTTGCGTTGTTGCACGGTCGTTTCGGATGGACTACTAAGCTTGATCCAAACAGGGGACTATAAACCGTCGTGATCAATGGAAAGTGTCAAGCGATCGTCTTCTTTGCAACGGCATCATCGTTTCAATGCGGTTAGCAAAGAATCCCACAAATCGGTGATGAACATTCTGTGTTATCCAACGGTACGCCTGACTTGAAATCTTTAGACGTCACCGTGTAAGAGTAGGATGTAGTTCTAAATTTTCTAGATGAGCGTTTTTCCATTTCCGTATGTTAATACTTTTTGGGTGATACTGGTGGACTTTGGTTTGGAATATGCTCTCTCGGTCTGGCCGCAAACGTGAAATGTATTGGTTCAGATCCGCTAATGTCTTCGATTTGAGCGAATACTTCTTTTCGTCATTTAAGCGATGTGTCAAGGCGCTGACTCTTACCTTCTTCTTTTCTATCACGTCTAATGTAGACATTCAAGGTAATGTCAAGTTAAAATGCATGGTCGTAAAAACCTGTTTGAAATTTCAGAAACCGGTGGAATGCACAACGGTGGCGTTTCGGTTGAGTTTATAAAAGACCATGTTGAAATCAGCATTATTGCAGCCAGACAAAATCTAATAATCAAATCGCTATCATGCCATCATACCTTCTTGGGAATAATTACGGTAATATTAAAAGGTAAAGAGAAGAAAACATTGTCGCAGCCATAACAAATGGCCAACTTATTTTAACTTCTATTGAAAATGGTATTGATAGCCCTAAAAGATACGTCTTAAATGTTCGAGAGTCTGGATAATTCAATTTTATCATTATTGGAAGTAATGGAGTGTCGGGTAGAATGGGAATGTCGCTACGTGATAGGTAACGTCTTGGTTTTGATTATGTGCTATTAATACCACTTACTGAGAAACCGACAAGCGATATAAATTCGTTCACAGCACAATTAGTCACCGAAGATTTAATTCGAAACACTCAACTTTTTTTCTGTCAGATACTTCTCCTTTGGCATTTGTGTTCAATATTATATTTACCATTATTACGTACCTACTGTATTCAAACCTTGGTGTTGTGGTTGTGGAATTTACTGACGGGATGTTCGACCAACTGACAGTGGATATTTCCAAACATACAAATTCCGCTCCACTTCAAGATGAATACCTGCGTCAAAGTGGTGTTAACAAACCCTGGTATGGACTGTCACATCATTTTTAAGGGTCACGTAGAAATTTTCTCTTGGAATTTCCATAATTCACCACAGCCAGCTCGGTGCCAGTTTGAAATCATTGCACGTTCGTCTGAAACATAATCGAGCGTTAACGGCAGCTGCAAACGCAGAACCTTTTGATGATTGTTTTAACAATGGCAGCGTAGCATTCACCGATGTATCCAAACCAGTGAAGTTCACCGACGAATATTTTAAACGAACGTTGTCGGAATTAAAAAGAGAAATGATCTCGACTGATCCTCAAAAAGAATGCACTTATTTGGTCAACAGTTATTTGACAAGGACTATCGTTAGATATAAATGTTGCTGCCGTTATCAGTGCGGTTTTTAATGAAAGGAGCGCAAGACCAGCAGTACCCATACTCGCCGAAAATTTAAGTGTTTCTGAGGCGGAGGTTTTATCAGCGAAAACGGGTCCCCAAACTTGCTAGAAGTGCGTGTTTGTTTTGCGCTTGATGATGAAACCCGACAAGGTATGCCTGTCATACATTTAAAATACTTATTATTGATAGAAGAATGTTGACAGGTTGTCAGTCTTACCGGCGTGAAAAATATAATTGAAGCGAGGCAACATCTGCGCGATGAAATTACCAAGAGAAACGCGCTTACGTAAAATATATACGCGTGTATTTGAATGTGGGTGCTTTTGTGGCCCTTGCCTCAGCGACGAAAGTTGGTCTTGATGTGACTGAATCCACGACCACATCAACCGTCGACGGTGCACAACACGGTGCTGTTGTCTAGTCTACATCAATAATGACTGGTGTCTTTTGGTGGTGCTAGAAATTGATATTGATGCGACAGAATTATCGCTTACGTGTCTATATCGAATTTCACGCGGCTACACAGTCCAATCTCAATACGATCAGTAAGCTGTATTCGTACTCGATGGTAAAAATAATCGGGTGGAGTGAGGGGCTGAGCATGCGATCGTAATGACGAAAATGGGAAATGAACATTTTCCGCGAATTACGAGCCAATTTAAGAAATACCACTGATCTACAACTAATCACAAATGAAAAGCCCCAGTATTAATCAAAAATTTATTAGCTGTTGCTAACCGTACCTTCATTCATTGTTTGGTCTGCAGGCATATGTATCGATCTGTACCACATTGTTGACAAAGCTAAGCTCAACAAGTAGTATCAAAGGCTGAGCTTTGGCTTTTTTGGAAACCTTTTGGGGACACTGACATCCGTTCGAGACTCAATACCTCCAAATTACTAGATCATCTGTGTTCAAAAGTAAAAGAGATAACCGTATGGGCTAACATGGTCATGGAGGTAGAGTCGATGACGAATGGCAGGGACCTAAAGTGTTCAAAAAAGACAAAACATACACGTTGCTACTATTTACATCCTTTCACTCAAACACACATGTAATGGTATATGTCTAGTAGGTAGTCATACTATTCGATGTTAAGTATACAAAGCATCCTTTTGAAATCGGCCGATATACAATGCACCGCTATTACATGCGATTGGTTAGCTTGCATTAGATATTAAGAGCGACAACCCATGAAATCAAATAAATCTCGCTAGTACAAATCACTGAAATAGCCGGTCCATCCTGCAATGTTTTAAATAGGGTTAACACATCGGAACCTTGGCTAGCGAAGATGTTTAATCGGTATAACCAGATTTGACGTAAAGTTTCAAAATGAGCAGTCTGGTTGCAAATACGTTTAGAAGTTTACGAGACAACATATCACTAAAATTTTACACTTACATCGAGGTGACATGCTTTAGTCTAAGAATATATGCTTGATATAAAGAACATATTATCAGTCAGGATGTGGTTGCACACAAGTTCGGAATTAACAGATTTGTGAAAATATAAATTAGATAATTTAATCCGATACAAGCAGTTTTAATTCCAGCTCGTTAATCACGATGCTATAAAACGATTGTTCCAGTGCAGAATAAAAATAATCATTGATACAGCCTTGCATAATACTGTAGAAATGTATGGAAGTCGATGCCTCACTTCTGCTATGTGTACATGCAGTTGTCGAGGTTACTCTATTCCTCTAATTCTGAACATAGATTCTGAGAGTGGAGGTGATATAGGTCAGACGAACAGTTTCGTTACTGATATCAAGATAAGAAAGGCATTTATCCACACAGTTAGTACATTATCCATCCAAGATATAATAGTCAGAGACACGGGGATTATGGAGGTAAACGATAATGGCCTTAGTATAATGGGTCCAAAGAGTTACATTTTTGAACGAGGTTATCATCTGCGTAGTTTATCTGGATAATCATGGCAATCTCTATGCATTTGTAGCTGAAGATAACTCGGTCTAAAATGCAGCGGAGACCAGACAGCAACTACACTCTCCATGCTGCGAGCCGCTGCTGGATCAGATGTCTTTCGTTCAGATAGAAAGGTGTTTGTCTTTTAGAAAAATTCACAGATTACTCATCCGCAATCTGAAAGTAACAAAGTTCTCATCTGTACAGTAATATCATGTCAAACTACACCAGATACAGTCGACCGTTAAATATAAGTATACAAACATTCTGCTGTTTGCTAATTGACAGATTGATGGCAATACAACTTTGTATCGGTTTAATAGCAACGATAAAGTTGTGACCCTATACGAAAAACAGTCGGTTGATTTCTAACAACAAAACTGCGTTTTCTGTCGAGGAAAATATGACGTTAGGATAATTGCTAAAAGTGGCAACTTTTAAGAAACTGTTGTTTATCGTTATTTGTTTATCCAGAACGGCAAGGTTGAATATCGACATTGTGAACTACAGTTGCTTGAGACGTAAAGAGCATATCAAAAGAATTTATATTTACACCAGCAATCAATATCTTTGCTTATTTGATATTTCTGTTGTAATACCATGAAAGTAATTTCACCTTACTATAATTGACTGCATCATTGACATTGTGTCCACCGTGCAAAACTTAACAAAATATGCCATTTTGCTTCTCTTGCAAATTCGTTGAGGGACATAAAGAAACGAACCTTGAGTCACGTTTAATGGGCATACAAAGTAAAGAACGAGAGTCACGTTTAATGGGCATACAAAGTAAAGAACGTGAGTCACGTTTAATGGGCATACAAAGTAAAGAACGTTGAGTTACGTTTAATGGTCATACAAAATGATTCAGCTTCAGGTTTGAGTATCAAATGCCAGATTTTCCTTCGTTGCACCAGTTGTGCATGAAATTCCAACTAATCGGGAGTGGTAGGTTTTTAATTTATTAGCAAACGTGCATAGGGTGTGTGAGTGTCACGCCATATGCATAATTCAGCAAAAGGGTTTATGACTGTTAGGCTAACACCTGAACTTGAGATTTTCCTCTTAAAGTTTTAAATATTACGTCATAATGGTCATTGTAACAGACGGTACGATGTGCATTACTTTATTCAAACAAATTTATGAACAGTGTAAATGATATTAACATCACGATGATGTCTCATTCGTGCAACTAAATTTTAAGAAGGCAAGATATGCTTTCACGAAAGTTACACACGATCTAAACGACTTCGCGATTAATGTATTCTACGAGCTATATACTTCTGCCGCCTCTCTTTCCTGGAGTAATGTGCTAGAAGGTTGCCTCTCTCTCTGTAACACCACACGTTGCGTTTTGGTGGGCACTCAGGCAGTCACAATTTGTGTTCGATCAATAGTTTGACAAATTCGGTTTTTCTTGTAGGATAACCATTAATAGGTATTCGCACGGTTTCTTCTTTGACAGTAAAGCCGTAAGGTCATGTTACATTACTTTCACTGGTAGAGCGTTTATGGCACACGAATGACATCACTTTGGATAGAAACAGCAATGTCGTTGTACATCTCTGGTCTCGCATGCTGTAATGAAATATTTATCTTTGTAGCTCAACGCTTGTAATCTCAATGACGTTTTCTGCTTGTAACGTTTCAATTTTATACTGGAGTTCGTCGTGTCGCTACGGTAACGTATTGTGGCTTGGAAGTCACATCCATTTCGTATCGATATTTTCATTTAATTTTTCGAAAGTATGATTGACAATTTGGTGATTTTTTAAACGTACCATTTTGTGCAGATCTATTAATCTCACGCAAAATGCTTGGTCTTTCCACGGTCTGTAAAGCTTCATGTTATCAAGTTATCAAGGCTAAATATTTCACTATATAAATAGTTCAGTGGCAGTCTTCTGTCTTTGCATTTGGTATACCGATACTATACGGCATCCGCGTTTAAGAACGTGAAACAAAATTGAAACTCGCGTTAGTTCCTGTCAAAAGTCCGTTCTTTATTCTTGTGGCAACAAGGTTGGTCTTGATAACCTATACAAATCCCCAGATTCCCTTGGCAATGACAAGTTCGTCGGTGGTAAGACTTCATAATTGATGAAACCTTCGTATTGACGAGTTGTGTCCTCTTCACCCAATATTCGTTAGCTGGCTAATACAATCAGTTCGGAAATTCAGCATACACTTGTCGCAAGCATGATGAGCTACGCGAAATTCAGGGACATGACATACAATCTCTTGCGTACATTAAAAGTAGAGGCAGAAAGCATCTTTCTTTTTGGTCTCGTTCTGATCGTGCTTTTTTGTCTTCTTCAAGTTTGCAACGGCCTAAATAGTGGAAACTCGTCAGTAAACATTATTACATTCCCGATCGTTCTTAGACTTTGGGTCTTTGATGAAAGCACTATATAAAACAAAGTGGTCTTCGCCCCTAGAGAAGTTCCTTTATAATCGTATTTCCATTTGTTTCGTCACATTGGGAAAGAAGCGTGTTCACTCTGTTTGGCGGACATCACGAGTGGCCACGAAGTTTTAAGAAGCTGGAGATACGGTCACCAAGGTATATTGTTTGTTGGAGTATGGAAGAGTCCTAGCAGAAATACCCCTCTTTCTGGTGGAAGACGTTTTTTGCGACGTTTCTTTTTCATCTGACTTTTCTGTTTCGTGGGTTATGTACTGGTTTTGCCACTCTTCGTCTTCTTCCTTGATCTAATTTTATGGAGTGGGCTTTTTCTTGTGGATTACTACTGAGAATTAGGATCCCATTATTAGAGGGAAGAATTGATGACACTGACACTTTATGTTTTTAAAACAGCGATTGGTTTGATTAAGGATATGAGTGGTACCTTGAAGTAATTATTTTGTGAGTGTTTACCATCATACGATCTCTCAGACTGGATTATATATAATACATGGGCATATACTTGTGGACTTTCTGAGACTGAATCAGTACTTGGCGCGAATCGATTTGTCTGCAAGATGAGATTGAAAGGAAGTAATATCGACGACTATGAGACAGCAAAAGAGTGTCAAAAGTTTCTATTGTTATTTTCATGCTGACGATGACAGTTTCACCTTTTTGGCATCAGTCGTGAAAACGAGCGCGAAATCACAAACGTTCGTGTGTGGTTGGTTTTAAAATGACAACTAAATAGGCATGAAGTGTTTGAGTGGCTTTATAGGACACATAAGTCAACCAAGGAGTTCCTGACTGTTTTGCGAAAACTTGCACTTGAGAGTTATTCTGTGACTTTTAAATATGACCACGTAATGAGCGTTGAGAATGATGGTGCTATGTGCTTTATTGTGGTGAAACATTATTGTGTAAAGTAAAAAATACAGGCATTATGGATATGCTCTTTGCGTATAAACTAAAGTTTAATTTCAACTTCTTCTGGTAACATGTAATGAAAGATGACCAGATGTGTTTATTGACACAAAGACAACGAATGCTACTTTATTGTCTTGAAGAAGGGTGTAGCCTATTGACACTCTTTGAAACATCACACGTTTCGTCAGGGTGGACGATCGCTTAAATGTGTTTTGTGTTCGATCACGAGTTTGACAAATTCGGTTTTGCATGAAGCACTTGGTCCAGCAATAAGAACGTTTAAATGATGGCGCAGATATAGTGCTTCCCAAGATGGACGGCCTGAATTTTAGTTTGCGACTTTGAAAGTAGAGGCAGAGGTAGAAGAAGAAGATGTAGCCAATGTGAAGGTACTTAGCATCCTTAAAATCACATGAGCTACACAAGTTGTTTCGTACTTATTGGACACGCTCATTAAGTGTTCAATGTCACCACTTGACATGAAATACAAAACGACATAAGAGCCAATCGGCTGTGCGCATCCTTAACATGATATGACTGAAAATTTGTTAATGCTACTGTAAAAATCCAAATTACACACACACACACACACACACACACACACAGACACACACACTTGACGTAAACACTACTGATTTGCTTCGAGAGACATTGCAACACTCTAATCTCATTATTACTGTCTGGCATCAAGTACGTAAGATAGTTCGATATTGTCGGGAACACCATTCTGTTCAAATCGTACCTGTCAGGTATACTATTGTGCTATATTTGTTAAATCTTCTTAATCAGGTTACTATAAATGACAAGGAAGTACGTTTTTTCTTGATGACATTAAATCAGCCGCAAAACATAATATAAAAACAAAAATCCAGGTACACGTCAGCAATCACAATTAATCTATACATTTATTTCAATTACGCAGCTGAAAGTTGATAAGAAAGATGGTGATAAAAATAAGACAACATCTCGACATAAAATCCAGAAAATAACAACAACAAAAACTCACACAAAAATCCCTACCAAACAAGTAAAAGCTGTATGAGAAGACTACGATGAAGAATATTTCTTAAAATAAAATGTACCGAGCGGAAAACATGACGTATGTCAAGAATTAAACTAGATGAAAATATTCTACATTAAATACCAAAATGATTAGCAAAATATTAATTAAACAAATCTTTAAAACAAAAAAGATAATATGATTAAATCTCTCTGTTAAGGTCTAAATTGTTGGTTGAAATCTTTCGGAAAGAATAAAATACACCGGCCACTTTCCTATCCATCCTCCTCCCCTCAATCCGCACTTTTCAAGACTCGCGTGGTTGTAAAAATTAATTTCCAATGGTCAGTCCTAGCCTGGAGTTATTTTTTGGTGGCACGAATAAATGTATCAAGTACACTTTTGATAACACGGTCAATAAACATCTCTCTCTCTCTCTCTCTCTCTCTCTCTCTCTCTCTCTCTCTCTCTCTCTCTCATGAACAGCTGATCTATATTTTGCACGTATTTCGCTACACTGAGCTTTGTTTGTAGCTAGCAGTTATGTTTAGGTTGGCGCGTTTACACGGCAATTTTGATTTTACCATTAAGTGCTTTCTACTGTAAATGAGATCTTTTCAAAGACAAATACAAAACAATGAAATATTCGGGATATAATTTGGGGTTGCATAAATTAACATTAAACAATCAGATGGCGATTTGGCTCTTATATTGCTAGGCCAATATAAAATATGTTTCACATTAACATCAAGTTGAATCCAACTACTTGAAATATCAAAACTCTTAAAATTATATTCCTGCAGAAATAGTTACCTGAACGCGTTTTGTATTTTTTGTTAGTCTTCTCTGCATATTTGTGTTTTACATTTGTCTTTGAAAAATTCTCATTTAGTTAGAAACTAGTTTTGCACTAATAGCTCCTAAACAAAATTTGTGAACTTACTCCGGCAAAGGGGAGCCCTCTTGAAATCAGTGATGTACAATGAGATGATTATTATAACAATCGTTAGTATTATGGTGTTCGTAGATTCTATTTCATCCCGAAACTCAAGTCTGATCTTTTTCTGGCTACAAATGGAACACCAAAGAATAATAATTGCCAGAACTAAAACAAAATTATTTTTTTAATAATAAACATCATAGATTAAATGAACTTATCGTTAAACAAAACAAAAAGCGAACCGAATGTAACATCATCCTCTGGTAAGAGGGGTAGTTCATTAGATTTACCTACGTAATCTAAGCAATCAGTTCACTCGATGTTATGATCCGGTGTGACTGCAAAGATAGAATATCAACAGAAAACTGGGCAAGATTATTTGGAAGAAATAATGCAATGCGAGGCCCCTTTGACAAGAATAATAACAAATTTATTCAAACAAATTAATATTGGTAATTTCAAAAGTTATATCAACAGGATGTAATAGCAGTGTCTAATTTGGACTGTTTCATCATCATAACGAATGATGAAAAGAGCACAATGTCCACGACTGATTGCATCACCTTCCTCTAGACCGTGATCCAACGTTTCCTATTTCCTCGAGTCTCTCTATTCCGACTGCCTCATTCTTCACGGATATCCTAGTCCTTTACTCTGAACTCGTCACTTCCCCTTGTTACATGTTGGATCTCTTTTATCGGAATTCACTCGCCCCGTCTCTTATTCCGGACTTAAAGGTCATATTTATTCCTAAATCGATGTATGAACCACTTTCTAGATGTACTACATGAGCGGTCTATTGAAAATGTATTGTATGCTACTATATGTTAGATTGCTGTCTAACATAAAATTCACAGATCATTAACCTACAACATTACTTAAAATGAAGCAAATATAATGGGTAATTATCGATAATCAGTATCCTTCTAACAGACAAATAAGATCACATGACGTTTCGGGTGGAAAATTGCCACACCCATGGTTTGGAAGAATATTGAGCCAACAGTAAAATGTATTTTAAAGCGATGAGCTATTATTTGGTGCTTGACCAGTAGTCTCTTGTGAGCCTTCTCAGCAAATTTTATAACACATTGTCAAAATAGTGTCAATCTTTTAGACCCGATGTTGAAAATTAACATAATTTCAAACAAGAATTCACATGGTAAAATCATTCAATTGAGGATTGAGAAACTTTGGTCTGTCAGCATTCTGAAAAGTTCAGTGTGGAATTAGTTCATAGAGCTAATATTCCTTAGAGCGATTGGGAAATGGTCACTATTATCATCACCAGTTTACCTTCGAATGCTAATTTAAAAGCTAAGAACTGAGAACTTTTTGTCAGTTTATGCACATATATGCATCCGTGCCCGGATGTAAATATGTTGGCGATTTGGTGAGAAAAGATGCCAAGCAGCTGTTGCTAATGCGAGTGACAAATAGCGACAAGCGTTGGCTGCTAGGATATCATTGCTGGTACAGTCCATATTATATAGCAAGGTTATATTGGGAAGAAAATAACTAATAAAGCTGTGAGTAAGATTGTCACAATCGGTTTGTCTCTTTGCAAATTCAAAATAACAGTAACGGCTCAAATGACACAATACAACATATTTTTCTTTAAAAGTGTAGATGATTTGTTTTCTAGGCAGTCTCCAAAAGATCCCACAGATGATCTTTGTGTTGTTCGTTAAAAGCGGAACAATGAGGAATATTATTCATACGCTTAGCGTCATGATGGTTATTATTCTTTTCATAGTCGATGACTTGCGAAGCGACAATTCAATAATCACAGAAAGGTGGATATCCTTTCAAACGCACTTTCACTTCGTACGTTGACGTTTTCTACAGCATGTTTTAGTTGTTCGAGAAGGACTGATACCGTCGACTTTTATTGTTGAGCTAACACTTCCGGATGGAGCAGTTGAAGACGTTGCAATATTTGTCCCTACCGCTGCGTTTTTCCTTTTGGTCAAATTTTTTCGATCCATTAACGATTTTTGTTTTTGTTATGTGTATGGCATGCTGGTGAGATCAGGATTGGAGGGTAAATTTTTAGGTGTGATAAATTGTATAATAAAAATGAAAGTAAACAAACTACAATTTTTTATCTTGATTAAGTCATATTAACGTTTATTGGTATCCATTTTGATACATAATCGATGATTACAAATCATTGTTTAAAACTTCATGGTAATTGGTGCAATATATTTTGAGTTATTTGTTCAATCAGTTTTCTATTTCTTTGGAATGATTCCTAATTCCGTCAACTGACCATTTGTGAAAAAATAATTGTATATGAATTAATGTGTGCATAGAACCATGACAGTAAAATAAGATGTACATTGTTTGTACATGGAAAATAGGATTGTGTATGACAAAAATATTTAAGGCTATTTTTGATTAAGAAACCAACTAATACAGTTCTTAGAAGAACATCGTAATTTTGGTCTTTAACTTTACTAACATTCTGACTCAGAAATTTGTTCCAACAGTCATTTGTTCCTGGAGTTGTCTATCTATATACTGATATAAAATTAAAAAGTAATATATTTAACATCATAAATATTATCCTGACAAATTTGAATCTTTTAATTTGAATAAGCGGCATACAAGGGCAATTCATTAAAAATATTGGATTTTGAAACAGTTGTGATGCGTAATAACATTATGACGTTTCAAAGAACAAACCAGTTGTGGTGTTAATTATATTCATCACATCAATATATTTGTATAGGGATATTTTAAAGTTCATCCTATTTGGGCTCTCAGGGCAATACATTTAAAAGGTACGTGTCTGACACGAGCATAGTGCCTTATTACAAGTAACATACATAAATAGGGTTAGTAAAATTAATTGTTTTCTAGGTTGCAATGTTAAACTCTTTGAGGATATTACAGTATTGTTAATTAAGTCCCAGTAATCCTAAATGTTCTATGGGGAATACAAACGTTTAAAATGTCAATTTAATTACAATATTGAATGTGCTGATGTACCAACAATATTGAATGTGATAAAGTACCAATATTCTTAATTGACCATAATGATATAATCCAGAATGTCTTTGAATGAATTAACACAAATTCCAAAGTAGTGTATTAGTCCAAAAAACAGTTTGAATAAATGATTACTCTCCAAGGAATATAACATTCCATGATTCCACTAGCTAAAATAAACAATAATGAATAAGTGTTTACTCATCTTATACAAAGTACTTATACAGGAAAAACAGGAACATCGCATTAAAGTCTAGCTGGATTGCTACTAGATCATTGTAATTTCGTAAATAAAGTTAGATCTTGAATTCAAAATGAGGTAAACATCTTTAAAACTTCAAACCTTCAGGTAGGCCAACAATCTATATAGTCACGGAAAAAAAGATTAAACACATAATACACAGTAACATTATTCATCCTCACATAGTACCGCCCAGCAACCTTTCAACTTGATAGGGAAACTAAATTTTGTTTTGGTCTACTTACAAATGAAATTTAGAGACATATTATAATAACTGCACCTTAAAACAACTTTGACCATTTGGTTTGGAATGGATATTTTTTTATTTTTTTGTCGTTCTCGCTAAATTCTGCTTTTCCAGTTGTAATCAACTGTATTTATTAGATGAGTCGATGCTGTATGAGACCTACATGTTATTAAAGGGATTGGCCTTGATGGAGCTGCACGTGTTTGTTCTGTCGTTGATAGTCTAGAATCATATGGTGGGAACATATATGAAGTTATTTTAATGAAAATTCTCAAGAAGAGACAATAATATATATTGGTTGTTAGAGAATATCAAATTTATTTCTTTTCTGAGTGCAGTGAATTCCTCGTTTTGAATATGATTTTTTTTTAATTAAAAAAGGAACATTGATTGCAGTACATGTTCGCTCTGTGTATCAATTTTTGGAACCTATGTAATTGTCATTATCAGAAATAACTAAGAAAGTACATATTGAGGAAATTCAATAAATTGAAAACGTAAATATATTTATTATATCTATTATTAGCATCTATCGATGACATTTGCTTTTTGCCATATAACTTGCATGCTTATGGTTGGTGAGACCGCAAATATTTACGTGCCCTGTATAACTTGTATCGCTACTATGAATCCAAACATTTTCTCAGAAATGCAGAACGGGGACACTTTGAATGCAGCTGGACGTGAAGGCCGATTTCACTTGCGGGAAAGAGGCTTATTAGTCATATTGACAACTTTGTTAACTAATGAATATTCAAATATAAACAAAAAATAGACGGATAACTGAGAAAAAGGTGTCCATTCAATAATAATAATAATAATGAGGACTTTGTATAGAGCCTAATCTTTCGAAGCTATGAGCGCTTTACACCATCAATAATGATATGACTACACTACATAACAACAAATGAGAAACACAATGAAATTGGAAAACATAAAAACATGCTGAAAACATATAAGATACAAAACATGTTTAGGTAGCTAAGTTTGTCCCTGCAGTCGAAACAGGTGAGTCTTAAGAACACTCTTAAAATAGACCACTGTGTCTTTGTGTCTAATTTCAATGGGTAATTCGTTCCACGTCGCCGGGCCCTGGTGTGGAAACGAACGTTGTCCATATGACTTTGTTTTCACCTTGGGAACAATGAGTATATGATTACCAGAAGAAGAGCGTAAGGATCTAGCTGGTGTATACACATGAGTGAGGTTGGATAGGTATGTTGGACTGGAGTCTGTCATTGAAACATAGCACAGAGAACAAATTTTGTGTTTGATTCTGTATCGAATCGATAGCCAGTACAGGGCACAGTGCAGTGGTGAGGTGTGCTCTGATCGAGGTACTCTAAAGATGATCCGTGCAGTTGTGTTTTGAACATTTTGAGGTTTCTAGAGTAAATATTGTGACGAACCAGACAGAATTGAGTTTCAATAGTCCAGTCTTGAAAGTACTAATGAAGACATGTGTTTTAGTGGCATCAACTGAAAGATATTTACGAATGGAACTGATGCGTCTCAATTCAATATATGCAGCCTTGCATATGTTCATGACATGTTGGTGCAATGTGCAATATAGTACTTATTTTTTAAACAAGCTCAAAACAATTTTTACTCTTTAGAGGGTAATACACATGAGAGAAAAATTAAAGCTTTTGCACATTAATTCAAGAAAACACGTATATATATCCAGACAATTTTCCAAATACATATTTTAAGAGTTTGTAAATGTGAAATATCCCCAAAAAGAAAATTAACGCTTGCAACAAAAGGTTTTGAAGGGAACTAACTAGATTGGTATCCTGAACTGGCATATTTGGCAATGAAGCACATGGTTGCCTATGAATTTGGATGGTTTTCCATGCTATGCAATTTTTTGATGTTAATAAATGTTCTCATAAAATGTGTTGTATAGTTGGATGCACGACATTTCTATTGGCACATAGACATTTCTTTGAAACATCCTGTTATCACTATTTATGACTATCCTCCATTGCACTAGAAAAAATATTATCATTATTCCTATCCTTGCTTATGTCATAGTCATTGTTTTGGGATTCCACAATGTGTCGTGCATTGAGGGAGCGGCGTACAGGTCAGCATGTCTCAAAACAAATACTCTCTCTTATATTTACAATTATTTACCCAATTTAAAATGATATACCAAATTTAAAGTTGTGGGAGCATATGGAGAGTCAATGTAGGCCATATAAGTAGTGAATCATATATCAGAGAGTGTTGATACAGGTAAATTATGTTTGACGCTATATACTTCAAGGTTGAAACTGCTTATACATATTTCCCTTCAGACGTTTTCTCGCTGCTTTTTGTCAAACAATTTAATTTAAAATGTTTTTCCCAAGACATTCTCTTTTCTGATTCTACAAATTTCAACTATTTGGGTGGCAAATGTAAATCCAGTCCCCGATTGTTTGGTTTCAATTTGAGTGAAGCAGTGTTCGGTAGTTCCATTTCCTAGCAGAGAATTGATTCAAACTTGAAGCAAAGTGTCTTTCCCTCTTCTGGAATATGATGAGAAGTCATGTGGTCACTCATAGTCAAATCCAGTTGAATCTTGCAAGGATTTTACTCTGTAAAGATAACATTTGTGAAAGGTTCGTGCAATGAATGAAGCGCTGAAAGCTATGTAGAATATTGCAGTTTTACATTAATCGGAAGACAGTGAAATTAGACTGCGTGACAAAGAGAAACAAACGAGTGTTCAGAATACTGCCACATCTCCATTTTAACAGGACAAGATAAATTAAGATGATACAAAATTGCAAACTTCATATACATGGTTTAGTTGATGCTTAAGACATCATATTTATGTTTCTGTGCATTAGCTTACCTTAATCATAACTCCGTTGACTTTTTCTTCTTCCTTTTCCTTTTTTCCTTTGCCATCTCTAAAAAATTGATCTGGACAACGTTGCTTTTACTGCCTCCTGGTATAGAAACAATTCCACTATTGGTGCCAACTAAAGTTGTACCTGACCTATTCCCAGCTTGTTTGTGTTTGGTCATGTCATCTATGCCAAAATATAAAAGAAAAGATCCTATGTGAAGTCATCGTATAAACCAAATAAATAAAACAAACTGTGAGAAAATGAATTGTCTTTTTTCCAATTGTTTGTGCAGACTTATAACTTTATTTATATGTTCCAAATAATGCCAATAATTATATGACGTTGACTGTATATTTTTGTCCTGCTACTGTACTATGCTAAGCTGGGGTTTCAATTGGATTTCGTATACACTGCAATATATGAGAAATATGAAATCGCTGGTCAGCACTGTAATGGAAATAAGATAATATCTTATCGTGAATAACATCGAAAACAACAATGCATGTCATCATATCATGTACAGTGTATGTAGTTCTTGAAACACAAATATAATAACAAATGGTTTACATATGGCTCATACAAATCCTTTATTTCTGTACATAACTCGTGGTACAGTTTCTATGTTTCAACAACTGGCTACAGCATGTGCAAGGATAAAGTTGTTGATCTTCCACTGAAAGTTTGGCCTGACTTCTCAAAGTTTCCTTAAAACCAATCAAAAGTACTTAATGTACCTGGTAGGTCTTGAGAGTGGCTAGTACAACAAAAAGAAAGAACGTTACGTTTAATTTTACCTGGTGAGTCACTTGAGGACTCTGGTGGACTAGAGTCCTCATTTGATGAGTCAGCATCTACATCACTGCTCTCTGGTGTGCGTTGACGGGGCCTTTGCTTGGGAGTCTCTTTGATCTCACTCTGCAACAAAATTATCGTTCATCTAGATCGATCAATATGAAGTGATAAAACATAACTCTTATTTATTTTAATGTTTTAGTAGCACGTGTCTATTTAAATGTATGCATATCTAGCAGAATCATGTTCATTCGTCTGAAAGCATTCCCCTTTTAACATCACCATTATCCAAGTATATGCATTAACTACTAATCATGATGATGAAGAAATAGAAGAGTTCTACAGCAAAATCCAGGGTATAATAAACATGGTATGTGAAAGAAAAATCCTAATTATCTAAGGAGACTGGAATGCCAAAGTTAGTAAAGATGCTCTAAAAGACTGGGATGATCATTGTGGACCTTCTTGTAACAAGCTCAGGAATGAAAGAGGGAGACGGCTGCTCGAGTTCGCAAGCTAGAACAAGTTGGTACTAGCCAACACCCTGGGCCAAAATAAAGCTTCACGATGCTGGACATGGCACGCACCAAATGGAACCCATCATAACCAGATTGACTACATACTGGTTCAAAACCGACACCGATCTGGCATAAATAAAGCGAAAACAAGAACGTTCTCAGGTGCTGCTGTTGGTAGTGATCACGACCTCGTCATTATGAACTTCCGAGTGAGGATGAAGACAATTAACAATCCAAAGGAAATCAGGCTCAAATTCAACCTTGAACAACTGAAGGACCCTAACATCTGCATGTCATTCCAAGTCACAATTGGAGGAAAATTTGCTCCACTTCTTGTGATGGATATTGATGTTAGAGTGATGACAGACAATTTCAACAGTCATGACAACAGTTGCCAAGGACATCATTGGCCTCCATCGTCCAAAGAAAAACACTGGGTTACAGAAGAGATTCTGAATCTATGTGATGCCCGAAGAGACCTAAGATAACATCAGATACACAACAAGGGCAGTGGAGTATCGATAAATAAACAAGAATATCAGATAAAACTTAAAGAAACAAAAAGGAGATTGGATTGCACAAAAGTGCACAGAAATAGAGAGCAGTCTGATAAAGAATAACAGCAAAAGACATTCCAAAATGTAAAAGATCTCACCAGACAGAAGCAACCGAGACTCAGTACCACTCAAGATGAACAAGCAAAATGCCGCACAGAAGCAAGTGACATTGCAGAAAGATGGACTGAGTATTGTAAAGAACTCTACAACCATCCGTTCACAGAAGACCGAGAGATGCTTGAAGTTCCAAGCTCCACAAATGATGATGATTTGCCCATTTTCAAAGAAGAGGTGGAGTCAGCAATAAGAGCACTGAAGAATGGGAAGGCAGCTGGTGTAGACAACATCCCAGCTGAACTTATCAAGAAATGGTGGGGAATCAATGATAGAGCTAATAACAAATATCTGAAACAAGATCTGGCAGACAGGCGAATGGCCAAAACAGTGAAACTGTCACTGATTATAACACTCTCCAAAAAGGACAATCTCCAGCTGTGCCAAAATTACAGAACTATCAGTTTAATCAGCCATGCGAGTAAGGTGATGCTGAAGATCATGTTGAACAGACTGAACCCACAAGCAGAGAAATAATCGCTGAAGAGCAGGAGGGTTTCGGATTGGAAGAAGCACAACAGAACAAATATTCAATCTTAGGGTTGAATGTACTCACAATATCAACAAGACATCTATCATGTGCTCATATATTTCAAAAAGGCTTTTCACAGAGTGTGGCATGAGACCAATGTCACGGTCACAGATGGCATGAAACAGTAACTGTGTGAAGGAGAGATTGAAGAGAGTACACAGCCCCTTTTGACACCGTCAGGTCCACAAAGACGGCATACAGATACATATTGTGTTTAAGGCACTTCTATTGGACTTGTCTCACTGGGGTCATGTCAACAGTGCTACGGTCTGGGTGAAAACCACATGAAGACTCTGGGAAGTTATCTAATGACACCTGTGCAATATAAACCTGGTGAGAATGACGAGAGCAAGTATTTTGCCATCTACGGCGAGCAAGTGGATGCTTCTATAGTTACTGCAGTTCGTACGTGTTCCTTTAATGTTTATTCTTGTAGAGGTCACAATTGATGCATCTCATCATCTGATCAGATGCCGATTAGCAATTTGGGAAATGTCTCCAGAGTCTGTGCCCTGAGAACCTTGTACACGTACGCTGCGATATCATACTTTCCATTCGCACTGCCACAGTTCTTTCTTAAATGGCTGTCATCAACTACTTTCGTTGGCAGGACATTCAGTTGGTCGTGCAATGGTGGTTGGGGTATTTGGTCAACAGCAGATTGGCTGAACGTTTAGTGCAGGATTAAGAGCAGACCAAAGTGTTCTTTCCATCTGTCCCTAATGCCAGCTTTGTCTTGTATAAGTGTAGTGCCATTTTCAGCAAGCAAGGGGGCAGGGTTGGACATTGAAGGGCCGTAGATTGACCTGGTGGCACTGTAGAACTCGTCTGAGTTGTTAGTGTCGGCTCGGCATAGCATTGCATTTCATCAGCTTTACGTTCACACCACTAGTCATGCATCTTGCTGATTTCTCTCTAAGCCTCAGTATAGAATTTAAAGCAGTCTTATGTTAGAGTGGAATTTGGATCATTGTGCCAGTGGATAAATGTTTTGTTCTATATGGAAAAAAGAGCTACAATGTCAGCTTTGTTCTCGCCGAAACAGCCTTTATGGATTTGCTTCTTGGGACCCCGAGTAGCAATAGCTGCTTCTGTTATCATGGCCTTAAGCTTGTTCCATTTCTCGTAGGCATTTCCACGTATTTGGTTGTTTGTTGGACACCTCATTATCTATGCGCTTCTGGAAATTAAGCTGGGTGGAAAGCTACATGAGATATACAATGTGGAAGGCTGTGCGTACAAGCGTTGAACGCCTTGGATCGTTTGGGGCAATGCAAAGGGTAGTTTGGACAAGCCTGTGTAATGTCAAGCTTTCTGCTCTTCACATGCCAAACTTGCTGCTGCCCTAGGTACAGAGCAGAACGACCCGCGTGTCCAACGGCCATCTACATGCAGGTCGCTACAAAATCTTTACAAATCCCATTGGGCATCTCCACCTATTGCTTCGCCAGTCGCCCATTGCCGTCGGACTTTGATAGGTGTATATAGGTAATGAGTGTAATGATGGGGGTGAATGATAGGTGCACAATATAACCCCTGTGCGTGAAGGATATTTAAGTGAAACAGCCTTTGCACAGAGACAGCATCGCTCTCTCGGGAATGGTAGATGGGGCTGAGTGGTACTAAGATTGGTCACGTCAGGGAACTACTTCGGCTGCATTGCATAGCCATAACGTCTTCATCTTCAGTGCCTATATATATATATATATATATATATATATATATATATATATATATATATATATATATATAAAGTACAATGTTTAATTCGGCAGATGTTTTGAACTGTTAAGATTTTTTCTTCTTAAAAAGCCGAAATATAAAATGAACCTCTCAGCAAGTTCAATGAATCAACTATGGTAAAATCATGTTTATTTCCAATCGTGCTGAATCGTAAGTCTTACCTTTGCCCCTTGAGGAGCTTCATTATTTTCTAATCCAGACTGGTTCGGTGTTTTACCTGAAACAAATTAGCCAATAGAATTGTTATCCAAGAAATATACCATTAAAGGACAAAGGGGAAAATGCACATAACCGAATTAGTATTCATATTTCCCAAATCAGCCAATCTAGATTAAACGTTTTTTTCTTTTATACCAGTAACTGACAGAAAATTGAATTTATGTGTTATCAGTGAACTCGGAATTTAGTAGTATGCCAAAATGCACCTGCTTCAATAGTAGATAACCCTAAAACATAGCAGTGACTCGCATAATGCAGCAAGACATAATCCAAAAAATAACAATTTTCTCCTCAACTGCACCAGTACATAATTCCAAGTCACAACAGATTGACATCTACCTACTGCTTGACAGTACATAATCTCAAAACAAAGTCACTTAAACGAGACACGAAGGTCATTACAGTTTAATTTGTATGGAACCTCTAGAAAATATTTCATTTAGGAGTGGAAATTTGGAATTACACGTGTTATCTCTTTGATTACATTCTGTACGCAGTGAAACCTAAACACACTGATGACATTTTTGGATAAAAGTGTTACAATAATGATGCTAATTCAAGTAAACTTCGAACAGTGTACGAATGAAGAGGGCCCTGAGTTGCCGAGTGGTCTAATACGCTCTTCGTTACGGATCACTGCCATCTTACCTTTGTCTGCGTGGGTCCTAGTCTAAGATTCGGCTAATGTAGCTATGTGAGAAAGCTTTGCCAGTAGCTTCTCGTAGGTCGGTGGTTCTTTCCGGGGATTTTCCCGGGTTCTTCCTCCACCAATAATACTGGCCGATATTTATAGCCTATTGTGTGCTGAAAAATGGCGTTAAACCCTACAACAACAAATGAAGAATTTCAAAAATCTTTGGGAAGTCTTTCCAAATAAATGTCAACACGAACTTCTTCGAGACAAGTGGAAACGTTAAAAACTACTATTAAAAGCCATCATTGTGTATAACATAACACATTTTGGTAAACTATCTAATACCTATATTAGTTGTTTACGAACATTAACAATATGACTATGACCTATGGATATACCATGCAATATATTTTCTAGCATTCTCTTTTCATTTCGTATCATTCCTAAGTTTAGCAGATAACATTTAAAATAAAAATGTTCATAATCAGTTTCCGAGTGTTCATCACGCTCAGTTCTGTAAAATGTCAGATGTATATTGGAAGCATCCACTATAAAATATATGTCTGACTAGAGAAGGATGTCTAGACACTATAGAATATATGTGTGATTCGAGAAGGATGTCTAGAAACTATAAAATGTCTGTCTCACTAGAGAAAGATGTCCAGCCATTTTAGAATATGTGTGACTTGAGAAGGATGTATAGCCACTATATAATATCTGTCCTACTTGAGAAGGATGTCTAGCCACTATAGCATATATGGCTGGCTTGGAAACAATAAATAGCAACTATATAATATCCGAGTCACATTAAGAATGATGTTTAGCCACTATAGAATATCTGTCTGACTTGAAAATGATGTCAAGCCAATTCAGAATATCTGACTTGAGAAGGATGTCTTGCCACTATAGAATATGTCTGACTTGAGAAGGATGTCTAGCCACTATAGAATATGTCTGACTTGAGAAGGATATCTAGCCACTATAGAATATGTCTGACTTGAGAAGGATGTCTAGCCACTATAGAATTTATGTCTGACTAGAGAAGGATGAATAACCACTATATACTATATGTCTGACTAGAGAAGGATGTCTAGCCACTACAGAATACAGGTCTCACTTGAAAAAGATGTATAACCACTATATATCTCTGACTAGAGAAAGATGTCTAGCCATTATAAAATAAATATCTGACATCAGAAGGATGTCTAGCCACAATAGAATATATGTCTGATTAGAGAAGGATGTCTAGCCACTATATAATATGTCTGACTTGAGAAGGATGTCCAGCCACTTCAGAATATCTGAGTTGAGAAGGATATCTACCCACAACAGAATATGTCTGACTTGAGAAGGATGTCTAGCCACTACAGAATATATGTCTGACTAGAGAAGGATGTCTAGCTGCCATAGCATATATGTCTGAATTGAGAAGGATCTCTAGCCACAAGAGAATATATGTCTGACTAGAAAAGGATGTGTAGTCACTATATAATATATGTCTGACTTGAGAAGGATGTCTACCCACTAAATAATATATTCATGGCTTGAGAAGGATGTCTAGCCACTATAGAATATGTCTGACTAGAGAAGGATGTCTAGCCACTACATATTATCTGTCTGCTTTGAGAAGTATAGAAGATACTATAGAAGATAGGTCTGACTAGAGAAGGATGTCTTACCACTACAGAATATATGTCTGACTTGAAAAGGATGTCCAGCCACTTCAGAATATCTGTCCAACTTGAGAAGGATATGATGCCACTACAGAATATCAGACTTGAGAAGAATGTCCATCCACTATAGAATATATGTCTGCCTTAAGAAGGATGTCTAGCCACTACAGAATATGTGAATTGAGAAGGATATGATGCCACTGCAGAATATCTGTCTGACTTTAGAAGGATGTCTACCCACTTCACAATATGTATTACTTGAGAAGGATATGATGCCACTATAAAATCTGTCTCACTAGAGAAGGATGTCGAGCCACTTTAGAATATGTGACTTTTGAGAAGGATGTCCAGCTACTTCAGAATATCTGTCTGACTTTAGAAAGATTTTATGCCACTGTAGAAAATGACTCACTTGAAAAATATATCTACGGAGCTATAAAGACGAATTAAGCAAGTTAGTTTTATTTTATCAGATCATGCAATTTGTTGATAACCACTGTCCAGTCCTAGTCATTCAACCTTGCATATACAGACATCATGTCCGGGACTGGGCTGGATCAAGTGTCACTCTGGCAATCATTATTATGAAACGTAAAAGCAATCTAGTGGACATTAATATAGTGTTTGGACTTAATCTCATTATATTGAAAACGAAACATGCGAATTCAGACGGCTATGGCAAAACACAAAATTTATGTCTGTTCAAAACAAAATTGTCGAACATATTTATTTGGAAAACCTGGCACCTTTTGTTATCAAGTATACTACAGCACTCCAAGTACCACCATTTTGTAGCCAAGGGGCAGCTGATTTTAAACGTTTAGTTTTTGCAATTCAAAGTATTATGCTCTGACACTATAATACATATAATTTTTTTGCCTGAGAGAGAGAGAGAGAGAGAGAGAGAGAGAGAGAGAGAGAGAGAGAGAGAGAGAGAGACAGACAGACAGACAGACAGACAGACAGAGAGACAGAGAGAGAGAGAGAGCAGTAATAAAATAATGCGAATAAGTAGCACAGTCTTCAGTTAAGGCAAATGAAAGAGGAATTACAGAGGCCCTAGTGGACATGAAATATTTCATCTGGCTTAAATAACGTCACTAATACCCCTTTCACTAAGCCGTCATATGTAGTATTGTAGGAACACAACCAAGTGAAATTTCTCTCAAACGAAACCTTGTTTATTTTACCAATTGTACTCATTAGTTATTAGGTTAGTGTGTAACTGCATATTTGATGTTATAAACCCATGTAACAAATGTATGATATATAGATCTAGGCTGCTAGCCATTTCATCTAATCCGATACAATTTGTCTCATTAATATAACCTGTATTTGAAGTTTGAAGAAAATCTGAAAAATGTGTTTTGAAGTGTGATATCAAGCTCAGACAGGCAAATGAAAGAAGAGCCCATTAATTTGTGTAGATGCTGTTCATGTTTGATAATTGTTCATGATCTTCATGACATAATATCTTTTTCCCATTTTGAACTAATAGATCCAAAGGTATGGATTCTATACTGTTAAATAATTCAGCCAAATTAATACAAATTCACCTCATCAATATGGATGGCTCTTCTTCCTCTTTTACTTTGATGATATAAGCTCATTTTTCCAATGTTGATCAATTATCACATTATAAATATGGCTTTCAGAGGCTTACAAACCCAGCAATTTATATACAAGACCACCTGAATAATCTGTATGAATCTTGTTCATATCTATCAGCTGCGTCTCTCATGCCATAGTGATGAACCAACACGTAGGTCTGGTATTCTAATATAAACATGCCACACTAGTCATGGCCAACACGTACGCCTGGCATTGTAATCTATACATGTCATACAAATCATGGCCAACACGTAGGCCTGGCATTTTAATCTATACATGCCATACAAATCATGGCTAACATGTAGGCCTGGTATTGTAATATAAACATGCCACACTACTCAAAGTCAGCCATGTATTCCTGGCATTTAAATCTAAGCATGATGTACCAATCATGGGTCAAACATGTAGGTCTAGAATTGTGATCTAAATATACCATAAAAATCAAACTAGTAGGCATGTCATTGTAATCAAAACATGCCACACTCAGTATGAACCAACACATAGGTCTGGGATAGTAATCTATACATGCCATACAAATCATGGCCAACACATAGGCTTAGGATTGTAATAATATAAACATGCAAAAAAAAAAATCATGGCCATCACATAGGCCTGGCATTGTAATCTATACATGCCATACAAATCATAACCAACACATTGGCATGGCATTGTAATAATATAAACATGCCACACTAATGATGGCCAACACGAACGCCTTTCATTGTAATCTATACATGTCATACAAATCATGGCCAACATGTAGGCCTGGTATTGTAATATAAACATGCCACACAAATCATGGCCAACACATACGCTTGGCATTGTAATCCACACCTGCCATACAAATCATGACCAACACTTAGGCCTGGCATTGTAATCTATACATGCCATACAAATCATGGCTAACATGTAGGCCTGGTATTGTAATATAATCTGCCACACTAATCATAGTCAGCCATGTATTCCTGGCATTTTAATCTAAGCATGATGTACCAATCATGGGTCAAACATGTAGGCCTAGAATTGTAATATAAATATACCTTAAAAATCAAACTAGTAGGCATGTCATCGTAATCAAAACATGCCACACTCAGAATGAACCAACACATAGGCCATGCATTGTAATATATTCATGCCAAACAAATCATGACCAACACTTAGGCCTGGCATTGCAATCTATACATGCCATACAAAACATGGCCAGTACATATGCCTGGTATTGTAATCTATATATGCCATACAAATCATGGCCAGCTTACAGGACTAGCATTGTAATCTATATGTTCCATCCAAATCATGGCCAAAACTTAGGCCTGGTATTGTAATCTATACATGCCATACAAATCATGCCATTACATATGCCTGGTATTATAATCTATATATGCCATACAACTCATGGCCAACACATAGGCCTGGTATTGTAATCTATATGTGCTATACAAATCATTGCCAACACATAGGCCTGGTATTGTTATATATACATGCCATACAAATCACGACCAGCCTAAATAACTAGCATTGCAATGTATACATGCCATACAAATCATGGCCAGCACATATGCCTCGTATTGTAATCTATATATGCCATACAAATCATGGCCAACACATAGGCCTGGTATTGTTATATATACATGCCATACAAATCACGACCAGCCTACAGGACTAGCATTGCAATCTATACATGCCATACAAATCATTAATAA
Source organism: Unio delphinus (assembly GCA_029339505.1). NCBI lineage: Eukaryota > Metazoa > Mollusca > Bivalvia > Unionida > Unionidae > Unio > Unio delphinus. The sequence continues at coordinate 49,069 of JAQISU010000193.1, forward strand.
CACATAGGCCTGGCATTGTAACCTATATATGCCATACAAATCATGATCAACACATAGGCCTAGCATTGTAATGTAAAGATGCCATACAAATCATGGCCAACACATAGGACTAGCATTGTAATAGAAACATGCCATACAAATCAGGGGGCAAAACTGTATTCCTGGCATTAGGATCTAAACATGGCACACCTTAAAAAGTTAGCTTCCCTTCACTAGGATACTGATAAATCCAAGAGAGCTGAGATAAAAAAGTCTGTGGAAGATCTTTTTCAGAAAGTGCATAACCTGGTTTACAATGATAAACAGTTGTTTGCAGAGATAAAGGGAAGGGAACAACACAAGCAGCTGACAGGAGAGTGCAACGTACATCTGTCACATGTAAAGATTACTATTTTATGTACCAACTGAACAGGAATCTTGCAATTAAAATGGGACAATACGTTATATGAGAATGTACTATATTCATGTTAATATAAACTGTTTATACCAGTCAGACGTTCTTGTATGAAACCGATAAAAACAGTTCAATATTGAATAAGGGGCCCCGAGTGGCCAAAAGCGCTCTCCGTTACGGATAAATGACATCTCACCTCTGCGTGTGTTTGAGTCTAAGATTCGGCTAATGTAGCTATGTGAGAAAGCGTGCCAGTAGCTTCTCGTGGGTAGTGGTTCTTTTCGGGGGTTTTCTCGGGTTCTTCCTCAACCAATAATACTGCCCGCCATGTATAGCTTATCGTGTGCAAAAAAGTTGCGTTAAACCCAAAACAACAACAACAACAATATTGCATAGGCTATATATTCTTCAAGAAGTAGGGGCAGCCCTAAATTTCATTGCTAATAAAGGATAGAGGATACTATTCTAGAGTTCTCAGAGAATTTTATCAAAACTCGTTCAATTGACCAGATGAGTAAGCCAATATGCAGATAACAACATGATTGACATAATGTGTTAAACAAACTGCAAAAACAATAACATATTTTCATATCCACCTCACCTTTAAAAGAACAATGGAGGCAAAAAAAATTCAAGAATGTAAGAATCTAAATAGAATCGACAGACACACAATACAGGTAATTATTACCTGGCTTCCAAATAACAATGCCGGACTCTAGATCTCTGAAATGTAGAACCTTCATCCACTGAAAACCGTCCCTAAATAACCTAAAATTTGTGACTTTGACCGTTGATCGCAACGGACAAAGGATGGCAATTGGGTCATTTGCAAAGTATTAAGTTGCGTACATCCTTTCCACACAATTGACAAAGCCTCCGTAACAGACGCAGTGTCGCCTCCAGCAATCTTTATGGTCAATTGTTACTCAATGCTTACTTTTAAGCACATATGTCCAGTATGAATTTGTGACTGAACCAGTGGAGACATGGAATATCATTTTTTGACCACTCAAACATATCGTGTTTCTCAGGTTTTCTGTATCACCCGATCAATATACTATCATGCGTTATCATTTACTTAGCTGATCTTTGAAACATTAGAAGTTAAGGGAATATTATGTTGTTGTTGTTATAGGGCTTAAAGCCATTTTTTAGCACTATATAGGCTATACTTGGCGGCCAGTATTAATGGTGGAGGAAGAAACCTGGAAAACCCCAGAGAGAACCAGCGACCCACGAGAAGCTACCGGCAAGCTTTCTCACATACCCACATTGGCCGTATCCTAAATTTGAACCCACTCAGACAGCGGTGAGATGGCAGTGATCAGTAATGGAGAGTGCTTTAGACCACTTGGCCACTCGTGGCCCCTAGAATATTCTGTTTCATTAAAAGAGCAAATGTTCTCAGCTTGACTTATAATGGTCTGTCCTCATTATGGTATCATACTAACAATTTGATTTGTTGACGAAAAAGACAGGGGTACATAGGATCGTACATATATCTCTTTGAACAAATTTCAATGTTGTTATCATCAAAGATGGATGATAAGCTCATGGTCCACAGTAGTAAGGTGAAATTTGGTTATTGGAAAGTTAATTTTTTAAAAAGCTTATTCCGTACTAACAATTTTTTTTTAGATCTTTAGGATACACGTCCATAACCTGGATCTCGAGACATTCAATTTACAAATTTGAATTATTATATTGTCCTCTAAACCAGTAAGTTTATTATTGTCATACATTGTATATTCTTCACGGGTATATAAAACACTATAAATGCATTTGTGTTAGCATAATGTCTTTATATTATAAGACATGACAGGCTAGGACATAAACTGGATTTAGATTTTGATGTATTGATACTTTATATAAAATATTTTTAACAGCATCCAACAGCGTTTGTATTTAACTTCATAGACTACTGTCAGGTGACCAGTAATGACATTAACTGTGTTCTCAATAGCTATATGATCCAGATTGTCCTTGAATCACTTTGTATTTTTGCAACGAATGGATAAAGTATCAGGATTAATTGGATATTGTATCAGCATTAAATGGATAATGTATCAGCATTAATTGGATAATGTATCAGCAATAAATGGATAATGTATCAGCATTAAAATGTTGCAATATCAGTACAACTGTTTTCAGTCTCTTTATGGCTCAGAACCCAATTTCTATTGACAGGTTTCACCCCGTAAATATAAAAGAATGAATTTGAATTTAAATAAACAGACAGAAATGCATGTAATATTTATTATTTCATAAATAACTTATCCCAACATTAAATTGAATATGTTTGTAAATAATGTTTCATACATTACATATAGAAATTGAACTTACTATATGAGCATGAAGTACACAAAGGTAGATACCTTTGAAAAAATGTGAATTCAAGCTCAGCACCTTTGATACTCGCCTGTACGCGCTCAAAACGTTGATGTCTACCAGCTATTGAATTTGCAACATTTCTTAGCAGGTGGTTTCTAGGTATTCAATAAAAGCATTCATTTCGGAATTTTGACTAGCACTGAACAAACAGTTCAGGAATTGCCCTTAAATATTTCTCTTTAGACATTTTGGACAATAGAATGGCATATATATATATATATATATATATATAACCGCTTACTAGAGTGAATCTTCCGAAATAGTTTATTATGGTCCTATCTCCTTTCCAGCAACGGTTGGAAGATTTTCCTCAACGGCTCAGATGACATCATAACCATCTTTTTAATACGTTATTGATAATGAAGCCAATCCGTGTTTGGATTGCATGAAATCAACGAACTATTATCAAACGTTAAACTCCCATTATTCCGGTAATACAGTAATCAATTAACGGCTTGTTGTAAACACATGTCAATTGCTCATGAATAATTGATCTGCCACGTTTCACCGCACCTGTACGTATACTGGTGGAACATTTTCTGTCCGCAGTTCTGGCTCGGTTCTCTCTAATGTGTTGATATTACAGGTAAACTATCGTGCTTGTGTTATTTGTTTACTTTTCTAAATGAATGGGTTCCTTTAATTTTTAACAGCGGGATATGTCAACTATAAAACAGAAAGTGCAGTAGACAGCTTTACAATGATGTGTTGGTCCATTCGACCTTAGAATCACATGCAGGCACTTAAAAAAACTAGTCCATAGCATGTGTTACCTAAATAGGTCTATGTAGGCAGTAAAATATTAATCTAAATTAAATTTATCAACAACAAGGCTTGCTCTAGTTTATCTTATTAACTTTTATTATACATATTTGATTCCTTTAATCACAATTTTCAATACCACGGCAGAATTAATGTACTAGCGGTTGGAGTAATAGGACAAAAGCAAGTCAAAATTATTCAAAACAAACATTTTACACAACAAAAGAAAATACAACAATTACTCTAGAGATACAAATTCAACAAAATTAAACAATACAATCTCATTTAAAAGGTAAGCTTTACTGGTAAATTGGTATACATTTCTGAACTGGAAAGTGACAAAGCTCATTTGCTTTTAGATAACCACAGAACATTTAAAGTATGGTCCCTGGTACTCATTAGGATGAAAAGGTCTAATGATCCAGACAAATAATTGATTATAACTGAGCACTAACCTGGCGTGACTGCCTCACCAAGTGAAACTGGCTCTGTTACGTCAATGTGAACATCATGAGGTGATGGACCTCCAGTTTCCAAAGAAGCTGTTTGTGAGTCATTATCAGACGGGGCTGTCATTTCCTGGTCCTTCCATTCGTTTCCATCCTTATCGAAATCTTTCTGGTAATGTTCTTTAGCCTTCTTCTTGTTTTCGGAAACTCTGGTTCCAAGACACGCAAAGCAGCCCAATGTGAACGCTTCCGAAGTGGACTGTAAATAAAACAAAACAGTTCAACAGAAGTACATTTGCCCATTATTTATTTGTATTGCACCTAGATCAACCCTTCCCACAATGATCAATGTACTTATCCATTCTTGGTAAAAGTGACAAGTGCGACCTGTTCTGGCCCTGGCCTAGTATAAATTAATTGCCATTTGTTATTCTTTATTGAAATTATATACATGTGCATTGATTGTGTTGTTTGATGGTCCTCCCACCACCTCACACCCCAATATTGTTTCATGATTTTAGGCATTGTATATGTTGTACATTTGATTGTAATAGTTATGAGAACGATATATACTGCAACTGTGTGTATGTATGTCAGACCTGAGCAGAGAAAGTTGACTATACCTCAATTTACCATTGTACATATTTCATTCTCTTCCAACAATGAATATGAAAATCTTCCTGATCGTTTGTGAAGTCATTATTGAGAGATGTTTATATAGTATGTTTTAACAAGAGTATGCAGTACAACCACACTATGCAATGTTTTGTTATTTGTAGAATGCTAATAGCTGGTGCCGTTATATTATGGCTGCAGTCTTTGTCATTGTTATATGTTGGATTATAATAGCCATTACATTATTTTAAACTAGGAACATAGATCTCGAAGTGTTTAATCCAAATAATTTAGAATACAAGAACGGTGTCATCTGATGTCTAGCAAATGACATATGCGATTAAGTATGAATACGAATTACTAGTGATGGCAGTATAGAGAACATAGAAATATGGTCTGTCTGTCTGTCTTGTCTATTCATCCAAGTTCATCTATCTATCATCTATATACTAAATTGAATGAGGGGGTGTACAAGTCATGTGGTAGTCAGATACCAACATAAGATGACATGCAGGGAACTACTTGGAAACTCGAGAATTGTGAACAGCAAGAAGCGAAACAAACACGCTTATTATCATTAGAAGATACTTTAGTTTTCTAATTACAAAGTGAAAGCTTACGAGACACAGAGAGTATGATTAATTAAATTTCAACTAATTGTAAATGTCTTATCGTAGGCCGAAAGTTTAGAATGTTTGAAAAAAATTCACATCGTCTTGAATGTCGATAGTTTTTTTGTGCCGATGTTCTAAAAGTCTAAACCGTGTTCACAATCATTACAAGGTACTATATTAGTGCAAATGTCAAAAAGCAGTTTGTAATTCCAATAAATAATTTAAATAAATAATTATTTTCCAATTCCATCTAAACAAAACTAAAATCTCTTAACACAGATTCCATGAGACTAACATAAAACAGTAATGAACAAACGCTTAGTAACCTTTTGTCTATACAATATTTAATTAACCTACGACACAATAGATTATTCTGCAAAGTGAAGTTTCCGATAGAAAATTCCGCTAACTCTTGAAATCAAATTTTGGTGATTACTTACTGCTTATAACATGACACAAGTCAAGGAGGGAAAACCCCATTCAGATCTTAGTCAAAACAGGAGAAAGGTTAGGTATGCAAATCTATCCACAATCCTCATTCAGTCATAAAAATTTAAATGTAAATTAATTATACATAACACCTCCACAATAAAGATTTTTTTAAAATACACGTTAGTCAAATAGACAAATAGAATAATAATAACTAAAACTACCTACTAGTGTGTCTTATGAATGACTCAAAATATACACAAAAGAAAGTGCAATATGCTGCTTAAAAATATTCATCAGTGCATCTGCAATAACTTTAAGGGCTCCGAGTGGTCTAAAGCGCTTTCCATTATGGATCACTGCCATCTCACCCAGATTCGGCTAATGTAGTTATGTGAGAAAGCTTGCCAGTAGCTTCTCGTGGGTCGTTGGTTCTTTCCGGGGGTTTTTACCGGGTTCTTCCTCCACCAATATTACTGGCCGCCATGTATATCCATCTGGGTGCTGAAAAATGGCGTTAAACCCTACAACAGCAACAACAGCAACAACAACAACAAAACAATCACTTTATATTTTCCTCTGATGTTTCTAATGTCAATATTGTATTCCTGCTGCATCAAAAGCGATCTGAAGAATATGTGAAGTTTTTTTATATTAGTTTATGAAAGTAAGAGAGTTGTGATCAGTGGATACAATAATCGGAGAGGTCTGAAAAATAAATGTTTCAAGGTATTGCGAAGCTAGTATCAAAGCCAAATATTCCATGAAGCCTCTACTATGCTATGTAGGGTAGATGTTTGTATTGCCGATCCTAACCTGGAGAAATTAATAAAGAACAAGTTAATTGGACTTGCTGCTCATTATGATCCTATTGAGGTGAAAGATTCCTTGATGAAACAGCAAATCAAGAATATCACGATAGATTATTTGGTAAACCAGAGCCTTTTTGATTAACGTGTTTATGGTTTGATAAAGAAGTCTTTGTCTGTATCGGATAAAGTTAGGATGGAAAAAGAGTTATAAAAACTGCTTCAGTATGATTCACAATCGTAAATACAATAGAAACAAATCCAATTGCAAAATGAAGCATAGCAATTAAAAGAGAGAAACGGGAGAGAGAAAGGTAGAGCAAGGTGCAATAGTAACATGAGCAGAAAGATAGAGAAAAAGGAGAAGGTACACATATAAAGTCAATAAAGGAGGAGACAGAAAGGCTATAATACAATTAAGAGAAAGATCGGAAAATTGAGAGATAGAGAAAAAACAACAGAAATTGGGAGAAATTATAGAAAAGAAACTGAACAAATTTCCTGAGAGGCTAAAAAAAGCACCAGAACCAGCTATATAATTAAAATACCAGAAACTAATAATACTGAAAGCAGTGAAATTCAAATTAAAAAAAACAATCATCGTACATATAAAAATCGATGAAATATAAAAATTTTGAAAATTTTTTTTAATCCGGAAAATAGTCATATAATATTCACTATGCGATGAGCGTCCCATTTTTTGTGCTACATCTATAGAGTTTATATTAAGCATCAAGATAAGATACAAACGAAGAAGCATTTCATTTTCCGTAATATAAATATATTTCCTTAAAATCTAAAAACAGACAAGGTAATATAAAATAAAATAATGAATATTATCATAACTTGTACATTCAATTTAACTTTAATCTAGAAAAGATCCAAGGTGCTTCGAACCTAGGTTCTAATGAACTAATACGCTAACGAGTACCACTGTAGTCACAGATCTAAATCCAAATATGCTTGAAAGTAAAACGATGAAAGCAGACTAATAGAAAGTAATTTCACATACTCCTCATGTTGAGTCTGCTTAAATTAAGACTTTTCTACTCCGCTTGCGTTCGCATGTATAATCAATTGGTGTACACCATATCAACAATGCATGAAATCAACCAAATATTATCAAACGTTCAAGTCATCATATTGCGTAATATCAAATTATTCAGCCAACCACTAACTAGGAAATATATGATATGCCTCCAGCACAAATGTACTCCTAACATCACGTGACCTCGATTCAAATCAATGTGTGGTGTACTTTACCCGAGATAGTTGCTGTTCCGATCATGGTTTCTGAACAAAAATTCTGCAACATATTGTATATGAACACTTAATTTATAGAATTCAAATGTAAATGCCATAGACCCAAATGACCTAAAATAAAACTATAAAATACATTAATCTATAATGCAGATATCAATAACAATATATATTCCTTAAGCCCTTCAAAATGAACAGTATCTCATATCAACAGTAAAATGCACACTTTACGAGCTTCAGCCAGCAAGTACTCTTTGTAGTAAGAAAGTATAATGCTCTCTTGAACTTCACATTTGCAACCATTTTCTTTTCTTCAGTTTTAAGAAAGCATTTAGCCATTTGTTTCTTGAAAAAACAGCGGAAATAGTCAATATATATTTAGGTAACCTCAAAACCTGATCTTGTATGTAAATGTGTATGTGTCTGTGCTCTTCTAGTTCTAGTTATGTTAATCTATATTGCTTTTACTTTCCTGCTTCTCCTGTTTCCTTCCTCACTTTGTCACTCTCCCCAGCTCCATCTCATATATATGCATCTACAGTTGCTGATCTTCTTTCTTTGTCTTTGCACTTGTATTCGTCTCTTTATGCTTTCCTTTCGGCTCTAGTTATTGTCTCTCTGAATTTGTCTTTCTTCCCCTTTTCTGTCTCTCCCTTTCCTCCCTCTGCGTCTTGGTTTCCTTTTCTTGCATTTGTATTTCTCTGTGATCTCTAGCTAACCGTTGGAGGTGTCTTTAAGTTTGGTATTGCATTGATATTTATCTCGTGTTTTTACTTTCTAACTCTCCTTTTTATCTCTCTGCATTTTAGTTCTATTTCATGTTTCTACATTTTTGTTTATATCTTATCATTTTCTTCGTATTTGCATTTGTCTCTAATTTTGAACTTTCTGCGTTTGTATTTCCCTCAATTCCCATTCTTTGAATTTCCATTTGTCTTTCATACTCCTCTTCTGAATCTGCATTTCCATACTTTCTTTCTCTTGCTTTGAAAACAGTAAGTTCTTTAATTTCCTAACAACACCAGCAACATACTTTCTAATTAAATCAAAGCACATAAATCCAAACGTATTTAAGCCACTAAATACTCTGTCAAATTAATATGTATCTCTTGCTATGGTAGAAAAGAAATCCAAACGTATTTAAGCCACTAAATACTCAGTCAAATAATATGTACATCTTGCTATGGTAGAGAAGAAATCCAAACGTATTTAAGCCACTAAATACTCAGTCAAATTAATATGTATCTTTTGCTATGGTAGAGAAAAAATCCAAACGTATTTAAGCCACTAAATACTCAGTAAGCTAATATGTACATCTTGCTATGGTAGAGAAGAAATCCAAGCGTATTTAAGCCACTAAATACTCAGTCAAATTAATATGTATCTTTTGCTATGGTAGAGAAAAAATCCAAACGTATTTAAGCCACTAAATACTCAGTCAACTAATATGTATATCTTGCTATGGTAGAGAAGAAATCCAAACGTATTTAAGCCACTAAATACTCAGTCAAATTAATATGTATCTCTAGCTATGGTAGAGAAGAAATCCAAACGTATTTAAGCCACTAAATACTCAGTCAACTAATATGTATATCTTGCTATGGTAGAGAAAAAATCCAAACGTATTTAAGCCTCTAAATACTCAGACAAATTAATATATATATCTAGCTATGGTAGAAAAGAAATCCAAACGTATTTAGGCCACTAAATACTCATTCAACTAATATGTATATCTTGCTATGGTAGAGAAGAAATCCAAACGTATTTCTGCCACTAAATACGCAGACAAATTAAAATGTATCTCTTGCTATGGTAGAGAAGAAATCCAAACGTATTTAAGCCACTAAATACTCAGTCAACTAATATGTATATCTTGCTATGGCAGAGAAGAAATCCAAACGTATTTAAGCCACTAAATACTCAGTCAACAAATATGTATATCTTGCTATGGTAGAGAAGAAATCCAAACGTTTTTAAGCCACTAAATACTCAGTCAAATTAATATGTATCTCTTGCTATGGTAGAGAAGAAATCCAAACGTATTTAAGCCACTAAATACTCAGTCAAATTAATATGTATCTCTTGCTATGGTAGAGAAAAAATCCAAACGTATTTAAGCCACTAAATACTCAATCAAATTAATATGTATCTCTTGCTATGGTAGAGAAAAAATCAAAACGTATTTAAGCCACTAAATACTCAGTCAAATTAATATGTATCTCTTGCTATGGTAGAGATGAGATGCAAACGTATTTGAGCCACTAAATACTCAGTCAAATTAATATATATCTCTAGCTATGGTAGAAAAGAAATCCAAACGTATTCAGGCCACTAAATACTCAGTCAAATTAATATGTATTTCTTGCTATGGTAGAGAAAAATCCAAACGTATTTAAGCCACTAAATACTCAGTCAAATTAATATGTATCTCTTGGTATGGTAGAGAAAAAATCCAAACGTATTTAAGCCACTAAATACTCAGTCAAATTAATATGTATCTCTTGCTATGGTAGAGAAGATTTTTGCTTCAGTGAGATAATAATGTCTGGCAATACCTCGCAACTCTCCTTTTTTAACGACTCTTGCCCTTCCTGTGACAAATTCAAAACAAAACTCTTGACTTAAGATGACGTTGTGAACCTTAGCGTACTTTACTAAACATTTCAAAAGTGAGAATAATATTCAGAAATAATGTCAGTTTAAATATTACATAGAAAGTTTGATATGTTTGAAATGTTTCGATTGAATTGAGATCTTGTAGGAGACTCTAATTTATGTTACAATTATATTGTCTTCCGGTATGTAACAGAAATACAGCGAAAAACAAAGTATAATAAATGAAACACATAAGTTATTTTCTTACATACAACGAGAAGATGACTCAAAAATCCAAAGTATAGAATTTTCGGAATCAATTCCAATAGTTTTGAACTTCTGGATGTATAAGAATGATATAATCCAAAATGTCGTTGAGTGAATCCTAGATACTTCCAAAATAGTGTTTTAGTTCAAGACGTCGATGAGCATTTTGTAATTCTGATAAATAATTTAAATTAAGAATTCTTTCGAGCGAGCTAGGACGTTTTTTTGTATTATAGCACAATAACGCGAATTTGGTTTATTGACACATCACAGTGCGAATCAAGTGAAATTGCAGTCCTATCATGAAGCTATGTTTTCATTATCAATTTGTATTGTTGTTTTGTAAAACCACTAATGAACATGACTAGATAACGATTAAATCGATATACATATATATATATATATATATATATATATATATATATATATATATATATAAAGTACTTCATTTTGAGGGATATTGTGCTGAAACTATTGTAGTACATTTGTAGTTTGAATAAGTTTTTTTTGCATAGCTAAAATAGCTATACATAGCAAACACGACAACTCAGGATGGCTGTCCATAATAAATGAAAACATACAGTTATTACCTTTTCTGTTTCTGTAAGAATCTCTTTACTCCCAAGAATCCCTCTGTCTTGGGCTGGTGGTTTCCTTCTATCTGTTGTACGTACACGTACTTCATGGGACTGGGTGGTTTCTACACAGAGAATATTTATATGTCTTTAACTAGTATGCACATTTCTGCCTGAATATTAAGTCGGCTCTGGAAAAAGGTTGAGGAGTACAACCGTAAATATTAAATAAACAATAATTAGAATACAACATTTTACTTGATATGTCATTGATTAAAAGCAAGTTTTAACATTAAGACAAGCAACATACTTGAAGTACACCCAGACATAATACATACATAATAATGAACGCATATCGGCAAAATAAACTGCAACTTATTACCATCATATTATTAAGACAATCACCCTATATCATAAAAAAGAATCAAACGATTTAAATCAGAAGGGCCAAAAATCTATCTGTTCCATCGTTTTCTTATGAAAATGTATGTACATATAGGTACATGTAGGTCAATAGTCCATCAATCCATCTTGCAACATTATTCTGTTTTAGTTTCAACCAGTATCTTACATAACCAATATAAAATTTGCTAAAGTTTCCTGGCTAAACCTGTTCCAGTTGCTAGATTTTTCTTATAGAAATGATGCATATTTGGAAATGTTATAATGAATGCAAAATAAGTTTCACATGGAAGTGGATCAATGTCACAAATATTCATGGAGCATTAGGAGTCCCAAAACTTCCACTGAAAGATTGAGTAGGATGCATTAATAAAATGGTGACTTTTTGCTTTTGAGTGTCTTAACGGCATTTTCAATACATTACTGGCTACATCATGCAGAGGGAACGATACATAAATCTTTTTTCCCAGCAGGCAGTGCGATACATTTATGTACCACAAGAGGTCTATAGGGGTCTATATATTTGTGAAGTATCTCATTGCTTCCTTGCATTTTGTTTGGCAAATACGGCAAGTTAGTAACTCATGCAGTTGACATATTTGCAACTATATTCGCTTACACGTTGATTTGCAGTGGAGTAAATACGGAATAAATATGGCAATATTTTGGTAAGGAATTTCTAACTTGGGCATTAGGTGAAAATTGATTCATCAATTGATTTCAAACTTCAGAACTTTCAACTTTTTAATTTCAGTTTGTTTTCAAATACTCTATAGTCAATTGCATACTGACGACATATGCATCCAAAACTTGTCAAAGCCTCGTATATGTTTCTTTTTTTTATTTGTATCATTTTTCATTTTATTATATAATTAACAAAATAACGTTATATGTTTATCTATTCTGATTTATGTGGTGAGCTATGGTGAAATCCTAGCAACATTGCATTTATTCAGTTTATGACATTACACAAAATCTTTCATTTATATCTTGCGTATTTAAACTTATTGCGTATTTAAACTATCTCAGATATTCTACTGAGACAGCATTACTTTCAAAATAGCTCCCGTGGTGGGCATGGTTAATGTCAGATTGGAACCATGTTCATTAAGAACAAGGTCTACAGAGATCTGAAGTCTTTTGGATAGAACCCCATGCCATATTGGTTATTCATTCAGGTTTATTAGTGACAACACCATTTTGAAGACACCAACTCTGACAGCTATATGGAATACACAACTAGCACCATTGCCATTTAGAACCATATAAAAAATGAGGTCTCTATTTAGACATCTCATGGTGGAAATAACGTATATCCGAAAGGACAATTTTATATAAAATTTAGAAGAGGTCGTAAAAAGAATGTTACTAATAAAAACATGTATAAACAACCATCTATACAAGCGGAGTAGAAATAATAAGAGTTTGAAGATTTTCGTAATGGAAAGGAGAAGCACTATTTTCAATTAAACTATGGAATGTGTATTTATGGAAAGCTTCATGGCAGCGTTCCAAGCAGGTTAGAAGGTGTAGCAATAAATACCAATCCTGTGCTAACGGACGTAAGGACGATTGATGCCAGACCATTGCTTTAGTGTCTTGTGGGTTTTAATTGTGTAATGTTATATTCTATCTAACTTTATATTTCACTAAAAGTAGGTTACAGTCGACTATGCTTGTATGTTTACCTTTTACAATTGGGCCTTTCCGTTTGGTATAAAGATAGAATTTGAATAATGTTGAGTATTGCAAGTTCATTTTCTGCTGTAGGTATATATATATATATATATATATATATATATATATATATATATATATATATATATATATATATATATATATATATATTGTTACAAGTCCGCTCAAAATAAAGCAAAATTCATTGCAAGTTGAGAGCACATGTTTTTCACGATATGCACATTATACATTGTCAATTAAAATTTTTGTAATATTCAAGATTAGTACGTACTTAAGTTTTTCGGGCAGAAATAGTTTCAACATTAAAACTTACTAATGACTATTCATTTTAAAAAGACATGGTAACCAGTGAAAACAGTTAATAGCACAATCCTTGCATTATGATCTACCTGAGAAATTAAAATGATAGAACATTTACAATTACATCTATATATGACCACCTAACATTGAACTTTCGTGTGTCACAAATATATTTGGCTGGAACAACCCTGAGAAGTAACCCTGAAAATTCATTAGAAAACATTTCTGATTTACCTGATATACATATAAAATCTCAAACTAGATTCCAACTAATAGTAAATACTCTATCAAAGGTCTAAATGTTTAGAAAGAATAGCAGTCTTGAATGTACTGGTGTACCAATAGTCTTGAATGTGCTGATGTACCAATATTCTTTAATGAGCTGATTTATTAACAGTTGTGAATTTGCTGATGTACCAGTATTCTTGAATGTGCTGATGTACCAATAGTCTTGGATGTGCTGATGTACCAATAGTTTTGAATGTGCTGATGTACCAAGTCTTTAATGAGCTGATGTACCAATAGTCTTGAATGATCTGATGTACCAATAGTCTTGAATGTGCTGATGTACCAATAGCCTTGAATGTGCAAAATGCTTCTTTTCACATTATATCTAAACACAACAGTACATGGTTCAACAATGCTGAAGTTAAAATAAGGAAAGTATAATGGTTTACCTCATCCTATATATTTACTTGACATGAGACACAATATAATGCCGAGGACACGAGTCATTTCAAGCATAAAAAAGTCACTAATCGTAAGCAAGATCAGGCTCTAAATTTAAATTCAAGTAAACATCTTTAAACAAGAAGGACAGCATTAACTTGAATGAAACCTTCAATTAAATAATCAGGTAGGCCAAAGCTCTACCATCAATAACAGACAACGGTCATACACATACTATTAATTAAATATCATAACACATTGAAACGAGTTTACAATGGGAATATAAGGCCATTTAAATTGGTATTAGATGACCATGACAACCACACAAATTGCATTGAAATCAAACAATTTGTTTGTTTTTGGGAAATGAAATCCTTCACATAATGTAACAACACCATAGGTCTAAATTATTTTCTCTCAATAAACAATCTCAGCTACAATTTGTAGCATTGATTTTGGGACTGATCCTGAGGGTATATCTCCTTCCGTCTCTTCATCCACAAATAATCTGCTATCCGCTTGAGTTTAATTATTTTACGGGGATGTATGTATACGCCACGTCTTCCTTAGTAGGATATCCAGCCTATTGTCGACATTTCTCCCTGGCTGTTTTGTGCTACCTGTGTTTTACATGAGGGTACACTTGTTTATAATCGCAAGAAAAGCCCTTAGAACTCTCATGAACAATAAAATCATGATGACAGTCATTGAGGACTCGCAATGATAATATGATACTACATATGTAACAGCTCTATATAAGAAGTTATTGTTGATTGGGTTTTAATGTACAATAATAGTTGCATCATTCAGCTGAAATTGAAGTGCTTTCCCTTTGCATATACAGAAAGTCAGTTGTCTTAAGGTATCACGGTACCGATTTTTTTTTCTCCATAGACCTCCATGCTAATGTTTTGTGAAATAAATATACTTTCTATCCTACTTCAGCACGCATGTCACACACAGTCACAGAGAACAATCTTAGATTGTTAATTTGACAAGGACAAAACTAGGAAATCCATTGCATTTAAGATAGCTAACTCTGCTGGAACTAGACAGGGCTAAGAGCTATCTTGTCACTACAGACCCAGTTTCACCCAGGTGTCCCACATTTTAAAATAATCATAACATATACAAAATATGAACTAACTTAATCTCACATGTTACCAAGAGGATTAACCTTTTTTTTAAGCCTAACGGAAAGTACAACTCTTACATAATGTACAAATTACAGCTAGTGTTATTGTTTATTTCTGAATGCAAGGTTTCCTTCACTTTAAGCGTCTCCTACCTGGGATTGTACAATTGATACCGTTATACCTTATTGGACAGACGCCAATATACATAACGTACCTGCTACATTTAAAACTAGGTAATGAAGGAGTTTTCTGAATTGTTGAGATATAAGTTCAATAATGCGCTGTATAATACAGATATAGTGTGAAAAATTCCAAACCTCGACTTGCATAATCAAGCAGTCTGAATAAGGAAAGTTCCAAGAACTTATCTTCTATGTTTATCTCTGGGAAAGGATGTCTTGCATGCACACTTTACCAATGGATATCACATTCTAAAACCATAACTTTGGACATCTCGCAAATGCCAGATACTGTTGTAAGACTATTTGACTTCCAAGTACCATGATACTCTGGGCATACACTTCAAGGACACATACATTTTAAATATGAAAGTATTACTCACACCGTTGTCCTCTATTATTTATTGGAACAGTCCTGTTGACATGAATATTCTTGTCAATTGCAACCAAGATGTTGCTAATTATTTATGCAACTGCTAAACATTTACACATCAAAATGAGATCATATTCATTTAAATATGTTAGTAAGAAATAGAAAATAAAATCTATTCATCACTGACTTATATTTAAAACTTATTACCTTATATTTATACCAGACGTGTACATCAATGTGCATAGATTATATCTTTATAATAATTCAGTACATATCTATTATATATTATGCACAATAAATATTATTACATACAAGTTCGTCATACAATCTGAAACTATTACCTACGGCTATGGCACAATATAAACACCTCCATAGAGTAGAATTGATACGACTAGTAATAAAGTGTGTGCGTGCCTAACGTTTACAGGAAATGTGTTACAAAAGGAATGGTATGTACCTAAAACTTGCATAGAATTGGTACGTGTTCATCAGATTAATTATTGTAATGAGCTCAAATTCAAAGTAAAGAATTTTACACAGGTACAGTAGTGTCCTATTATTTGCCCTGCTCAAAACCTGGCCAGCACTAGCAACATATCGGCTGACCGTGCATCTATCTCTTTTAATCTTGCTATAAATATATATATATATATATATATATATATATATATATATATATATATATATATATATATATATATATATATATATATATATATATATATATATATATATATATATATATAACCAGTGAATAAAACTGACAGGGCATAACCAGTACCTGTCCAACAACAACCTTGGAAGTTCAGTATCGGCTGAGAGTACTACCCCTCCATCAGTTGTATCCAACTATTGATTGAGTTATGTTTCTGTATCAGTTCTTCGAAATGTCTTCTCGGAATTTGATAAACGCTGTGGGAGGTCTTTGCATTTTCTTAAATTCTGCGGTGTGTCCACCTCATACTTAAAATGCTACACCGTGACTTAAAACACGCCTGCTAGACAGAGATGACGTCGAAGGTTATGTGATCATGCAATTTTGTCGTACCAGTTCGTGACCTAGACAGTTTAATTATGGCGGTTCTTGCCTCAAAGTAATATTCCATTGTTTTTTTTGTAGTTATATTGTTATGTCTATTGGATTTAAATTATTTATTTGTTTAATTGTTAAATCCAAATTTGTCATTTTGGCTTTAATATTCATTAATTGGGAGATTTTTCTGGAAAATTCAGGCTGACCTAGACTCTAGCTGTAAACAGGTTGACCTTGGCTTCTTGACCTAATTCTTGACCCTGCTTGAGACATTGTCAACAAGTTTCTAAAACTATTGGTTAATTTCAAGGACAACTTTTTATTTTTAGTTCTTGGGGGTAGGAAATATCTAGATATTTCTTTGAGTACGTGATTTACTGAAGGCAGTCTCTTTCTGTGACCTTCCATGAACTTTCATAGAATCACACGATCACTTGTTTACTTAAGAAAACAGGTATATGATTTAGTGTTTGGGATAGAACAGTTCAGTAGAATCTGGGCTTTTATAAAGTTAATAGTTGTTTTTTATGTTTGAGTGTTAATTTTAATTACCTTGTTCTGGACTTTGTGTCAATTCATTGAAGCAAGAGGAATTATTTGGAAAAGAACCTGTGTTCATAATTTCATTTGGATGATAATAAAACAAGAACTGCATCACGTGACATTGTCAGCCATTTTGGATTACATCGTCAAGATTCGAACCTGGAACTATTAGAACATTTATTTATCAGGACTCTTGCAATTCCATTAGTGGATTTTTGTTGTGAATTCTATATAGGATTAATGTTGGATTTGATTCTCTAAAACCGTAAGTTTTTTTATTTTATGAAAATAATTGTACTTAATACATTCTTTGTTCAAGTTATACAAGCTTGTTAGTTTCACTCTTTCTTTGTTGCTGCCTATTCGAGCCTAAGCACGTAACAATATGAATCTGAATAAACCTCATAATCATGTGCATTCCATAGCGAGTGATAAGTTCATATATCTCATTAATTAAATGACTAATATTTTTGTTTTAAAAAATCAGAAAATTACAGATATTGCATCTTGAAGCATTCTTATTGGCAGGGATGTGGCATTGTTATCCAAAATGAACGGGGGTATCATTCATTTCATTGCGCGAATACTGCGTCATAAGGCAGATGAAGCAAACGGGAAAAGTGAGATGATGGATTTGTTTCATGCAATAGCAAATTATCTCTATACAAAGAAATATGTACTACCTGCATGACCTCTCCACACCATCCTTAGGCTCCAGATCTGATTTTTCCCCCACAATGAGATGAAAATCTGTTCCTGATTTTGATCAAGACACATTCCCTGGGGATCTGGTGGAAGTTCCAGTCTGAATATCATCACTAGGTCTCCATTCTATGTCAGCTGATGGATGTTTCTGCTGTCAAGATGCTGATTGCAAACATAGATGAATCCTCTTTTGTCTGCGCAGATTCCCCGTGGCCAAGAAAGGTCCT
This sequence comes from Unio delphinus, assembly GCA_029339505.1. Lineage (NCBI taxonomy): Eukaryota > Metazoa > Mollusca > Bivalvia > Unionida > Unionidae > Unio > Unio delphinus. Next base: position 67,494 of record JAQISU010000193.1, read on the forward strand.
TGCGCCTATATATAAATTTCAGCTCTCCAGTTTTCACGACATATCCATATACACCTGTGTCAATAGATTTATCAGCAAAACACGAGATATAAACGCATTTTCCGCTTTCACTTGCAGCCACGTAACTGTAACCAAACCCACCGTTTTCACAGATTTCTTGATATTTTTCGAATTTTCCGTCAGAAATTGACAATACACTCCAGCATTGCTTGGTTCGGTACATACCACACACAACAAGTTTGTCCAGCTTTGGTATGGAGCTCACACCACGACAAGAGTCGAAGGGTGTCTTTAACACTTTCAATGATTTGATATAAGGTGAGGGTCCATTGGCTATGATAGACATAATCTGTATCGTACCATTCCTTAATGTCACCGCTATTTTCAACCTGTTTTCGTCAATGCTACAAACATCCCAGAGTGGGTACAGTTCTTCTGATGTTGCTAATATATCACCTGTCTGGCGATTGTAAAGGTTGACCCTATTCGTTGAAAAATCTACCAACAGCATCCGTTGTCCTGATAAATGCACGATTCCGGGGTACAAATGGCGGGAAGAATGTTCACCTGAAAATTGGACAGAAAAACCATTATAATTATACTGACGAAACGTTATTGAGCAATCAATATATCAGTTAATCAATCTTACTGGTTATAATTTTGACGTTATCTATTGATGTGCATTTGATGCGACATAACTCACAGAAATAAACTTAAACATACAAATATATGCTTTGGAGCCATAACAGTATCTTCTATCATGATTTCGCTGACACATTTGGTACAAAATGACTTTTCCACTAAGCGTTTATCATGGATATATAATACAGTGTTAACAAATACTTCAATCAATATATGACTTATACAAGAGTTCGTAAGGAATATGTCATTGTAGGTTTAAAAAAAGCATCTAAAAGGTATTTAACTACTCGTTTGAAAACTAGCATATTTGATAACTTCCCTGTCAAAGATTTAATCAGGATGAAGACAATAGTGACAATGCATACTGAAATTAACAGGACATAAACTATACGCATGTTCGTGCAGATTGTGGAGAAGGTATGCATACAAAGTGTGCTTACATTTTTTGTAATATCATTCGACCAAAAGACTGACGGAAGAACAGCAGCGTGTGATAGACGCTTCTCATGGATTTGAATAAAAAAGCAAACATTTATATGACTTAGCAGACACTATACCTTGTAGCGTCAGAGCTGCTACTGTGACAAGATCACAGTTTCCGATAAGGTAGTCTGCTACGGTAGCCATTATGTTGACCTTTGGATACTGATGCTATGGATATATCGCATCAGCTGCTAATATATGCCAAGACCAATGCCAGAATATAGCTGCAAAATATTCTCAGAATCAACGGGTTTTTAAAGAACATCTACTATAAGTCTGTGAACACATCCCCATTTGTTTGTACCCCCCTGCCGATTTCAGTAACGAAAAGCATAAACAAACAAAAAAATCCATAAATCTTACTCATTTCATTCATTGATTTATAATTTCTAACCCGATTGCGACCACGGTGTCCATAACACCTTCATCGTCTGCGCGTCTCATGCTAAGCGAATGTTTTCATTACAACTATGGCCGTCCTCGACATCAATTTCTAGTTTCTGGACAAGTCCATTTTCAGCGAAGGGGCGGATGCGTAATCGAGGGAAGTATCCGGGAGTAACCAAATAGGAGCAATGACGTCACTGGAAATAAGATTTGCCCAAATTGTGTGCAATATGGTGTCGTGTTAATATGAAACTTCCGCTAAGCATGAGACGCGCAGACAATGAAGATGTTATGGACACCCTTGTCGCAATCGGGTTAGACATTATGAATCAATGAATGAACTGAGTAAGATTAATGGATTTTTTTAGTTTATGCCTTTCGTTACTGAGATCGGCAGGAGGTACAAACAAACGGGGATGTGTTCACAGACTATAACTACAAAAATGTAAGAGACGAAACATTTGGACGACTCTCAACCAACACAATATTTCTTAAACAAAATTGTGTAGATTTATAATATTATTATGAAACTTAATCCCACAAAAAAGGTTATACATAGTAACTCAGAACAGAACACTAATGCAATGAAATTTTTTCAAAAAAAGGAATTTGGATTTCAGAAAAATAATACCCTATACCTATGGCTTACCGTCATATCTGGCGTAATTCACAGACCCTAATCACATGTCTGCTTGATATTCTCTATCTATCTCTATCTATCCCTTAGTCTTGCCGATCGTTGGGGCACCACTTATGACCTGACAACCAGATTCCTCCATTTCAATCTGTTCTCTGATAATCTCACTGTGTCACTCAGCTTCAGTCCTGTCCACTCTAAGATGTTATCCTTCCATCTTTTCCTCTGTCTTCCTCTCCTTCGTCCTCCCTGCATAGTAGCTTGCATGATTGTCTTAGCAAAACCCGATGATCGTGTGACATGTCCATACCATTTCATTTTTCGTTTCTTCACAATGGTCAATAGCTCTTCATAGGGCCCAGTGGCTTGCCTAATTCTGTTTCCCACTTCCTCATTCATGGCATGATCTCTATATGAGTTGCCAAGCAAGCTTCGAAAGCATCTCATTCCAACAGCTTGTATCCTCCTTTCGAGATCCGCTGTGAGGGTCCATGACTCACAACCATATAGGAGCACAAGTGCAACCAAGGAGCTCATGAGTCTGATTTTTGAGCTGACTGGGGTGTTTCTGCTTTTCCAAACTGTCTTCAGCCTTGCCATTGCTATTGTCCGCGCAATACTAGACAATATTTCTGGTTTTGATCCCTCGTCTGCCACGATGGCTCCTACGTACTTGAATTTATTAACTGTTTCCAGTTTTGGCCACTAATAATGATGTCAGTGCTGATGCCACTGGTGTTGTTGGTCATACATTTGGTCTTCTCTTCACTGATTTCCATACCAAAATCAGTAGCTATCCTGTCCAGTTTTTTTCCATCAACTGAGCTAGCTCCTCCTCATTTCATGCAAGGCCATCAATGTCATCAGCAAAGCGCAGGTTCGTTATTATTCTGCCTCAAATACAGTTCCTTCATGGTCTTCCAGTGCTTATGTCATGATTCTTTCAAGGAAGATGTTGAAGAGAGTAGGTGAAAGCAAGCAGCCCTGTCTGACTCCCACAGTTGTCCTAAACCAATCTTCTATTTGACCGTTGAATCAGACTGCGCTGGTGGCCTTGCTGTAAAGGCTTTCTATGACTTTGATCAGGTTGGCATTGATGTTGTACAGCTTCATGGTGGACCAAAAGGCTGCATACTATACCCTGTCAAACGCCTTCTTAAAATCTATAAAGACATGATAAAGGTATTGTTGGTGCTGGAGGTATTTCTCACATAGTATGTTCAGGTTGAAAGTCCTTTCAGTTGTGCTTCGCCCTGGTCTGAAGTCGGCCTGTTCTTCAGCTATGATTTCCTCTGCCCGCGGCTTCAGTCTGTTTTTATAATTTTTAGCATGACTTTGCTTGGGTGGCATATAAGACTGAAAATTGCCTTTTTTGGGAGAGTTACTATGAGTGACTGAGTCCATGGTGTTGGCCATTCCCCTGTCTGCCAGATCTTGTTGCAGATTGTTAATAAAGCGCTTATCATGGCTTCACCCCCTTCTTGGACTAATTCTCCGAGGATTTGGTCTACTTCTGCTGCCTTCCCTTTTTCAATGATTGCACTGCAGCCTCTACTTCTTTTTGGAGGATGGGGTAGTTGTCAGTGTTGGTCACTGGTGGGGTGTTGAGTATGTCTGGGTCCCCTGTATGTCTGTGGTTGTACAGGTCTGAGCAGTATTCTTCCCATCTCTTAAGAATGTTTTTTTCTTCTGTAAGACATTTCCCTCTCTTATCTTGAATGATAGAGAAGCGTCCTTATTTTACACTGGTCAGGTCCTTCACCAGTTTGTATGCTTTTTTGTTATTTTTTTTCTTCAGATTGTTTCTATATCTTTACACTGGTCTTCAATATATGTATCCCTTGTCTTTTTCATGCTCTTATTGATAACCTGGTTGATTTCCCTGTATTGTTTTGCTCCTCCTACTTCTGAATTTTTCTTCTTTAATTCACGACGCTTGTCACACAGATCAAGTATGTCAGTTGTAACCCAAGGTTTCTTTGGTAGTCGATGTTTGCCAAGGATCTCACTGGCTGTTTGGGTCACTGCTCTGTTAAATGTGTCGATCAATGTGTCTGTAACTGTGTTCTCTGCACTAAAAAGTAACAGTGGTGCAAATGTTTCTCCTATCTTTGCCTGTAAGGCTTCCGCTACCTCTGGGTCTTTTAGATTGTCAAAGTTGAACTTAATTCTTGTGGGGCCTTGTTTGTCGACTTTCTTTAGACGTAGTCGGAGGGTCATCATCACTAAATCATGGCCACTTCCAATGTCTGCTCCTGGAAAACTTCTTGTCTTGGCAATGTTTACAATGGTGTGGAAACGTCTCTTCACCATGCTATAATCAATCTGGTTATGGTGTTCTCCACTCGGGCCTGGCCAGGTCCACCTTCTGAATTCTTTGTGTGGACCAAACGTGTTTATCAGCTTCAGATCATTGAAGCTGGCAAATTCCAGGAGACTTAAGCCTCTGTCATAGGTTTCTGCATGCAGTATCGTCCACATGTGCCTTTCCAGTTATCAACGGCATCCTCTCCTATTTTGGCATTCCAGTCTCCTTGCACCACAAGAATGTCTTTCTTTGGGGTCTGCTCCATGACTTCTTGCAAGTTGCTCGTAGAAGTCCTCTAATTCTTCATCATCATGGTCTGTAGTTGGATCGTAAGCTTGAATAATGGTGATATTCAGTGGTGTTGACCTCAAGCGTATGAAGATGAGCCTGCTGGAGACTGGCCGACAACGCATGACAGTCTTTACGGTGTCTTTGTGGACGAGAAAACCGACACCATGTTCATGTTTATCATCTCTGCCAGAGTAGTATAGTTTATGGCCATCCTCTGTTAATTTTTCCCCAAGGGTCTTCCATCGTACTTCGCACAGTGCCAGGATGGTCCAATGGTATCTGTTCATTTCGTGTGTCAGTTCCTCTACCTTTCCAAGCGTTCTTCATGTTCTGATGTTCCACGTACCAATGCTGATGTTGTTTCTGGTTCGGAGTTTTGGTGGTAATCGTGCACCAGCAGCACATTTAACACCTCTGACCTGGTGCAAGACAAAAGGCGGGGTCATTGTTCCGGGCGACAACCGATCCGGTATTGGTTGAGGAAAAGTTTTCATTCCATGTGGTGTGTTTTGGGCAATGAACCTGGCGGAGTCCATCCCTCTCCAGGCTGTTGAACACAGCCGAACTCCACGTTACTAATGGCTCGCCTTGGTCCTGGACATATGGTCGTTGAGTCCTTCTTCGGACTCTTCGGCCCTGGGTGGAAACCTTAGTGAGGAAATGTATACGCCCAATCAGATACTGTGACAGCACCCTAGCCTTTGTTTATCCAAAACCTAACCTGAAAGGCAGTAGGGAACTCGGGGATGGGGAGGGGACGGGTCGGGGTCGTCTATCTCACGTGCAAATGTGAACATCTGCCCACTGCCCAGCTCGATATTCAGTGTTGGGCAAACTATGGCCTAACAAGGGTTCTCATGCGGCCTAATTTTCTTTCTAATTTTAAGAGAAATATAACCAATGTAAACGTTGCCAAATACCCACCCAGTGGGAAAAGCCATAGAAATTTCATTGGAACTTTGGCTTGTTTCACATTCTATTCATATATGTATGATTTTTTCCTCCAACGGGTACTGGGAAAAGGCACAGAAATTTCAACAGAACATTGTTTGGTTTGTTTCACAATCTATTCATATATCTATGACATTTTCGCCACCGGGTGGGTCGATCTAGGTATGCGCGCTCATTCGTTGTCATTCACTGTTAACACGCTCGTTTTTTTTGGCTCAGTTCGTCGTCAGTGTCTTAAAAATAATAATAATGAGGACTTTGTATAGCACCTAATCTTTCGAAGCTCGATGCGCTTTACACCATCAATAATGGTATGACTACATTACAGAACAACAAATGACAAAAACAATGAAATTGGAAATCATAAAAACATGCTGAAAACATATAAGATACAAAACATGATTAGGTCGCTAAGTTTGTCCTTGCAGTCGAAACAGGTGAGTCTTAAGAGCACTCTTAAAAGGGACCACTGTGTCTTTGTGTCTAATTTCAATTGGCAATTCGTTCCACGTCGCCGGGCACTGATGTCCATATGACTTTGTTTTCACCTTGGGAACAATGAGTATACGATTATTAGAAGAAGAGCGTAAGGATCTAGCTGGTGTATACACATGGATGAGGTTGGATAGGTATGTTGGACTGGAGTATGTAATTGAAACATAGCACAGATAACAAATTTTGTGTTTGATTCTGTATCGAATCTATAGCCAATGTAGGGTACAGAGCAGAGTGGTGAGGTGTGCTCTGATCGAGGTTACTCTAAAGATGATCCGTGCAGATGTATTGTGAACTTTTTGAAGTTTCTGGAGTAAATATTGTGATGAACCAGACAGAATTGAGTTACAATAGTCCAGTCTTGAAAGTACTAATGAACACTCAGGTGTTTTAGTGGCATCAACTGAAAGATATTTACGAACTGATGCGTCTCAATTCAAGATATGCTGCCTTGCATATGTTCATGACATGTTGGTCCAGTGTGAGAGTACTGTCTAGATTAACGCCTAGGTTTCGTACTGACTGTGAGAATTTAATGTTGGTGTTGCTGATATTTATTGTCTGAGGTAAAGGATGTGAATGAGAAAGTCTTTGTGTTGTGATCAGAACAGCCTCAGTTTTATCATCGTTCATCTGGAGCTTGTCGCATGTCATCCATGACTTCACATCAGAAATGCACTTCTCTACTCCATGGATGGAAGCATCAACTTCAGTTGGGTGGCTAGACTTGTATATTTGGGTGTCATCAGCATACAATTAGTGCGACACTGGGTGATGATATATGACACTTGAGAGCGGCTGAGTGTACAGAATGAAGAGAACAGTGTCACAGAATTAGGCGAAAACAATTTAATTATTTTCTTCTTGAAAACAAACTCATTTCACCATTTTTTTTTGTTTCGTCGTACATGCGTTACCTGGGGTGAATAAGTGTTTTTCAAGGTAAGCGACGTGTAGCGATTTGCATGTGCCTGACTACAAATCACTTGAAGTCTGCAACATTATAATCACGGGGTGCACAGGAATTTTGCCGTGCATTCTGCTCACCTGTTTTGGGACATACAAGGCAGAATATTTCTAAAACGATTACGAGTCAGAAGTATCTTGTCAAAGAAGAGATAGCTCGTCATTCTTTTTCCAGCCAAAGGGGTGAGTGTTAAATTTATATTTCGTTTTATTATGAATTTTATTCAGTTTATCATTTCATGTAATGATGCCTTTATTACAATACAGATTTAAACCGTTGAATATTTGGAATTACTTGTCACTATTAGACTTTAAATGCAATAGCGTAATCTAAATTTTAGATTATTTTAGAAACAACTGTTATTATTTTGGTTTCTTTATTGTAGCTGAATTGTAGCTGAATGTGACTGAATTGTAGCTGAATGTAGCTGAATTGTAGCTGAATGTAGCTGAATTGTAGCTGAATGTGATTGATTGCTCCATCAAAAAAGGGCTGAATGTGATTGATTGTGCCGTGATTGTGCCATGATTATGCTGTTTAATTTTGCGATCAAATTGATGTATCTGACTGTCTGTCTGTCGGATTGTCTGTCCCTCTACGTCTGTCGAGATGTGTAAATATCCTGCAATCTAGAAGTCTAAATGTCCGAGTGTCGGAGCTGCCTAGCGGTGTAAACTTCCGGGGTAGTATCTAAATATTTGGGACCGGTGGTTCTAGTAGATGTTATATGCTGTCTGTACGTATAACTGTAGTGGATCCGTGAAGGGAATGCGGCCGATAAAAGTATTCGGCCAACCCTAGGTATTCGGAGAAGCTGTGCGGCGATGCAACAGTTGGTGAATCGTACGGTTGTACAGGGTCGAGACGCATGTGTTTGTTTCAATTGTGTTTAAAATTGAATATATTGTTATATTTACACGTGGTTACTTTGAATCTGTAGGATTCCAATGGATTACATGAATCTTAATAACTGTTGGTAACTCGATTTAATACATGTAGATGTTAGTACTTGTTGTCGCAATCCATACGTGCGATAATGTAATTTGATTGTATTTGTTATCGCAATTGTATTTGAAACATTTGTGCAGTCAAGGAGGTTCCTTGGATCTGTGTTTATTTTGTATTAATATTTAATTTTTTTTTAATTGTGAATGGTTTTGAAGTATGATTGTGGTTTGAACGTATGAGTTATTGTGTGGATACATCATTATTTTTGTATTAATAATTTATTTCATAAATTTACATCATCTTTCACATATTGTGTTTGTGTTGTTCATTTAATCCACCAACCACTCGGTAACAATTCTGTTACAAACAGGTCCAAGAACAGATCCCTCTGGGACACCACAACATACGTCAACTGGGCTGGAGTGTATTCCAGTTGCAGATATAATTTGTGTCCTGTTGACTATGTAAGACTTGATACACTGTAAGGATATATTCTAAATGCCATATACATGCTGGATACGGTGAAGTAATATAGCATGGTCTATTGTGTCAAATGCTGCAGATAAATCCAGGAGAGTGAGGACTGTAATCTTTCCACTACCCAAAGCAGAGAGAATGTCACTTAATACTTTCAGAAGAGTAGTTTCCGTACTGTGGCAAGGGCGATATGCTGACTGTACATTGCTAAAAAGACTGTTTGAGTTCAAATGAGATACAAGTTGGGTTAGAACAACCTTTTATAAGATATTTTATATGAATGGGAGATTAAAAACTGGGCGGTAGTTCTTTAAATCGTTATGGTCCAGTGTTGGTTTCTTCAGCAGTGGCTTTAAGATGGCAGTTTTGAAAAAATGATGGGAATTCCCGTGATGAGAGACAGATATTAATAACATCAGTTAGTGGTGTAAATTTGTTCCTTGACATTAGTTTGTTAGTTATCTCGAAGAGCTCTTTGCAGCTGGAACTCTCCGTGATCTTAGTTCTGTAGTGGGATGATTTGGCTAAATGGACTATGTTTGTGACGTTCTTCTTAGCGACTTCGTAGATTTATTTATGAATAGTGAGTCTGGTGGAAAGCCAAAGCGTCTCTGCTTTTCGGCGATGTCTTTTAGCAGTGCGAAGCTGGTTCCTAACACTGCTATACCATGGAGAACACTTTTTTTTATTGATACTCTGCATTTGGTGCCTTTTTTATTATTATCCCCTTAATAGGTAGACCACTGGGTCGGGGAACCATCCCAAGGTCACCTTACAATGTAACATTTATAATAATCTAAGGATAATAAATATAATCTACAGAAAATGAAAAAAAAAGAGAAAAAAAAAGAAACACACACACACACACACACACACGTGCATATGATCAACATATTTATTGTTTGAACAATATATATTGTTCACATATTGCATTTGGTGCCTGGGGCATGTTTTTCAAGCAATGAACGTAGGAGGCAGTTATCAAGTTGTTCCGCTGTTGGATGTAAGAAAGTTGTTAGGTTTTCTTGGCTGTTATGCATGAATTTGGTTATATTTATCATTCGGAGGATTCTCTTTGTAGCAAATAGAGATGGATTGTTAGGGACTGATACGTCGAGATGGCATACAATGCAAAGGTGATACGATGCAAGTTCGTGGGACACAAGGGTGGATTGCAGAATATTATCATCAGGTCTATAAAGAAACCAGTATAAAATGTGACCAAGTTTATGGGTAGGTTGGATAACTGACTGTTTAAGATTGATTGAAAATATGAATGGAATCTAGGAGTTTTGACATGTATGGTTTACCAGGACAGTCAAAGTGAAAATTGAAATCTCCAAGAATAATTAGGTTGCCACCTATCGAATTTCCATACTCTAGAAGATTTGAAAATTGCTCCAAAAAGAGAGATTCAGTCAGTTTGTTTTTTTCTACTAGGAGGAGGACGATAGAGACATAAAAAATGGACTGACCTTCTAGTGTCAGAGTTGTTTCGGCTAGTTCAAATGATGTGTGGCAGAAATTGAAGGTTGTGTTGTACTTAAGGCATTTGATCATGGAATTCTTTGTAATTACAGCAAGTCCACCTCCGCAAGAGTTGCGGGGGAACGACTTGATGGAGTAATCGCTGGGTGTTAAATCAGCACACTTAGATTCATCACCTGCGGGATGTAACCATGTTCCTGTTTAACGACAGCCAGCTTTGAAAGAACGTTTCTTTTCACGCTTCTGTTTACATTTAAGAAATGATGAATGTATAATAAGCACAAATATCATAAATATAGCAGAAAATCGGAAGAGCCCATCTCGAGCAGTTAAGCGATGGCGGCCATCTTTCCGGAATCTTGACTGTGTGTCATCGGAACCAGCGCGCTAACGCGTCAAAAAAAGTTTTTGAACAGTGTATGCACTCGCCATGGCAGACGTGTGACTCGCCGTTCACGCGAAATTGTTGACGTGATCAATTTACCGGGATTGACAGTTTCATATCGATCTATACATTTAGATAAGCTTTTATTATCTGCCAAAGTTTACCCCAAATGAGTTAAAGTTGTGTGTTTGATTTGTCAAGACAATACTGCCGTTTTCAAGGAGTTCAATTTGAAGCGTCACTTTCAAACTAAGCACGGTAACTTTGGAAACGATTTATCAAACCATGAACTGCAAAAGAAAGCAACTGATCTGTTAAGAAAGTTGAAACAACAGCAAGCTATGTTTGTAAAAATGTCATCTTTACAAGCAGTGGCGTATCGAGGATATTTGGCGCCCAGGGCAAAACACCCAAATTTGCGGCGAATGCCCCACCTGTCCTCCTCCACCCCCGTCGCTACGCCACTGTTTGCAAGAGATTGCTTGTTTGTTTCTTTACTTGAATTTTAACGGCGCACCAGCACTTTTAGGCTATTTAGCGCCATACAATACGTTACATGTTCAAAAACAAGAAAGGTTTAACATCGACCAGCGATATATATAAAAAAAACAATAGTTAAATATAAAATGGTAAGATGTTGGTAACAGGAAAATATGAAGCTTCCCAATCAACGGGAGATGTAAATGGTGTTATGTTGATGATAAGATGTTGTAAATAAAAGGTGATATTTGCATTAGATAAAAATATTCTACGTGATGGTATACAAGTTATAGTTTAAAATAGAGATTTACTTCCTTTAGGAAATCTAAAATACAAGTGGTTTGTATTGTATCAAAAAGTTCCTTCATGTCATGTACATTATAGTATTTAACACGCGTATGTTGCAGGTCGGAACACTCGGTCATAAAGTGTTTAACAGTGAATGGCTCATTGCAAGAAAAGCACTCTGGTGGATCTTCACCTTTTAGTATGTGGGAGTGGGTAATGTATGTATGACCGATTCTGATTCTTGCAATGACAACCTACTCCCTGCGGATAGTTCTATAGGAAGGAGTCCATTCTCCCAGGGTTGGTTTGATGGCATGAAGTTTGTTATTGACTGCATCATCCCATGACGCCTGCCACTTCTGACGTAGGTACTTTTTGATACAAGGTTTAAAATCAGTAAAAGGTAATTTAAAATCCGATGGTTCTTGGGATAGAGCCATCTTAGCAGCCCGGTCTGCTTCTTCATTACCTTTAATACCAATATGGCTAGGTAGCCAACAGTATACTATGTTGTAGGACTTACTAAGCTCAGAGTTTTTGACGAGAATATCGACTAGTAATGGATTATCCAGTTTTCTATGGTGTAGCGACTGAAGTACTGACAGAGAGTCACAGAAAATAATGCTATTTAAAATGCGCTTTTGTTCAATAAATTTCAGAGCAAGATCTATTGCTCTGATTTCCGCTGAAAATATGGACGCATCGTTTGGCAAGCGCACTTTGGTTATGTGCTTGCCACTAACAAAGGCTGCAGCAGCCTTGGCATCAACTTTTGATCCATCAGTAAAAATTTTTGTGTAGTTTTTAAAATCGTTGAGGAGTTCATGATAAGAGTTCTGGAAAACGGCAGGATTCGTCTCAGATTTTCTCCCATCGTGCAACGTAAAAATCACTTTGGGTTGCTTAAGGAGCGAAGGTGGTGTTTCCGAGACAAACGTATTCTGAACTGTAGGGAGATTAATTTTGATAGTGTCAAAACTGGATGATATTCTGATGCCAAATGAAGGTATGGCATTTGGTTTGTTTTCGTACAAAGTTTTGTATTTTGGTTGAAAAACAGCCGAAAAAGCAGGGTTCAGAGGATTTGATCTTAACCTAAGAGCGTACTGTATAGAAAGCATTTCTCTGCGGTGCGATAAGGGTGGTTCATTCGCTTCCGCGAGAAGGCTTTCGCATGGAGATGTCTTGAATGCTCCTAGAGCAAGTCTTATTCCCTGATGATGAATTGGGTCAAGCATTTTCAAATAAGACTTCCTAGCTGAACCATAAACAATGCATCCATAGTCTAGTATAGAACGGATAAATGTTCTATACAAATTGAGGAGGACTTTTTTATCAGCACCCCAGTCAGTGTGCGCAATTACTTTTAGTAAATTTAAAGCTTTTAAGCATTTAGCTTTTAAATTCTTGATGTGTGGTATAAAAGTCAGTTTTCTGTCGAAGATAATACCCAAAAACTTCGTTTCCTCAACAACTGGAATAAGTGTTCCGTCCAGCGTGAGTTTAGGGTCATCATGATGTCTTCGCAATTGACAGAAATGCATGCATACTGTTTTCGATTTAGAGAATTTAAAACCATTATTACTGGCCCAATGGTGGATCTTATTGATATTTTGTTGAAGTTGCCTTTCAATTGTATGCATGTGCTTTGATCGATAACAAATTAAAAAATCGTCTACATATAAAGAGCAGTCCACACCGGGAGTTAAGCACTTAGTGATGCTATTGATTTTGATATTAAATAGCGTCACAGATAAAATACTGCCCTGGGGCACACCCATCTCTTGCTGGTGCATATCGGAGATGGTAGCGCCCACGCGTACTTTGAATTCTCTGTCGGAGAGAAAACTGGAGATGAAAGCGGGCAGACGGCCTTTTAGACCTAGATCGTGCAGGTCATTTAGTATCCCGTACTTCCATGTTGTATCATAGGCCTTTTCTAAATCAAAGAAGACCGCTACTAAATGTTCCTTCTTGATAAATGCATCGCGAATAAATGTTTCCAGTCTAACCAGATGATCGTTAGTACTACGACCAGAACGGAAGCCACTTTGGAAAGGAGAAATTAAATTATTACTTTCCAAGTACCATACAAGCCGAGAATTAATCATTCGTTCCATTGTTTTGCATATGCAGCTTGTCAATGCAATAGGCCGATAGCTGTTAGGATCTTCGTTATCTTTGTCTGGTTTGGGAATCGGTATCACTGTTGCTTCTTTCCAGCTCTTAGGTACATTACCAGCAATCCATAAATCATTAAAGATTTTAAGAAGCAATGTCAGAGAAGATTCTGGGAGGTGTTTCAAGAACTGGTAATGTACTTCGTCAGGCCCAGCGGATGTATCATGGGCCTTGTCTAATGCCTCCCTAAGCTCCAATAAAGAAAACAGCTGGTTATAATTTTCAGTGTTGTTCGATGTAAATTTTAAACGCGACTTTTCTTTTTGAGATTTTAATCTTCTAAAGGCATCTGAATAATTAGATGATGATGAGTTTTTCGAAAAACTATCGGCAAGAATATTTGTTATGTCACGTTTCGAACTGAAATTGATATTGTTTATTTTTAGGTGTCGAATAGAATTGTGTTTCCTTTTTCCATTTATTTTCCGAATAGTATCCCAAACTTGTTTCATTGAGGAACGAGAGTTTAAAGAAGAAATATATTTCTTCCAGGATGCACGCTTACATTCTTTGATTGTGCGTCGAGTTTTAGCCCGGGCAATACGATATTTATTTAAATTTTCGGGCGTTGGACGAGTGTTGAATGTTTTTAATGCTTCTCGGCGTTGTCTAATGGCTTCTTTGCATTCCTTGGTTACCCAAGGTTTTTGCGATCTCTTACTGTTCGTTGAGGACTTGGGAATGGATTCATCTGCAATTGAAATTAGAACGGAGGTAAAATGCTGTATAGGATTAACAGCGTTGAATACTGTATCATTATTTAGTCTAGTTTTACATAATGCTTCAAACATAGCCCAATCGGCCTTCTTTATATTCCATTGTGGAATTGTATCATCAATTTTAGTGTTATTTTCAAGAGTGATTGGAAAGTGATCACTGCTGTGAAGGTCATCAGCGACCTTCCATTCATAGTCCAAAAGCAGTGAGGGAGAGCAAATTGTCAAATCTATGCATGTGTACGTACCCGTTCCTGGGTGTAAATATGTTGATGAATTAGTGTTATATAGACACAGATCGTGTCTAGAAATGAAATCTTCTATTTTATGGCCTCTGTCGTTTATGTGATTTGATCCCCATAAAATGTTATGGGCATTAAAATCCCCGAGTAAAACGAAGGGCGCGGGAAGTTGTTCAACAAGATTGTCTAATTCCTTTTGTACTAGGTTGGTGTTTGGTGGTAAGTAAATGGAACAAAAAGTAATCACTCGATGTAGAGTGACACTTACAGCAATGGCTTGTAAATTTGTGTTTAAAGGAACGACTCTGTGAGGGGCTCTATTGTTCACAGCAATAGAGACTCCTCCTGAGGCCCTGTCTGCGTTTTGAAAGTACGCATTAAACAGGGAAAAGTTTTTAAAAGTAATTTTATCTGTCTCTTTCAGGAATGTTTCCTGTAAACATAGTACAGCAGGATCGTGTTCATTTAAAAGCAGAAGAATATCATTGTAGTTTGTTTTAAGTCCTCGACAATTCCATTGTATGATGGTGTTCTTCATTCTAATGTTATGCTGGAGATTTTGGAACTAGGTTAGACTATTCGCGGTGGAAGCATGTGTTGTTATTTGTCTGGAGGAAGTACGGGAGTATATTTAGTTTTATTAGGTTTGGAGCTACTTTGAGTACACGGAGCAGTTTCTTCTGCATCCATGCTCTCAAAGTCTCCAAACCTGTTGTACAGTTTAATGGGGTCATCTGACCCCTTTTGCTGTTTATTTGTTTGTGCTTTGTGTTTCTGTCTTGGTGATTTTGGTGGTGGATTGTTATTAGTTGTTGTCTGAGTTGATGTTGTGCTTTTCTGTGGCTTATAATTAGGGATGTTGGCACATGTGGTTGAATCGGGCTGATCCGTCTGTGTTTGGGCGTCCTTCGTGCTTTTTGGATTGTGCTTTACGACTGTGGAGAAGGATGGGCCAGGAAGGGATGTTTTTGCCTGGACAAGCTTTCTGGCCTCTGGGTAGGGAATGTTCGAAGTAAACTTTACCCTCTGAATTTCCTTCTCCTGTTTCCATGTATCACAATCTTTGGAACTGGCGTGATGTTCCTTGCCACAGTTGACACAATGCGGAGTTGCTCTACAATCAGCTTCCTGATGAAAGTGTTCTCCGCATCGGCCACATACCTTGGCTCTGGAACATCGATCTTCGTGATGGCCGTATTTTTGACACTTATAGCATCGAAGGGGGTTTGGAATGTAGATCTCGACCTTTACTTGTAAAAACCCAACCTTGACCACTTTGGGCACTGTCGGTTTATTAAAGGTGAGTACAAATGTATTGGTGTCCTGCAGGGTGTTATTACGTTTAATACGTATTCTTCGCACTGCAGTGACACCTTCATGTTTCATCCCTTCGATGATATCTGCGTCGGTGACTCCAGCCAAGTCACGACATCGTATTACGCCTTTGGACGAATTCAGTGTAGTGTGGGCGAATGAGGTCACTGGAATATCAAAGAATGTTTTCATTTTCATGATATTGTCTGTTTGCCCCTTTCGCTCACACTCTACAAGAAGGCAACCCGATTTTAGTTTTTTCACACTTTTTGGTGTGCCAATCGATCTCGTAATGGTTTTCTCGATAATAAATGGAGATAAACCTGAAAGCGGTTTAGCATCATCTTTTGATTGAATAACCATGAAGCGTGGAAATGATTCCACGCCACGTGGTTCTTCATCAGAGTCAGACAGTGGTTTAGTACGTTTATTGGATTTTTTTTCCATGATGGCAAGATTTTAAAATTCAGCACCCGTGCTCCCCACCCACCAAGGAGCCCAACAAGGGGACACTTTTAAAGTGCCAAGGATACACAGATGCCATACTCAGTTGATAAAATTACCTTTGGATGACCCTGAAGTCGCCAATTTCTAGGGTCAGTAAAATTACCCCCCGATTGACCCGTTGAGCCACCGCCTTCTAGGAAGTCTTCTAAGATTTGGAAAAGGGAAAGATATAGGAATAGAATATATGGGCAACGGTGGTATCAAAAGAGATACAAGGAGAAAGTAAAAGGAGGTGAGAGAGTTAATAAAGACTTCCTAGGGCTCGGCGTGACCAGCCGATTTGTCGAGACCGGGCCCATCTCGACCACCCGTCTAAGAGAAGTAGAGGCCAAAGTAGTGTGTTGCAACTACCAGGATCCTTTCCTCCCCCGACACGGGACGCAACCCACGGCAAACAGGTTGCCTCTACTTAGTCGCCTTTTACGACACGTGGCGAGGCACGTCGGGCCTATTCTACAACCCCGAACCCGCAGGGGGAGCAAGAGATTGCAACAAAGGCAAGTTTCGTGTTGGCCAACAAAATCGCAAAGCAAAACAAACCATTTTCGGAAGCAAAATTTATTAAAGATTGCATGATTGATGCTGTCATTGTTGTGTGTTCTGAAGCCAAGTCAAAAGAAGAAGTCACATCATTATCACGAGGAACTATTGTTGCGGTGAATCTTCAAGAGCAACTGTTAAAGGCAAGTGATATTTTTCAGTGGTTTTATATTGCTTTGGAAGAGAATACGGATCTTCAATATACTGCATAGTCGCTTTTTTATCAGAGGAATTGTTGTTAACTTTGACATTACAGAGGAACTGTTATCTATGGAGTCTCTCAAAGACACTTGCACTGGGAAAGATTTATACAACAGTGTCATAAACAGTTTAATCCGATCTCGATTAAGCTTAGATAAATTGGCAAATATTACAACTGATGGGGCTCCTTCGCTCACAGGTAAACATTCCGGCCTCGTGAAGTTAAGGAATGATAAAATTAACGATTTCCCACTGCACAGTGTACCGTCCTTTCACTGCATCATACATCAAGAAAGCCTTTGTAAGTCTTCTTTAAATCTTAAATATGTTGTGCAGCCAGTTGTGTCTGCAGTGAATGCAATAAGAGCAAGGGGACTGGAACACAGGCAGTTCTGAAGCCTGTTGGAAGATATGGAATCTGATTTTACTGATGTGCTGTACCACACAAATGTCCGCAGGTCAAGCATGGGAAAAGTACTAAAAGGGGTGTGGGACCTCAGAGCAGAGATTCTCATGTTTTTGTCTATGAAAGATATATCTTGTGACTTTTCAAAACAAATGCAAAAAATGCAGAGTGAAGAATGGATTTGTGATTTTGCATATGCTGTGGACATGATGCAAAAATTGAATGATCTGAACACTAAACTTCAATGAAAAGGTGTATTTGCTCATGAAATGTACGTGGAAGTGAAATCTTTTCAAATGGGGCTTAAATGTTTATGCCAAGCAGCTTAATGAGCATAAATTTGCTAATTTTCCTCTTTTGAAGAAGCAGACGGTTTCACAAGCATTACTTGAGAAGTACAGTTGTCAGATCACGGCTTTAAAAAAATATTTATCAGGAGGTTGCTGATTTCAAGGCAATGAACAAATAGTTTGACCTGCTCAGCTCACCCTTTGCTTGTGACATTGAAACAGCCACTGAAAAACTGCAGATGGAACTGATTGATTTGCAGGCCGACAAAAACTTAAGAAGAACTTTTGAAACCAAACCCCTGATTGAGTTTTATGCTTCTCTACATCCAGGAAAGTTTCAAAATCTGAAAGAATTTGCCAGAAAGATGTTTGTGTTGTTTGTATCAACCTACATTTGTGAGCAGACTTTCTCTACTATGAATGTCAACAAGTCAAAGAACAGATCTTTCTCACGGATTCAAGTCTTCACTCAGTTTTAAAGTTCAGAACGAGCAACTTGTCACCAAATTTTGACAAACTGGTCAATGAATGTGATCAACTGCATCATTAGCACTGACTCTGTTTATTTTACTTAAGAACATATTAACAACTGAAAATTAATTATGATGTTATTTAGAAAAACCTTACGTTTTTGCTATTTCAAATATTAATTATTTTACTTAATGTCCTATGCGGCCCGCTCAAGTTGTAAATTTCTGTATGCGGCCCTTGCACTGGAAAGTTTGCCGACTTCCTAGTCTAGGTCGATTACCGTATTAAAATTTTGACAAGGCAAGTCCAACAAACAATGTTACGTTACAATAGCAGTAATAAAGAAAAGAAAACTAACAAACAACGGAAATTAAATATACATAACACATCTGGTTAGTTGAGGGCACACGGACTGATGATCCAGAAGTGCAAACGTATTAGTTTTCTATAACATCGAAACTATGATGTTCAACTAATTGTTATTTCTAATTTCTGAGCTTTCGTCCTTCTTTTTTTCTAATATAAATCTGTTAAATCAGAATGAAATAGCATGGTGGGTGATGCATTGAAAAATAAAGTGGAATTAAACGAGATCCCGACTTTTCTGATTTTACGAGTAGCTAATCAGTTGTATTTGATACATTTCTATACTGTTATATTATGTTTTAAAACGTCTTTAGTAAAGACCTCTGTCAGTTATTGTGCCCTTATATTCCTTGCTCTGACTTGTAGGAAAAAAAATATATATATATTATAGCAGTTAGTATAAATGTACTCTGGTTTACATGTAAAGCAAATACCAATTTTATAAGATTCTCCCGCACACGTACCCCCCCCCCCCCATCCCCCTTGCGATGTTGAAATAATACCTAGCCGGATCTCAAGGACATCTGGAGTGTTTGGCAAGGCGCCAGCGAGAAACTAGGCTTGTTGTTAAATATTTTATTCTCATCGATTAGGACTAGCAATTTCATTTTGTGCGTTGATAGGGTCACTTATATTATTTTTCAAGCTGAAACGATGTCGCTGGATAGCATTGGGCACTAGGTACTAGCCATGACTCCCAGTTATACGACAAGCCGCAATATTACGTAAATTAATAACTTGGATAAAAGTTATATACTACCAGCCTAAGCCTCCAAGTCAAAGTAATAATACGTTGAATATAAATGGAAATGTGTGTGTGTGTGTGTGCGTGTGTGTGTGTGTTTGTGTGTGTGTGTGAGAGAGAGAGAGAGAGAGAGAGAGAGAGAGAGAGAGAGAGAGAGAGAGAGACTCACATTAATACGTTGATTCCCATCAAGTTCCACAGATTAAGTGAACATAGCAAACAGTTTCTCACACAGCAGATTGTTCCGCATTATACTGCTTCCTGCGATAATCCAGTGGTGTAGAATTATGTACCGTTTAAACCTTGGAAATATCCCGTTATACTTTTTATTCTTTATAATTTATAATCTACATCATTTTTAGCTCTAAAATATCGTTGGTAGTTTAAAATGAAGGACAGTGGTTTGCACTCAATGTGCAATGTGCACTCATTAAATGCGTACGACCAGCATCACATAGTGAGCCTGACCTACCTCTTTCGTGATGGTTTTGATTAATATTCGGTGACATGGTACGTTTCGTAAATTGGCCCCTGGAAAATTTCTTAACTTAAGGCTATTTTGTGACTTTTCCAGCTTTTATTATTTACTAGCTAAATATATTGCTAGATTTGAAAACTAGTTGTTTCAGGCTTGGGACATAAATTGAGTTTTAATTAGGATCCGATTTGAACAGTTAGAACAGACATATAGAGTGCAATATTAACAGATCAGATACAAGAGGTAAACGGTTCAGCGGGGCACGTATAAGAGAATATATTTAGGAAGATGTGATCCATTTGAAACAGGTGTCACTTCATGCTATTTTGCCAATAGCTTTTCATAATGACGAACTGGGAAGAAGTTCCTGACTTCTAAACAACTGATAATAATTTTGGTGGGTTAAGTAGTAATCCTGATTGGCAAAGCTTAACGAGATAAAAAATAAACGTGCATGTGTTATGATTTATATTAGGAGTATGCCACAAAATATTACTTTGTATGAAATAGTTCAGGTTTAGATGTACATCATATACCCATGTTTTCTTCTTAATACATATTGTGCGAAGTTCTTTCATATCTTTCAACTAATTCGTGTAAAGTATCCTGAGGATTGATTTTTCCTATGTCTGAGAATATTTGTCAAGGAATTGCTAATGAGCAACTTAACATGATTAGGAGAAGGAGGCGGAGTCTGTCAATTTGTATGTAGCTAAATGTGCATTCCTCTCAAATGAGAATCGAATAACTTGTTTTGTCCGATAGGTCAGCTGGTAAATGCATGGTCGGTGCGGACACAAATGTTATCCGAGATGCCTTATTATGTCATGTCGTCAGTAGGAATGCGAAGGAGATAGAACAGACATAAATGCACGTTCAATAGGATTGATTATCAATAGAAGGATAGTGAGTTTTTATATTAATTGAGTAATATTAACTGGATTGATTGATAAACAACATTTGACACAAAATAGAGTTGGAATATTAGTCCGCAACTAAGAAGTAAATGACGTGGAGAGAGAAGGACCCATGTCTAGAGTAAATAACAGCTGTACAATCTAATTAAGCATTCAAAGTACACAATAATTTATAGCAAAATATTTGCGTTGGAACTATATTGTAATAAAGAATTAGCAAGTCTCCTCTCGTACGGTATTCGATATTATAGCAGTATATATATCGCTAGATCGTATCCGTAGTACATATTGCTGTATTGTGTTGTACATGTTAGAGACTAACGATGCCCATTCAATTTCATTTTTTTCTTTTCCATATGCAGTGTATTTCGTTTTTCTGCAGTTAAGACTTTCACATGACCTGGAAGAAATAAAGATTGTGTACTGAGATCAATATACTGAAGACTTTCAGATGACCTAGAAAAAATGCAGATCGTAAAAAGATCGATAAAGATAAGTTTTTCACATGACCATACAAAATTCAGACTGTAATTAGATCTATACAGTTCAGACTTTCACATACGTCTATTGGCAATGGATATCTAGGAACTCTACTTGTAGAAGAAATGATCCACTGGAACAATTAGATACTGTACTAATGATACTAAAAATGATAGATTCAGCGGGTCTGTGTATTCAACATTTATATATGGCGTAGCTAGTGTGTTCGGCGCCAGGTACAAGGTTCATGCTGTACTTATTTGGCGTTCTTTGACAAGGTATAAATGTTAGCCCCCAGTTTCACTGAAACAATGGAAACCAATAGTTAAACTGAATACAACATAATAATACAGTCATCATAGAAAGGCAATAATTTTAACTATAACAACCACAACAAAATTGTTCCCAACAGTTAGTGACTTAGTATATATTAACCACCGCCCAATCCAAAAAGTCATCATACTAAATTGATTTTTCTCGCCAGGTTTAGTCTGAACCTGGGATTATCTCAGTCATCCAAACATCAGGTATGCACTTATCTTCTGAAGCATAACTTTGTAAAAGCATACACTGAATCCTCCAATCTTCTTTTTCCGACCCCCCCCCCCCAAGACGGCGCGCGGTGCAACTTTCACCCCCCTAGCTACGCCACTATATATATATATATATATATATATATATATATATATATATATATATATATATATATATATATATATATGTGTGTGTGTGTGTGTGTGTGTGTGTCTGTGTAAGTGTAATGTGGGTGCTGATTTCTTATGTAGGGTGTAATTATCCTATCCATGATTTCAGTATTCCAAAATTCAATGTTGTAACAATGGTTAATGTTCACATTCCGTGATTTCTCCAAAGTGTTATCACTATTTATATTAATTAATAAATTATAACGGAATGTTATAAAGCCTTTTCATTTATTTTTTATTAAATTCGTGTCCTAAAGTTTCATTTTTGGCGTAAAACAATACCCGAGGATGAATAAAGAATATTGTGTCTTATTTAAAAAATAGCTTGGTTCAACCTTTGCCGCACGTGGGAAGTGCATTTGATGAGATGAATGCCTTCAATTCACAGACAATATATATCTCTAAAGATCTCACCGAATGTAAAGCTTTTTGCATTACGGTTTGTCTTGTCAATCGGCGGTCTACTATTAGGACTCGCACATCTCCAGCTATAGAGGTGCTCAGTGTCTGGAAATGTCCAGTGTCCGTTTTTGACTGTTGTTCTCTAGTATATCAAGTGTGCAGTGTTGTCCAGAGTGGCCAGTGGGACCCAAGCATTCCATCTTTCGGAGAAATTGAGGTCTACGTGATGCAAGCTGTAAAGCAAACCACATGAATTATTCGTAGCAGCTGTAAAGCTGTACTTTAGGCAGCCATGGAGCTTAAATAAAGTGTTCTGACAACGGAGTGTTTCTCCTTGCATGTAATATTGTAGCCGTCGGCTAATTTTGGGGTTCGTAAAACCTATAATATCTTTTGGGACAGTAATGATAAGTTGCATATCTGTCCTTTTTCATTTGCATAATTTCACTATGAGTGAATTCATTTTACTACATGGTGTTACGTGCTTAGGCTCGAATAAGCAGCAACACAGAAAGAGTGAAAATTAACAAGCTTGTATAACTTGAACAATGAATTTATTAAGTACAATTATTTTCATAAAATGAATAAACTTACGGTTTTAGAGAATCAAATCCAACATTAATCCAATATAGAACTCACAAAAATAATCCACTAATGGAATTCCAAGAGTCCTGATAAATAAATGTTCTAATATTAACAGGTTCGAATCTTGACGATGTAATCCAAAATGGCTGACAATATTACGTGATACAGTTCTTGTTTTATTATCATCCAAATGAAATATGAGCACGTTTTCTCCTCCATATAGATAAATAAATCCTCTTTTTTCAACGAACCGACACAATGTCCAAAACAATATAAGTAAAGTTATAACTCAAACATAAATACACAACTACTAACTTTAAAGCCCAGATTCTACCACTGGTAGCTTCCAAAACACAGCTATATATATGTAATTCCATCGTAAAAAAATGGAATCATGTGATTCTGGAAGGTCACAGAAAGAAACTACCTTCAGCAAGTCACGTACTAAAAGAATGATCTAGTAGAAAAACCATCCCCAATAACTAAAAATATAAAGATGTCCTTGAAATTAACCAATTGTTTTAAAGTCCTGTTTATCAATCTGAAGCAAGGTCAGATAATGAGGTAAACAAGCCAAGGTCATTCTGTGTTTACAGCTATAGTCTAGGTCAGCCTGAATTTTCCAGAAAAATCTCCCAATTAATGAATATTAAAGCCAAAATGACAAATTTGGATCTGATAATTAAAAATAAATAAATTAGATCAAATATACGTACAACCTTCCCCCATAAAATAAAAGGAAAGGTTATATGATTAAACTTTCTTTTTATCACAAACCAATTTACATCTGAGGTTAAAAGAACTAGTATAAATTACACAGTATAATAAATTGTTATACATGGGAAAAAGCGTCTGCAATTATATTATCTAGAAATAGCCTTAACCTTTTAACTTTTCCATGTCCCACAAAATGTCCTAAGAAAGCCACTGAAGCAGGGCAGAACTCACTTTTAAATAAATTAACAGTCAGACACGCATTAGTGAGTCTATCAAAGAATTTTCTAATTGTTGCTAGATGTTCTCTCCAGGTGTCGTTGTAGATGATGACGTCACACATTTCTAGACCAGAGATGATCATTTTTATGAGACGTTGAAATGGACTTTCATTATTTTGGTAGAGTCCATTTGGAGTCACAATGTTGAGATTTCTTTTGCTCTTTCCGTAATGGAATCTTCCAAAATCCTTTCAGAAGGTCAACATTTGGTGACATACTTGGCATTCCCAATTTTATCAATACAATTGTCAATTCTTGGTAATGGGAATGAATCTGTTTTTGTCACTCTGTTCACCTTCCTTTAATCAGTGCACATACGGAAAGTTTTATCTGGTTTTGGAACAAGTATGCATGGTGAACTCCAATCACTTTTACTGGACTTGATAAAATCATTCTCCAGCAAATATTGAATTTCCTTTTTTAAGTATTCCTGTTTGAGTGGACTCATCCTGCCTGGAATTTTCGATTTCAACGTCATGAAAATTTTGTTTGTCCTTGTAAGAATATCTGGACATAAGTGCACATATAATAATAATAACTTTCAGTTCATTTCTTTCTTGCACTTGCAAATGTAAAAGTTTCTGGTCTAGTTTTTTCATAATTTCTGAATTCCAACAATTTGTCGTTCCAATGTCAGTAGAATCCGATGATATTCCTTCACTGTGTGGGACAAGTACCACTAAATTAATTACATATTTAACATGGCTATCTCTTTCAATATACTGGTACTCCTATAATTTATTTAGATTCCAGGAGCACTAATACTATAATTTAACTACCTCATTTTCTTCTTAACTTTGTAAGGGCCGTAATATCTAATTTGAAGAAAAGTAAGAAGAATGAACAAGAGTAACACAACTCCACAACTCCATTATCAGATTCAAAAGTTCTCTCCCTTGTAGTTCTTTCAAACCATAGTTTCATTTTTAACTTGAATTGCTGAATTGGGCATTCATTCATAACTTGCTGGAAAACTCCAGATATAAAGTTTGAACCTTGATCAAACTGTGTAAATTTGGGAAGGCCATATAGAGTTAAAAACTTTATCAAAGCTTTTATTGTTGTTTTAGATTTTATATTTCTCAACGGAATAGCCTCTGGAAACCTTGTTGACGCACACATAATGGTCAACAGGTACTGGTTACCTGACTTGATCTTAGGTAAAGGACCTACACAGTCTACCATAATTCTACTAAATGGTTCGTCAAAGGTAGGAATATGTTGCAGATGAGCTTTAGGTATCTTCTGATTGGTTTTTCATACCATTTGACAAGTATGACAAGATCTACAGTATTTGGCAACATCACTTTTGATTTTTGGCCAATATAAGTGAGTCAAGATCTTTTGATACGTTTCATTAATTCCTAAATGACCAGCCAAAGGAGTTTCATGGGCCAGATTAAGTATTTCCTGTCTGTAAATTTTGGAACTACTATTTGATAGTTCACTGACCACTCATCACCAACTGGTACCTCAGAATGTCTCCATGTTCTCATAAAAATTCCATTTTTAATAAAATAACAGACAGGAACTTCAGTGGCTTCAGTCTCATTTATCACCCATTGAAACAAACAGGAGATCTCAGGATCTTTTTTCTGTTCGACGACAGTAACTGTCGTTTATCACCCTGATTAAGAGAATGAGTCGTTAAAAGAGGATCACTATGATCAATACCTTCTGATTGATCTAAACCAAGAGTAAAAGTGATCTCATCAAAACCTTACCTATACAAGCGTCAGTTGAAGGAATGCTGTCTTCTGTAACATCAACCTGACCCATGCATTCGTCAGCCGAAGGAATACTGTCTTCAACAACATAAACCTGATCTATGCATATGTCAGTTAAGGGAATACTGCCCTTTTAAACTTCATTCTCAAGAGCTTTCTTTGCCATAGCTTTGGTAACCGTACAAGCTTGAAGCATAGCAGGGATTTCTTTTTCAATTGGATCAACTTTCTGATCCAAATTAGGCATGTCAGTTACAAGTGGATTAACCACAACCTTGTCCCCAGCTAAGTCGTTGCCTAGCAATAAATCTATTCCCTCAACAGGTAAAACCGAGACTGTTCCGATTGTCACAGGTCCTGATACTAAGTCTGATGACAAATTTACACAATGGAGAGGAACATCAACAACGCCGCACTCTACTCCCTGAATAAGAACACTTTCATTAGAAGAAGACTTCGCAGAAAAATGCAAAGTACCTGATAATAAAAGACTCTGAGAAGCTCATGTGTCCCTAAAAATTTTAATAGGGGTGGGATTGTCCGAATCACCCAAAAGTGATATAGAACCCTTCGATATGAATGGTTCATAATTCTCCATAATAAAATCAAACTGAGATTTATTAGACTCAACAAAAGTATTGCTTTCAGTACATGACTGTGACCTTGACCTCTTGGAAATAAGAGCATTTGGAACAGGTCTATCTTGATTCTGATGCCTATTTTTCAATTTGTAGCAATCAGAAACAATGTGTCATTTTTTCTTGCAAAAGTTACACGTCGGAAGAGACAAGGATTTATAATCAAACTTATCTGAAGTTTGATTTTTGAAAGTTGTGTTAGTTTGAGTTTTAGAAGGTTTTGAATTAGGCGGAAATACTTTTCTGCCAGCAAAATTGTTGAGTAGAAGTCTTGTTAACAAAAGGAACTTTATTTGTCAAAGAATATTCGTCAGCAGCTCGAGCAGCATTTTCCAAGGTTTCAATCTGATGCTCCTCAAGATAAGTTTTAACATCATTATGGACACAGTTTTTGAGCTCTTCAATTAATATAATTTGCTTGAGATTTTGATAATCTTGCTCGACTTTCTTGGCTAAACACCATCTATCAAGCAACTGCTCCTTTTGTCTAGCAAATTCGACATGAGTTTGTCTAGCTTCTTTTCTGTAATTTGTAAATTTTTGCCTATAAGCTTCAGGAACTAACTCATAACCTCTTAAAATGTATTCTTTAACTACATCATAGTCACTACTTTGCTGAACAGACAGTGATGTGTAAATCTCACTAGCCTTACCAGTAAGTACACATTGTAGTAACAGAGTCCAATTCTCTCTTGGCCACTTTAAATGTTCTGCAACTTTTTCAAAAAGAATAAAATATTTGTCTACTTCCTTTTCTTTGAAAGTGGGCACTAATCTAATATTCCTTGCTAAATCAAACTTTTGATTTGAAGCATGATGGTGATTCTCACTTGCCATCTCCATTTCTTTCATTCTAATTTCATATTGTAATTGTTTTTCTTTCTCCCTTTCCTGTCTCTCTCTCCTCTTTTTCAAATTGTAATTGTCTTTCATTCTCCCTTTCCTGTCTCTCTCTCCTCTTTTTCAAATTGTAATTGTCTTTCTTTCTCCTCTTTTTTAAATTGAAATTGTCTTTCTTTCTCCCTTTCCTGAAATTCCAACTTCTTCAACTCTAATTCTCTCTCTCTCTCCTCTTTTTCATATTGTAATTGTCTCTCTTTCTCCTCTCTCTATCAATCCGCATCTGCTCTTTTTGTAGTTCAATTTGCCTTTCTTTCTCCTCTTTTTCATGTTGTAATTGCTTTCCTTTCTCCCTTTCCAGTCTCTCTCCTTTTCCTGAAATTCCAGTTTTTTAAAATCTAATTCACTCTCTCTCTCTCTCTCTCTCTCTCTCTCTCTCTCTCTCTCTCTCTCTCTCTCTCTCTCTCTCTCTCTCTCTCTCTCTCTCTGAAATTCCATCTTCTTCAACTCTAATTCCATCTTGAATTTTAATTCTAATTCCTTCAGTTTAATGTCAGAGTCTGGTGTAGACTTACTGACTGGAATCAAAGCACTTTGTTCCAAAACATCCTGTTCTACCAAATATTGAACCAAAATTTGCTTGATATCTTGTTTCGTTCAAGAAGCCTTCACTTCGGAAAGAGATCTAATTGCTCCTGGGTAGGATTAGAAAGAAATATTTCTACCTTAGATGTCATTTTAATACGAGCGTGTCAGTGTCACGGAATTGTATATGACTATGTTCAATATGTATATGTGGTCAAAAAATCTAGTCTTGATTTCGTTACTGCGTACAGCCTTACCGAGGGTAGTTTATTATTTTTGGGGCTTTTTAGTTATTTCGGCATAATGAGCGAACACTCAGCTCATGCTGTAGGTGCGAAATTGCCTGCAGTTTAAAGTACCTAGCTGCGCATATCTATCACAGCTAGGGGTATATAAGTACAAAATTATAAGACAGACATCACATTACAATGTAGTCTTGTCGGAAACGCTTCCATCCTAAACTGAGCAATCTATCAGCTAAAACAAGCTGAAGTGGTGTGGTGAAGTGGTGTGCTGTTGTGCTGAAGTGTTGTGCTGAAGTGTGGTGACGTGTTGTGCTGAAGTGGTGCAGTGTTGTGGTGACTACGTGTGTGGGCTTGTCTATGCTGACCGTGTAATGACCGTGTGTGGTGCCTGTGTATGGTGCTTACGTATGCTGCATTTATGTATGCTGTGTTTAGATTATAGATATATGGTATTTATATATGATTGCGTGAGGTGAAGGTCACAACTGTTAGGTTTGACTCTGTGTAACCGGATGTACATCCTGACGTCAAACGGACGCCAGGCTAGTAGCAAAACACCTCAGCAAGTAGTTTACATTTATTCATTCCAGTCTCGTCATATGGACGACGTATTATTTATTTAATATCTTCTTTGCAGTATCGTTATATGAACGACACCTGCATTATTTCATTTTACACAAATCTTGTTCCATGAACGAGAACTTCAGAATTTAGGGTTCACAATTGCATATGTCTCGTCATATGGACGACGTATTATTTATTTAATATCTTCTTTGCAGTCTCGTTATATGAACGACACCTGCATAATTTCATTCTACACAAATCTCGTTCCATGAACGAGAACTTCAGAGTTTAGGGTTCACAATTACATATGTCTCGTCATATGGACGACGTATTATTTATTTAATATCTTCTTTGCAGTCTCGTTATATGAATGACACCTGCATAATTTCATTCTACACAAATCTCGTTCCATGAACGAGGACTTCAGAATTTAGGGTTCACGATTGCATATGTCTCGTCATATGGACGACGTATTAATTATTTAATATCTTCATTCTAGTCTCGTCATATTGACGACTCATTATCTTTTCATATTTGCATCTATCTCGTTATACGAGCCTTTTATATATATTCATATTTGTAAATTCATTCATATACTTCTTTTTTGTCATTGCGTTACTGAAATTCATAGTTCCATGTTAGGAACATTTATTTAAATAGATTTTTCTTATATTTTGTAAAATATTGGTGTCAGAGTTGATTTTTAAAATTGCGTTTATAAAATAAACATCTTATTAACGGAGTTGCGTTCCGTGTCTTCACTAATCCAGTCCCAACTCGGTCTATCTTGTGACAGTCAGTCTCACTAAAGATTTAAAATTTTCCAAAATTAGAGGAAATTCAAATTTAAATTCAAATTTATTTCAATCCCGGACGAGCCCCCAATTTCTATGTTACGTGCTTAGGCTCGAATAAGCAGCAACACAGAAAGAGTGAAAACTAACAAGCTTGTATAACTTGAACAATGAACTTATTAAGTACAATTATTTTCATAAAATAAATAAACTACGGTCTTAGTGAATCAAATCCAACATTAATCCAATATAGAATTAACAAAAATAAGCCACTAATGGAATTCCAAGAGTCCTGATAAATAAATTTTCTAATAGTTCCAGGTTTGAATCTTGACGATGTAATCCAAAATGGCTGACAATGTCACGTGATACAGTTCTTGTTTTATTATCATCCAAATGAAATATGAGCACATGTTTTCTCCTCCAAATAGATAAATAAATCCTCTTTTTTCAACGAACCGACATAATGTCCAGAACAAGATAACTAAAATTATAACTCAAACATAAATACACAACTACTAATTTTAAAGCCCAGATGCTACCACTGTTAGCTTCCAAAACACAGCTATATATATATATATATATATATATATATATATATATATATATATGTAATTCCCTCGTAAACAAAATGGAATCATGTGATTCTGGAAGGTCACGGAAAGAAACTACATTCAGCAAGTCACGTACTAAAATAATGATCTAGAAGAAAAATCATCCCCAATAACTAAAAATATAAAGATGTCCTTGAAATTGACCAATTGTTTTAAAGGCCTGTTAATCAATCTGAAGCAAGGTCAAATAATGAGGTAAACAAGCCAAGGTCATTCTGTGTTTACAGCTAGAGCCTAGGTCAGACTGAATTTTCCAGAAAAATCTCCCAATTAATGAATATTAATGCCAAAATGACAAATCTGGATCTGACAATTAAAAATAAATAAATTAAATCAAATATATGTAACAATGGGTACAATTATACATTATTTGCTAGCTAAGTAAACTTAATCTTACTGTCCATTGTTGAGTCACTGTGAATCCTTCAAGCCTTGTGTTTGACTTTTGTAGATTAATTTGTTTATATTTTTCGTCATTACTATTGTGCGTCATTATGATAATAATCCAATATTTGGATTAAATAATATACACACATGTATTCAGATTTTAAGTTGTAAATATACATTATAACTCACTCAAGTCGTTCAGTATTAAACATTGTATTTATATCATCGTCAAAAGTGTTCAGTTGTGAATCCGAAAATTCCACCTGGTTATCTTGTTTTATATATATATATATATATATATATATATATATATATATATATATATATATATAAATATATATATATATATATATCTTTTGAATTCTTTCCATATTAATTCAAGGTATCCCCGGAAGTGATACGTCAGAAACATGTGCTTTTTACATTAATCTGAATCCGATGATGTTACTGGTTTGCAATTTGGAGGAAGTTTTCACTCAGGATATCGGATCTCCACAAATCTAAAACCGGAAGGAAACGTTGAAAAGTTGGTTTCATTGTTAATTGTAATCGTAAATGAGCCCCATTCAACTTTAAATTAATTAGAGTATATTAACAGCGAACGGTTTTCACACATCCTGTAATTATATGCTAAGTAATTATAATGTTTCAAATACTTTTTAATACAGGCAAAGGTGATATTTTGTGGCACTGTAAAATTAAAAAAGGCTTACTATCAGAAAACCTTTGTTATTTCAGTTTAAACGTATTTGGTTTTCTATTCAAAGTCGTTTAAACTCGTTCATTTGATTACAATCATAACCGTAATTCATTTCAAAAGATAACACGTATGCAAGTTATGTATTATTAAGACCAGGATTTTCTTAATAATGTACGAGAACAGTTTCCATAAAAGTGTTTGAAGATTTATTTATTACGGGTTGCATTGTCTGCATATCGGCCGTCAAATTTATAACGGATCCTCATCATTTGTATGCTTTCTAATATTAGACTGTCTGATTCTCTACGGCTTACGCAGCTTTTTATTGTATAAAGTATTTTAGGATTATTAGTACATTATCTGTTCTAAACTATAAGACTAAGTACTGGCCTTTTCCTTAGCAAATCGATATAATGTGTATAAAGTCCTTTTAGCAATGAACAGTCTGCACATCGCCCTTGCCACAATACTGAAACTACCTTTATGAAAGGAGTTAATGATCGTCGCTGCTCTTGATTGCGAAATCTTACTGTACTCAACTTCCTTGATTTGTTTATAGCATTTGACACAATAGACCATGATATATTACTTCACAGTCTTCCATCAGGTACTTCGCAGTCATGATACAGCCTTACTATTATTGTTCAAGTTATACTTGGTCAACAGAACAAAAAGTGTGTACGCAAATGGAATACTCTCCAGCACAATTGATCTATGTCGTGGTGTTCCACATGAGTTTGTTCTTTGAACACTGTTCTCTTCATTATATACACTCAGCCGCTATCGGTTATCTAAGATCACAATTCAGTGTCTCACTACGTGTACGTTGATAACACCTAAATATACAAAACCAGCCACCCAACATAAGTTCATGCTACTGTCCACAGAGTATATATATATATGCATTTCTGTTGTGAAATCATGTTTATCAAGTAACAAGCTGCATATATATGATGATAAAACTGAGGCCATTCTGATCACAATTTAATTACTTTCTCATTCATATCTTTTAAAACGAACAATAAATATCAGAAACACCAATATAAAATTCACACAATCCGTACGAAACCTTGCTGTTTCTTTTGACACTACTGAAGCATTGCACCAAGATGTCATGAACATATGCAAGACTGCATATATTGAGCTGAGACGCATCAGCTCCATTTGCAAATATATTTCAGTTGATGCCACGAAAACACCTGTGTGTTCATTAGTACTTTCAAGACTTAAACATAGTTCTGTCTGGCTCGTCTCAATATCTACTCCTGAAACTTCAAAACGTTCAAATCACAGCGACTTGTATCATCCGTAGTGTACAACGATCAGAGCACACCTCCCCCGGCTCTATACACCATTCGAGACAGAAGCAAACACAACTTTTTTCTCCTGTGCTACGATTCACTGATGGACTTGAGTCCAACATTCCTATCCGACCGCACCTACGTGTACACACAAGCCAGATACGTAAGCTCATCTTCTGAAAATCGTTTGCTCAATCTTCCACCTATGAAAACGAAGTCATATGGACAACGTTATTTTCAGTACCAGGGTGCATCAACGTTGAACAAATTGCCTCTTGAACTTAGACATAAAACACGGTAATCGCATTCAAGAGTGCTCTTAAAACCCAGCTATTTTGATTGCAAGAACAAAGATTTCCTCCTGATAAAGATAATAATTCATTGTCGAAAATACTAACGTTTTAATTTTAAAACAAATAAAATATCTCTTGAATGTTATTACCTGGATAAAAAAGTTACAGTGCGGTTGTATTGCTAAGGTGCTTGAAGTTAATGTATGTAACACAGCATATTCTAACATTATGTGTTTTGTTTTATAATTCAAAATGACGATTCTTGTAAATGATTCATACCCATATAATTTTTTTTAGCAGTGGATCTTAATAGTCAATGTCAGTAAAGGCAATTATTTACAATGACATTTCTAGAAACAATCGACTATCTCAACTGTAATGTATTTGGCGCATCTAGCTATGTTTGTTAAACTTTTCTATAAATAACTTCATGGAAGTTTTCGATATTTGCGGTGGATTTGTTCTTTGTAACAATGTTAAATGTGAACCAAAATTCAGAGACCGTCATAAGGAGAATGTGAAAGAAATTGTTAATTCGTCACCTTTTCGTATATCAATAGAGACACGGCGACGCTTACTTCTCAATGATGTATGAAACAGTAATTAGATGGAATGACAAAATATAACGAGGGATGCATGTGTTTTGATTGTATTTTCACACAGAAGACTATTTTAAGGAAAAGTTACTTAAATAATTAATGTACATGTTTAATGTAGGTTTATTCGTCACCTGACTTTGTGCACGGACACATATAACCTATTTATCATAATAATCGTCGTCGTCGTCCTCTTGCTTATCATCATCATCATCAACATCTTTTTCGGTCCTAATATAAATTACTTCCAACACTTGATGCCTAAATTCACCACCTTGATGCAGCATTAAATTGTATTTGACTATATACTTTAGTTATCACTAATTTTCGCAATTAGTTATTTTTGTAATAAGAAATTAATATTATTATCCAATTTTTATTAATATTGTTATTATTACTATTTCTATTTCTATTATTATTATTTATTTTTTTCTCTCAATATATGGGACGTGTCCGCATTGTGATTATAATCAGTAGATTTAAAGGCATCATTCTTTTTAAGTATCATTATAATCAATAACCATTAAAAAATACTATTACGAATATAATAATAAATCTAAATGACATATTAACATGTTTATTTACAATTATTGATAACGTTGTATTATTCATGTGCATAGTAAATGGCAAATTTTACAAAGTAGGCAGATTATACAACAATATTCTGTCTCTACTCATGGACAGCACTTGATTTTGCTTTATGACGTTTGAAATGTATATATATATATATATATATATATATATATATATATATATATATATATATATATATATATATATATATATATATATTGTTACGTGCTTAGGCTCAAATAAACACTAACAAAGAAAGATTGAAAATAACAAGCTTGTAAAACTTAATAAACAATTTATTGAGTAAAAATATTTTTTCAAAAAAGAAAAATGAACTTACGGTTTTAAGAATCAATTCCAAAATTAATCCAAAAATAATTCAAATTATTATACACTAGAGACATTGCAAAAGTCCTGGTAATAAAATGTCCAAATAATTCCAAGTTCGAATTCCAGCAATGTGTCCAACTTGGACGATGTCACTTGATGAAATCAGTTCTTGTTAATAAAAATCCCTATGAGCACAATTGCTTTCCAGATAAATAACAAAATAATTCCTCTTGATCCAAACGAATGGACACAATTTCCAGTACAAGGTAATTTATAATAACTCAAAAAAACACAACTTAATATTCTAACAGCCCAATTTTCTACTGAATAGCTCGCTCCATAACATAGTTTATATACCTGTTTTTACGTAAACATGAAATGGGTCACGATCTTCTAGAATCTCTCAGAACAATTTTACCTTCAAGAAATCACGTAAACAGCGTATGACCCAACTAAAATAGAAAGATGTTTATACAAAACTCCATTTTTTCCTTGGAACTAACCAATCATTTTGAAAGCTTGTTTACAACTCTGAAACCAGGTCAGAAATGATGTCAACACCTGGTGTTTACTCTGTAAAGTACAGGTCCCCCCCCCCTTCAATGAACGAATCTTAAAACATAAAATGCCAAATTTAAATCTAACAAACAAACAATAAAAATAAATATAAATGACTTATTTCACATATACGTAACAATATATAAACCTTTACTCGACATATTGATAATATTTGTCATGAAAAGAATGTATGAAAAATGTCAAATCCAACATACAGTGTTACATTGCAATGACATGTAATAAAACAAATTAACAAACGATGCAAATTAAATGTACATCATAATATTCGTATATGACATGTTTAAAAGTGTTTCAGTTTACACCAACACAATGCATGATGGATAATGGATTAACAGACTATACATGACACGCGGCCGCTGGAGACAACAACTGAGCAAACTGAAGTATATTTCTGCATCCATGTTTCCATAGAAATCAATTACTTGCCTGATACAATGCTCATTGGTCTACCGACAATTCGATTGATATGGAAGGCATGCAAACTCTACTAACGTATATCAGATTTCACCTGAACCTGTAATTTCATGTGTTTGCTACAGAGAATGAGGTTACCCTACGATTGACAGGCCATACAAAGTTCGGCATAATATTGAAAATGTCATATAAACATTATCCCGTTATCATATGAGTTCGGAGATACATGATACACTTTTCACGACACCTCTAAATTTTCCAAAGTCATTAAAGAGAGCTATATATATTTTGCGATGCCCAGACAACACGTGTTGTTTTGTCTATGTAAGCAAGTTAACAATAACAACCCTCTGAATCACCACGTTTACAATGTAAAATAAATTGTGGGAACTTTTTTTTCGATTTTGATTGCTTTTTAAAACTATCTTTCTCTTAATGATTGCATGCATATAGTTCATACGCATGTGAGTAGTAACGTGGTGTACCCTAGCGTTAATGGGAAAATACAATAAAACCCACCACCACCGGCATCTCTAGCGTCAAATTGTTAACAATCACCTTAAGCAACTCTAGAGTCAAAGGGAATCGAACATGCGGAATATTGGGTTTATATCCGGTTAAGGGAAAGTGGAATATAGGTTATCTTTGGTATAGAGACAATATGAATGGACCAGGTGTGGTGACGTCATAGTACTGAAGATTGATAACAACGGTGCAACAATTGTAGGAACAGGTGTGCACCGGGCTGTTCTCAGTCAGGATCAAAGAGGGGGACATCGACATATACTTTTATATAACACAAACAATATACAACATATAGTCTTATGTTCTCTCCAACATTTTTCTTCGCCTCTTTCGCTCCTACATTCTTCTTCTTCTGTTT
This sequence comes from Unio delphinus, assembly GCA_029339505.1. Classification (NCBI taxonomy): domain Eukaryota; kingdom Metazoa; phylum Mollusca; class Bivalvia; order Unionida; family Unionidae; genus Unio; species Unio delphinus. The sequence continues at coordinate 103,324 of JAQISU010000193.1, forward strand.
GGTAGCCCCATTCCCCTTAGCCTCCTCTTGTTTCCTCTGCTGATTCTCATCTTTTTTCTATTTTAGCTTTCAACTCCCTCATCCTAATTATATACTCTTCATCCTTCTTTTCCTGTTTCAGTATCACTCTTAATATTTCCGTTTCCTTTTTCAAGCTGTTGATTTCTCATTTTATGCGTTGTGGGTTGTAGTTATATCGGTTCTCATCTAGTTTTTCCATCGTATCTTGCAACATGGTTTGATTGTCCAATACTTCATTGTCCAAACTGTTCATGAAGTTTCTAGCCATCCTCTTAGATTACTCCATAGAATGGAGAAGATTATGAAGATTTTAGTTGGATTAATGTGATGTGCGCTCACTGGGAGCGTGTATCGCCATTTTATTCCAGCACAGATGGATTTTTAATTACTTCTGGGGTACGGACTTAGTGTCATCCCCAAGGTCTTTATGTGTTTACAGAACACATATTAATTAGGTCGTCATATCAAGGTACTATTAAGTTCCTAACGATTTGAATGTTGGGTCGCGTATAGTGGGATTGGACCCAGCACACACTAAATGTTCTCAAGTCGACTACATGCTTTTTGGCGTGCACTGCATGTATGGCATTTGTGTCCGGTCGCAGCAGAAGCGGCAAAATATCCGGCTCGGGATGCGCTTGGTACAGGTCAGCGGTGCTTCCATATTCAAGGGTAGCTTGTGTTCTAAAGGTCGTCGTGCATATTTAGAAAATATCTCTGTGCTTTTTCAAGAGTGTTTAAGAGATTGAATTTGATATCTAGTTGACAGCCATAGTTATTAATGTTGACGCCTTGTGTGGTGAGCCTATATGGTCTTGGGCTTTTTGAGACCACCTTATATGGTATAAGTTTGGGGTCTTGTTGATCTGTTATATATGTAATTTGCGTTGCGGCCTTGTGCCACTGGTCCTGATAGTCTTTGGGGTTAGACCACGTTATATTTCTTAACTTGGGGTCCTTTTTCCTAGGTTAGGTTTTCACTTGCAGCCTTGTTCCACGGACCTTGATGGTCTTTGGGGTCAGACCACCTTATATGTCTTTTTTGGCGTCCTATTTCCTAGGTAAGGTTTTTATATTTTTATTTGCAGACTTGTGCTACCGGTCCTGGTGGTCTTTGGGGTTAGATCACCTTATATATTTGTTTAATTTGCTAGTCTTAATAACTGGGTTGAGTCTAACGTGCAGCTTTGTGCTGCTGCACCTGATAGTCTTGGGCTTTCGGACTACCTTATGTGTGCTAATTTGTGGTCCTTATATGTAATTTGGACGGCCCTGGTGGTCTGTGTTTGGAACCACCTTTTGCGTTCTAGTTTTGGTAGTGGTTAGGATTATTCATGTATATGGTTGTCAACTAGATTTGTTAGACAAGATTCAGAGGTGTTAGAGATAGTACCGACAACGTCATGAAGTGAAGCTAGATTTCAAAGAAACTACTTGGCCATTGATGTACTCTACGTGTCCGAGCTAATGCTAACAGAAAATTATAACGGTCAACCATCGATATACTTGTCATCGTTTCTAGAAGAAAGAAAATCTAAATGAGTTACTAAATGTTCTAAAGAATATCCAAGACTGCGTTAATGCATGAAAATATGTACAATATTGTACACACACCATGGCATCTGTGCCTTGCAATTTCATATTTTATTGAATCGTGTCCTCTGAGCATTTATTCTCATAAAGTCAATGATTTCATCTCCCAAAGGATGCAATCCATACGAATGAATCTACTCCATACAACCATCACGGGGAAAGTAGACGGCTACCCAGTGGGTTCATCGGAGACGGTTGTAGTCCGTGTTAATGACAGAAGTTTGATGGTTTTTAGGTTTGTGATGATGTAGATCATCTTTATCACAAACCACATGATTCCAAGAAGCAGTGTGTGAACTATGGTTTAAAAGGTAATAATGTACTCAGGTATCCATTTGTCAAAAGAAATGTCATCAATTGAATCCTGCCGATTTTTGCTTAAATATGTTTGTCAAGTAACCGTTTCTTCGCTTCGTCTCCGCACTCTAAGCCTTGAGATGTGCTGGATCTCTCGAGCAATCAATGGAGGAGAAGAATGATCAGGCTCCAAGCTTCGTCCAGATACTCGGCCAATGTTTCTTCTTGATTCATTATAAGACATGTATCGTGTTGTATTTGACTGGGATTATCGTTTTGACGATGAGGTAGTGGTAGTGGTAGTGGATATTTCATCAGAGCCTTAAAATCTTTCAGAATCGACTGATCTGTTTCTTCTAAACTTTCTGGTGAAAGAGTTGCAGTTGCAATAATTGACCTACTTTTGCATTGTTCATGCATCAGACAAATCGTTGAAATCGATCCATCAACGATTGCAAATCGTGTTGTAACAGGGGACATCTCGGTCAACTGAGGATTGGGCGGTAAATGCAGGGTTCGTTGTTTCTGCCAATGATGGTATTCTATCCATCGATTGTAAGGCACTACAGCCAGTTTTCGTCCTTCCATTTTCTTGCAGAGATCACGTTTGAGATCTTTGTACTCCAGAGGTACCTCTATCTTCTTGGTCCTTTTTATCTTTGACCCGTGGGTAAAGCACCTCCCAGGACTTCACCTAGCATAGGTACAATATAGGTAAAAGTCATCCGCGTTGGACACATATCGTTTTTTTATGGATGGGTATTTTCGTTTGAACGATTTGGCTAAGAACGTGTCGATATTTGGTTACGCTTTTTTCCGATACAATGTTATTGTGTATTTTGATACATTTAAACAACGTTAGCACACGGTATCAGTGAGGTTTTTGGAGGCGGATTGCATGAGTGTTTTTTGTATGGGTGGAGAAGCCTTGGAAGGACGAACAATACGTACCAATGTTTGGCTAAACAATAAGGCAGTCCTTTTCCTTTCTTTCATTTTTTAGCCAGTGGTGTGTGTGAGCACTTCTTTTTAATGGGGCATCTTTGCTTGCTCATGCGCACATACACACTGATTCCCATCGTTTACATCAAGTCTTGTTTTATACTGGAATGCGCCGAGATTGATTGTGCGATGGGCTTTACGTTGTTGAAGCAAATTTTGTGCGTTGTACATGATACTGGCATTACGATGATGACCTTTGCGAATAAACGACAGTTTAATTTATTATTCGTGTTCTCCCTACATGTCGAAAATGAGCAGATGAGTTTGACGGGGATCAGATACAATCAGATGTCTTCCACAAACGCAATGGAATCGCCTTGACTTTCTCGCAAGAGGTCTACGCTAATTGCCACGCTTTATAACACCCCACGATACGCGTTCAGTTGGCTGATCGATCAAATGATGTTTAAACGATCACACGTTTAACAAATTCGGTTTTTCCTGAACCGCTAGGTCTGGCAATTAAGATGTTAAATGGATGGCGAAGATACAAGGCCTGTCAACCAGCGCGATATCATTCAAAGTGTTCGCCGATGACTTTGAAACTGGAGGAAAAGGAAGCAGAAACAATATAGGTCGCCAATGTAGTGTAAAGAATGTGGCTTTTGACACGAAAACAGACAAGACAAGAGCTTTTATAGATTTTTCAGGATACGTTTATTGCCAAAATGGTATTTTGTCGCATTGCACTTGTGGTATTGTTGTGTCTAGGGAATGTAATAAATTGCGTCCACTTCAAACAGTTGGTATGCCAAGTCCAGAGCTTTAATTAATTCCACGCTGACTCACGTTCCTAGTAGGGCGCTTTCTTCCTGGTGTGCTGACAAGGTCGTTTCGGCATTCGTAGCATTGGTGAAGTAACACAGAATGTTACAAGTCCTTGGGAGGCAAGACTTAGCACTTGACCAAGCCTTCGTAATGTCGAATGTTGTGCACGTCGATGTGTTCCGACATCAATTGCGGATACCCGGCGGAAAAAAGCGACACTATTTGCACATGTAAAGATATAGCGAATACACATCCACGTATTTGATTTTGTTCTCGTCGGCTTGGTACAGCAAATAGGACGCATTCGTTTGTCCTCCGTACAAACTATTCCCAGCGTTCACTGAGTCCACCAGAGCTTGCGTTCAAACTCTGATCGGTTTTCAAACGGTGATCTTGCTCAAAATCCCACATTTCTACCACTTGATATCCTTGCAGTTCTAATTTCAACTGCCCTGACGAGTGGCCTCGTACATATCACCAATGGTCCGTTGCAGAAATTGATTTTTGGTGTAACGTTCAGAGTAGCAAAGAAGACCTTCGTAAAATGTGCATCCGGTAAACTCGTACATGATCTTGGTGTTTTCTAAGTCCCAGCCATCTAACGAATACGTTCCAAAGGTAGATTTTGTCTCCTCCGTTGCGGGCATGATGTCTTTTTTGTCACACAAGTAATGTAGCCTGCGTACCGCTTTAACCAATTAGTGACATTTGCAAACATTCGTAGTTTGAGCGCTGATGATATTAAGAGTGTTTTCGGGAATGAATATTTGTCGCTACACTAAGGAACACGCTTTGACAATGGTGCTTGATTCTTTAAAAGGATCGATCCTTCCGTGTTTCATAAACACTTCTCAAAATCGTCCACAGCGACGCAGTAAAATATCCACGTCTGATTGATAGTATTTCAATATTTCGTCTTGAAAGTCCACGGGGTCCGAGGCGTGAATCTAGTACCACGCATAGAAAGCATCTCATTGTTCGGTGTACATGTTGTCGCTGTTGAAGTAGTGATTCTCAGGGTTAGAACGGCATGTCGATTTGCTTCGGTATTGAAAAAGTGCGAAAATCGCGTTTAACTAATTCGAGCATTCCAAAGGTTTTGGGCATTCGACTCAATGGCATGGCCAAGTAACCCATTAAATAAATAAATCATGCTTCTTCCACTTGCATGGAAATAATTTTGGCTCCATTCAGAGTCACTTTCGGACGTTCGGTACTTTGTCCCGTTTAGTATCTCAAAAGAAATTGCCCATCGTATCCGAAGAAATTGTGAGCTATCACCATGACATAGTGATGACAATATCCGTCACGTTCGATGTCTTTCTGACTCCACGTCTCGTCCATGGATCATGAAATCCATTAAGCAAGATCAACCAACGTGTTCTACCCTCGAAATATTTTTCTACATCCTCTAGGAATCTTGTTACATTGAGGGCAATGACTAACGACAGCTTCGATGCACTTCGCGCACGCTTGGTAAGCCACGAAAAAAATAGAAAAAATGTCTCCTGCATGGTTTCAAAATCAACAAAAATGAAATTCCCTTTCTTTTGGTCACCGTTTTTTCATGTTTGGAAAGGTATTTGTGAATTTAGCATTTGTGTTCCGTGTCCACAATTAGGTGATACATGTGACATCGTTTCTTTCATGAACATACGTGAGGTTTGTCATTATTGAAACGTATGCTTTGTCCACAAGTAGGGCACAATCTCAGAGGTAGTGAAGCATTATTCTGCTGAGAAACGTGCGTCTTCAGATGTTGTTGGTAACATATAGAGCTATACAACATGACCTGACAATTTCGGCAATGTACACGTTGCTATCCTTCGTCCTGACAAGGATGAGAAGCCAAATATCCCGAGCATTTTGATCCACAATGCGAGTGTTGCTCTCAATGTTGATATCCAAAGTCACATTTCTCGCAATATTAAATGTATCCCAGGAATCCAGTAATGCTGGTAATGGCATCGAAATGTTCATCGTGATAATAGACGTGAATGGAATTTCCTCTTTGAAATATTTACCTCGAAAAAACAGAGGTCCCTGCACTTCTTGAGGTTACACTTTTAAAGTGTAACGAGGAGCCAAGACGTCTTGGAATGTTTCCTTTTTGGTGTTTCTTTGGATATGGCCGCTTGTAGTAACTGAGTTCTGCTTCATTTCGTTGTTTGGCTCGGTTCAATTGGTGAATTGGTGAATAGTTTTCCGGGCACTTTCCCATTCTACCGTGTCGTTTATGTTGGCATACGTTCGTGTCACCTCGATGACACGGGCTAAACACATCTGGTCTTGAGCTTTTATTAATTAGGACAAGGCTCGTATTGGTGCTACTACGGTCTTCCACCAATAACACCTCTCTGAGTCCTGTTCCTTGAGAAAGAGACACGTGGGTAATACACAGTTTCGCTTTTCCATCGGTGATGTGAAAAGTGTCGTTAGCTTGTTGCACGTGTCTTATCAATCACTTCGGAAGGTGTTAATTATGCCGGGTTGCTACACCTGATCCAAAAAGACGACTTTAAACTGTCGTGATGAAAGGAAAGTCTCAAGCAATCGTCTGCTTTTGGCTTCACTTTGCCGTTTCAGTGTGTTTAACAAAGAATCCCACACCTTGGTAATGAACCATTCTGCTTTCTCCAACGGTACCACGGACTTCAGATCTTTACATTTCACTGTGTACGTGTAAGCCGTAAGTCTAAATTTTGTGGAGAAGCGCTTTTCTGACTCTAGAATATGGCAGTACTTTTGATGGTTTTCTGCTGAACTTTGCTTGTGTGTAGATTCTCTGGGTCTGGATTCGGGTTAACGCATGTCATCTTCAAAATATCTGGCATGAATTTGAGCCAAGACTTCAGTTACTGTGCGAGGTGATAATCATTTTTATGTCTATTCCTTTCTTCTCCTTTTTCACGGCGAGATGCAGTCGTTTCATCTTGACTCCAAAATGTCATACCAGTGTATATAAAGGGATACTGTCTTCCCTTCCATTTTTCATTCACTCTCAAACAGACCACAACGATGGTAGAGCCATTACTTATCGCACTGCTAATCAGAGCTTTGCGTGGTGTCATACGAAAGTTTTCATCAGAGAAGCCGACGGACTACTTTCGCTTATTTCGATATAAAAGTCAAGATACTTCCTATTTATGTAAAGATAATGAACATTAGTCTCCAAGCCGCTCTAAGAAACAACAGGGACAAGAGGAGGGGGAGAGAGATTCCTAACAGGAAAAGGAAGCGGTACCATCTCCAAATAAAGAACACAGACACGTTCAGAAAGTCAAGAAAAGAAGTCGAGACGAAAATGAGGAAGAAGAGGAATAAAAACCTGGGGCGCTGTGCTGTGAATTAAATTGAAACAGTTGTACTAGACAGGAAGTAACATCTGTTGGTTTTGATTTGTTTTAAACTTACACACTAACACAAGAACATCATGGGGTAAAATAGGGCTATTGAGTTTGAATTGATTTTGGAATATAATTGAATACTATCTCGTTTCTAAACAAGTTACTGGCCCTGAAAAGACACGTTGGGTGTTTGTTTTCTTAATTAAAAACTCAGGAACGGGACGAAATAAGCTTCAATTGCCTTAAGATTTTGCCACGACCAATGCCGAATTATGGACTGGCTCCTGTCGATGACTTGGTATAAATCAATAGTGTAGGTATGTTCGGCGTAGTAACAGGGTTGAGTTGTTTGCCACTTGAAGGTTGTTTCCTCTTGTGTCGTAATAAAATAAATCTAATACAATTGTTTCAGAATCCTTAACTCAGTCAACATGTATAAGAGTACCGTCACCGTTTGACTTTCATTTTCCTCCTTCTCTCCTAGACCTTGTCTTTACTGCTGCTTCTTCTTCCTGTCATTTCCTTCTTTTCACCTTTTCTTGGTGTTGTTGCTGTTTAAAATAGACGACGTGTGGTAAGGAAGGAGAATGAGGTGAAGGTTCTGGTAACAGTATAAATTCTTGCGAAGAAGAAAGAAAATCATCTTGATCCCAATTAAAATCGGCATCTTCCGGAAGAAGAATTGTGTTGACTTTATTAGCCGCTGCTGTACCATCCCTTCTCGTCACCAACGACGATGCACCACAATTTATCGTCTTCTTAGTTTAGTTTCCGTCATATTCGAACTCCTTCGCGTAGATTCACGGCGCACAGACGCCAACGCACTTTTAAAGAGAATGTGAAGTCACAGACATCTCTTAGGATTGGGAGATTTCGCACTGTGATTTTAGTAACTCGGGTTAGAAATGGTGAACGAACTCATTCTATTTAGATCCACTTTTCCACGATAAATTACCGCAGTTTACTGCATTTCCTTTATCTTTTCTCGTCACAAGATATGGACAAACGTAGAACCGTCTACGCTCGTATCGTCAATGCTGATCCGCACAGAATTACCCATGTATGTGAAATCAACATGGACAATACGAGTGTTTGGAATAGAAGAATTTATTTGGAGAGAAATGGCTTTTTGAAAAGAGTATATATATTCGGTCTAGAAATCAAAAGAAGTTTGAGTATGAGAAGCAGACCTAGGCGTCGCCCTCTATGTTAACGAAATGATGTTGACATAAAACCCAACGGTCCTTTTCAGGGTCACTTATGCCTCGCAAAGATTTGCTTTCTTGCCTAAATAATTATTTTAGTCGTTTGTATAATTGTATAATTGCTTGTGACTGTATATTCTATGTTGTATGTATTATATAAGTCGAAGTCTATGTCCCACTCTTTGGTCACTATTGAGGTCAGCTCGGTACACGCCTATTTCGACAATTGTTGCAACATTGCTACCAATCTTCAGTACCGTGATGTCACCACACCTGTTCATATTGTCCCTATGCCAAACCTAACGTATATGCCACTTTACCTTGTTTGTGCAGAGACCCAAAATTCCTTATGATCAATTCTCCTTCACGCTAGAGTTGTCCACGGGTTGGGGGTGTGGTGGTGGTGGTGGTGGGAGTGGTCTATGATTTATTTTCCTATTGACTCTAGGGTGCCCCACACTACTAAGTATGTGACACAATCATGATAAATCGCAAATACCTTCGCAGATCTTTAAATAAACTAGAGGATTTGAAGACAGTTGAATAAATGTGTCAGTCAGGAGATAAAAGAAAAAAGAAAATTATTTATAATGTCTCAACCCTGAAAAACGTTTTGGCCCCAGTAATTAATAAGACCCCCCGTCCCCCGCCACATGCAATGTTCTAATATAACAAACATTGGTGGGGAGCTTGCATGACCAACGCATGAAGAAATGATATGGGCGGAAACTAAAACTAAATGGTGGGAATGTGTGCTTTTCTTTATCTGTAATAGTGAAGCCTAAAATGTCTTCATCCCGTATGGATTTGCCACAATTCACCAAAACGAAATGGCTAGAATGTACAATATCGGGTGTAGAACGGATAAGAAAATGCAGGCATTAGAACATTATATCATTGTTCAGTGAATGCTGTCACAATAGACTCCATCATGTCTGAAATATTTGGTCCATATTTTCGTAAAAACGTTTAGATTGCGCTCTGGTTAGATCTAAGAGGTGTGTGTGTGTGTGTGTGTGTGTGTGTGTGTGTGTTTAAATTAGATTTAACACTTTGCTCATATTGAGACGATGTTTGCTGTGTGACAGTTCATAGTGATATCCATCACTACAGTATCGTGCCTAAGACATGTGGCATCCTACATTACAAAGTCAATTTTGAAGATATTTCTTGTTAGTTAAGAGTACTATTAAATTGACCCAATTGCTTAACGAAATTGAGAGAGAGAGAGAGAGAGAGAGAGAGAGAGAGAGAGAGAGAGAGAGAGAGAGAGAGAGACAGAAATCATTCACTCGATGTATTTGAAGTGATGTTCTTATATATCGTCCAAGTCCGCTTATTTGTGATTTGTTTTGCCTTTTTTAACACTGATTTAACGAAACGTTATGCAGGTCCGAGTATTCATAGGTGTGAGTACTCATAGTAACTTGATTAGTTTTGGTGCAAAAGACAAACGAACGGTTCTTATGTATGCCATTATGTTTGGCTTCGACAAATTTATTTAATTTAAGGTCGGATAGTACACATTTCCGAATGAAGTGCAACATGTATGTGTTGCTTGGAGACAATTTGTTTATAATTTAAATTAAGGATTGATTTTTATTGTCGAAATAGATTCGTTTCTTGTTTTCGTGTTCTAGCCAGACCGCAACTGCCAGAACGATGTAAAATTCTAGCGCAAGAGTGTAATACAATTATACGTCGATGTCCGATCCCAATGTCCAAAGACATGATGTGCAGTTAGGAACTCACTGTATCTCATTAGAGCCAGAGTTATATGTGTACAAGTCCAATGAGTAGAAAGGCTTCCATTGATCAAGCAAGAACACTAATCTATAATTAATACCTTTTAAATAGACCGTCTTTTGTCTAGTTACCTAAGAATATCCGGCCTGGTAAAATTATTGGGCAACAAATTCAAGAGTACCTATGATAGACTGAAACTCTTTCAGCGTGAGTTTACTTTGAGTCTAATAGTATTGGACCAGTGGGTTATATTGTTCTAGAATGTCTGTGGGTAGGCGAACCTTCTTTTGCACCGAAGCCAATTTGTAACAGTGCTAGAACATGGCTGCTGATGGGGCCAGTGTTTTATATGTAGTCAGGAAAGCCGAAAGCAAACTGTCGGAAACCATATACTTTGTCTGGAATTAGGTACGAGTTGCATATATAAAATACGTCCAAAATATGTGTTATTGATACATTAGTGTTTGCTATGCATTGCAGAGAGTGGCTACATGTCTCATACACCATTCAACTCATGTATATGGGACACATTATTAAAGAGAACATTTTCGTTGCCATTTTCTTTTCCTTATTAATGACCATCATTGTAAATTTCTTCTAATAATAGTTATACACCTCTACTGTTTGACAATCGGATTGGAAAATCGACACAGGTGCGACAAAAGGGCAGACATTCAGGTGGACGAAGGTTAATATAATTTCCGCGATCTCTCTTTTCTTCCGACGCCACATCCTCCCAATTCGTTTTCATTACGATGTACAGGTTCATGGCTTCAATATTGACGGTGTAACAAACTACAAACAGAATGGCCCAGTATATGTGTCGTTTAGGATTTTACAAAGAAAAAGCGAAACAGACGTGGAATGAAAAATGGACGCATAGACAAAATGAAACATTCAGGGCAATCGGTCTGGGAATAATTCCGTCGAAACAGAAATCCTCTTAGCATGAAAAAAACTCATGCACAAATAAATTATTCCATTAAAAAAGAAAAAGTGTTTGTAGAAAATAAATAGGCTCGGCAAAAGGGTCCATAGCAGGTATAATCCCTACGTAGGTTTATGGCGATCAAGCATTGCAACCGGACGCTTGACAGAACATTTAAAAAGAAACTTTACATGTATTGGCCATTTACAGTGTTATATAAATGTGACAGACAGACAGACAGACATATAGATAGATAGACAGACAGAAAGACAGAAAGACAGACAGACAGACAGACAGACAGACAGACAGATAGATAGATAGATAGATAGATAGATAGATAGATAGATAGATAGATAGATAGATAGATAGATAGATAGATAGATACATAGATAGATACATAGATACACATATACATAGATAGATAGATGCGTGTGTGATGTCAAGAGTACACATTTCCCTTAATTTCAAAACTTGATTACTAGAAAAAAGCTGCACTTTTCAACTAGTACATTCCGACATTTTGCTAGGGTGTCAGAATATCAACATGCATGGCTATGTAAAAAAAAAACATTTATAGCTTTTACTGTTTTTCTTAGCGCAAGAATTAATAGGGCTTTATAGCACATAACCAGTTTTTATTTACTCTAATTTACACATGTTGTAATTTTAATATATAACACGTGTAATATAAACCGACTGACGTCACGAATAATGCCGTATTTCCCACTGCTTATGAGCCTTATATAAAATAACAGTATCTGTAGAAATAAATGGAATATTCTTTCACATTTCAAATGAATTTGTGGACGTCGTCAAATAATTATAATCTTGCGATAGAAAAAAAGTGAAAAAATTAGTATACTCATTTCGTAAATTTAATTCAAAGGTCACAATCTGGTGTCACATACTCAATTTCCCACATAACCTGGGCAATTATTAGCGTCATAACATTAATGCACGGTGTCAATGAAAATGTCAACTGGCTGTTCATTCAAAATAAATATTTTTACAACTAATTTAGGAATAACAAAAATACCACATACTTTCTGCAACGTGTAAGGACTGATTTCATTCAGCAAGTTTCAAAACATTTTCACCAATATGGGCATTAATATGGGATTATTATCATATATGTTTTCATGTGAGATTCATACCATATTGACACTCATGTGAGATTTGTACCATATTGACACTCATGTGAGATTCCATATATACAGTGTATTTCCTAATTAGCGGCATCATATCTCTTTGGTGAAACGTGAAACTCTATACACCCAACGTTATTACAGTTAAAATAGACGTTGCTTTAACAGTCGGGGTTTAACTTCCTTCGATCCGTTACAATTCCGTCCCTTCTTGTCTAAGATAATGTGCCAATTCTCTTCTTTTGTTGAAACTAATCCTACATAGTTTCGAGGTTCCAGTCTGAGTGGATCGATGAGGAAGCATAAACACGTTTCCAATGATTTAAGCAGTCATATTCTTTGTCACAGAATTAAAAAAAATTCTTTTGCCTGGAAAATATTTGATTATTTGAGTTGTGCATGCGTACAACGACATCTAGGACGAACAGGTGTTTTTCCAGAGAAGCGACGGAACCAACATATGTCGCCGCCGTAAACTACTTGCGGCTACGGACATCATACTCACGATATGCACGGGTATTTTACCCTGAATATTACTCACTGTCACCGACCCACGAGAAGCTACCGGCAAGCTTTCACACATAACTCCATTGATTTAAGCAGTCATATTGTTCTCAGTATTTGTTTGGTCAAGATCACTTTATTTTAAAGTAATGAAAATAGATACAGCGTACTCATATGAAATGTCATGCTTATGTACTATTGAACAATGTCGAATATCAATTTTACTTTCACCCTTTTAAAACAAAGTATTAATCTTGTAACAGAGTGCAATACATGCTTTATATCACTTGAACGACAAGCACCTTGAAAATATGCTAAAAATAGGTGAACCGACGCATCTTTTCCTGTAATGCAATTCATTTAAACTACTTTCATTACTGTTTAACTCGCAGCTAGTAACCAACAAAAAACCCAACATAAATAGCTGTTATTTTGCGTACTGAATCCGTATCAGTAACAACCGTGCACTCGATTTCACAGATCAGACACTTTAAACGCTTGTATTTATATATATATATATATATATATCTATATATATATATATATATATATATATATATATATATATATATATATATATAATTGTTTGCTAGAATCGCAAACATTCTGTATTGTATGAAATATTTAACCCTTGAATACGATTACTTAATTTCATGACACTAAATGTTGTCTAGTCATCAAAACGTATTTAGAGGTCGCGTTCGTACTAAAACTTTTTTGTGAATACGAAATAAAATATCCCACTAAATTATTAACCCATAATGATCACTAGTACTAATGTATATTCTACAAATGACAGCATATACGTAACAGTAAGCTAAACCTAAACGCTCGGATGAACAACAAGAACTGATCGATCAATGCTATCTCTCTGCCTGACTGTGTTTGAATCACGGACTCGGCGATTTTTTTTAGTATGTGAGAAAGCTTCAAGTAGATCAACTAATATGTCATTGTTACATGCGTCATTGTTACATGTGTTATTCGATTTCTTACTGCACTAATTATACTGGCCTCCATATATGATCTGTATTGAGCTTAGAACTTACATTTAACCACTACAAAAACAAATAGTCATACCTATATTGTATAACGCACTGTTTTTTTTATATGCACTACAGTCTCTTTATAACTTTGCCAGGTTAAAAATGAACAGATTGCCTGAATGTATGTAAATGTTGTACGCATGAAAAATTGAAACACGTCTTAAAGTTAAAAACTTTATGGAAGATTCTTGTCAGAAGCAGATTCACCAACGAATATAATTATTATGATAATAATATTGTTCAGTAGTTCCGATAATATGATGCAATATGTTAAAAAAACTCCATGTGCGCGCTCGAGTAAAAAGCATTATCTGATTTTGTACATGACATTGTCGCATGCCATCCATGGCTTTAGTCATTATATATTCGGTTGATTTGCCAATCTTTTTAAATGTTAGGTTCTGGGTGTCTGATCTTGGCCTAAGTGCTCATAACTATAATAAAGTGTCGTAGGAATCGACGAGTTCTTGATTTTGATTTGGATGAAGGCGATCGTTATCTCGTTTTGGGGGACAAGAACTTTTGCACCAACTGGTCTGCAGAGAACGATGAGAGTTTCTTCAGAGATTGGGCAGACACAGATGGGCGTGCCATGCTTAGTAGTTTTATTGTCTTCCGACAGAGAGGAATGTTTGAAGATATTGTGTTGTCATCCATAGGACTCCACAGCTTATATGTACCAAATATATTTCGGTGGATGGATGTATCAGTACTGCTATTTGAGTTAAATCCCACAAATTATTCAGTATCTGTATTCGAGATAAATTCTGAATGTATTCGGTATCATTATCTGAGTGAACGTTATGTCGGTCCTACATGTAGATCAAATATTATCTGTACTTGTTCAAAGTTCCTGGTTTAGTCACATGTGGTCTGTTACATATTCATAGCTGTATAAATCCATAATGTGATCAGAAAAAGTGATAGATTAATCAGTGCTTATTTTTCTGTTTCGTTTCAAAATATTGATCATCCATGGTAATAAATCCATACGACAATCATGCATAAGTTCAACTCATTAATACTTGTCGATTGAGATTATGATTAATTCAATTTATGAACACTGCCATTATCTCTTATTGGTTGTTTAACTCAGTACGCATCTTATGCATGGTAGGTATTTATGTGCGTGAGTTAGTGTCAGATTTAATAATTTCTCAATCATTACAGAAATCAACATCTTATTTTAAAAAAGGTTTCAGTGTCTTCGCCATAATCCGATTCCAACACAAAGAAAAAACTGTTAAAAGTCACAGCTAAAATATTTTAAACTATTCAGCAGTTAACTACTGCAAAGTTAATAGTTACTAAACGTTACGAACGTTATTCAATTAAGGGTTCAATTATGTACGCAAATTTTACGAGGAAAGGCTCACTAGACAATTAATATAAATGACAATTCTCTAACCGATGGAAAAATATTGAAACAATATAAGTAAAGTTTTGAACCAGCAATATATAAATAATGAACAAATATATAATAATAATAATGAGAACTTTGAAACGCGCCTAATCTTTAGAGGCTCTAAGCGCTTTACAACATCTATAACAATATGACTACAAGACAGAAAAACAAATAACAAAAAGCACGAAATTGGAGAACATAAAAATATGCTGAAAATATATAAGATACAAAACATGATTATGTCTCTAAGTTTTGTTCCCGCACTCGATAAAGGTGAGTTTCAAGAACACTCTTAAATGGGGCCACTGTGTCTTTGTGAATAATTTCAAAACGCAATTCGTTCCACGTCGCCGGGCCCTGGTATGCAAAAGAACGTTGTCCATAAGACTTCGTTTTCATAATGGGAACAATGGATATACGATTGTAAGAAGAGGAGATTAAGTATCCTGCTGGTGTATGCACGTGGGTGAGGCCAGATATGTATGTTGGATTGGAGTCTGTCACTGAAGCATAGCACAGAGAACACATTTGTGTTTGATTCTGTATCGAATGGATAGCCATGTGCTCTGATCGAGATACCTAAAACATGATTCGAGCAGCTGTGTTTTGAACGTTTTGAAGTTTCTGGAGTAGTTATTGTGACGAAACAGACAAAATTGAAGTTAGAATAGTCCAAGTATTATCTAGAGTAACACCTAGGTTTCGTACTGACTGAAAATTTAATGTTGGTGTTGCTGATATTTGAGGTAAAGAATGTGAATGATAAAGTCTTTGTGTTGTGATCAGAATAGCTTCAGTTTTATCATCATTCATCTGTAACTTGTTACATGTCATCCATGATTTCACATCAGAAATGCCCTTCTCTACTCCTTGTATGGTAGCATCAACTTCAATTTTGTTTTTACACTTGTATATTCGGGTGTCATCAGCGTATAATTGATGAGACACTGGGGGATGATCTATGACACTTGAGAGAGGCTGAGTGTATAGAATGAATTGAAACAGGTCCAAGAACAGACCCAAGTAGAACACCACAACAAAGTGTTACGTATATGTGATATAAGTCATTTATATTTATTTTTTATTGTTTCTTTGTTAGATTTAAATTTGGCATTTTAAGTTTTAAGATTTGTTCATTGAAGAGGGGGGGTTACATGTAAACACCAGGTGTTGACCTCATTTCTGACCTGGTTCCAAGGACAAATGGAGTAAAGTATAAACATCTTTCTTTTTTAGTTGGGTCATACGCTGGTCACGTGATTTCTTGAACGGAAATTTGTTCTGATAGTTTTTATAAGGTCGTGACCATTTTCTTGTTTACGTAAAAACAGGTATATACGTGATCTTTTGGAGCGAGCTATTCAGTAGAAGAATTGGGCTTTTAGAATATTAAGTTGTGTTTTTTTTGAGGTATTTTTAATTACCGTGTACTGGAAATTGTGTCTATTCGCTTGGAGCAAGAGGAATATTTTTGTTAGTTATCTGGAAAAGAATATGTGCTTATATATTTTCATTAACAAGAATTGATTTCATCAATTGACATCGTCTTTCATATTGGATACATTATAGGAATTCGAACTTAGAATTATTTGAACATTTTATTATCAGGAGTTTTGCAATTTCTCTAGTGGATAATTTTTGGATTATTTTTGGATTAATTTTGGAATTGATTCTTACAACCGTAAGTTTATTATTTTTTGTGAAAAATATTTGTACTCAATAAATTGTTTATTAAGTTTTAACAGCTTGTTATTTTCACTTTTTCTATGTTACTGTTTATTCGAGCCTAAGCACGAAACAATATCTCAACTGGTCTGGAATGTATTTCATTTGCAGATACAATTTGTGTCCTGTTGACTAAGTAGGACTTGAACCACTCTAAGGCTATATTCTGAATGCCAAATACATGCTGGAGACGGTGAAGTAATATGTCATGGTTTATCGTGTCAAACAAATCCAGGAGGGTGAGGACT
This sequence comes from Unio delphinus, assembly GCA_029339505.1. NCBI lineage: Eukaryota > Metazoa > Mollusca > Bivalvia > Unionida > Unionidae > Unio > Unio delphinus. Next base: position 120,304 of record JAQISU010000193.1, read on the forward strand.
ATAATCTTTCCACTATCCAAAGCAGAGAGAATGTCATTAAATACTTTCAGAAAAGTAGTTTCAGTACTGTGGCAAGGGCGAATTGCAGACTGTACATTGCTTTAAATTCAAATGAGATACAAGTTGGGTTAGGACAACTTTTTCGCAGATTTTTTTACCAGAAGAGGAGATTAGAAACTGGGCAGTACTCCTTTAAATCGTTATGGTCAAGTCAAGTACTATATTGGGATAATTCTGCTAAATGGACTATGTTTGTGACGTTCTTTGTAGCAGCTTCGTAGATTTGTTTATGAATAGTGGGTCTGGTAGAAAACCAAAGTTTCTGCTTTTTAGCGATGTCTTTTAGCAGTGCGAAGCTGGTCTCTAACACTGCAATACCATGGAGAAGACATTTTGTATTGATATGTTGCATTTGGTGGCTGGGCATGTTTTTCAAGCAATGAACGCAGGCAGTTATCGAGTTGTTATGCTGTAGCATGTAAGTAAGATGTCAGGGTTTCTTGGATGTCATGTATGAATTTGGTTCATTTATCATACGGAGGTTTTACTTAGTAGCAAATAAAGGTGGAGGGTTAAGGACTGATACGTCGGGATGGCATATAATGCAGAGGCGATCTGATAGCACAGTGGTGGGATACAAGTATGGATTGCAGAATATTATTATCAGGTCTATGAAGACTTTAGTCTAAAATCTGACCACGTTGATGGGTGGGTTGTTTAACTGACTGTTTAAGATTGAAAACATAAATAGAATCTAGGAGTTTTGACGTGTATGGGTGTCCAGGACAGTCAAAGTGAAAGTTGAAATCTCCAAGAATAATTAGGTTGCCACCTATCGAATATATATATATATATATATATATATATATATATATATATATATATATATATATATATATATAGAGAGAGAGAGAGAGAGAGAGAGAGAGAGAGAGAGAGAGAGAGAGAGAGAGAGAGAGAGAGAGACAGGAAAGTGGAAAAGAATATCGATATTACACCATTTCCTACAAATCTAAAAAGCTCAAGATTAATGGATTATCTCGTGAAACAGTGTTGATACAAAGACCTTTAAAGTCAGTCAGAAATTGTTCGTTGTCAAATGTTTCGTATTTTATTAGATTGCTTTCTATTCTTTTAATCCAACAATTGCTGCCTTTTTCAAGCAAGAAATCATTTTTTCAAATATTAGTTGTTAACATGCATCCCTTTTATGAGGCTATTAAATAATAGAGAACCTTTCTGTCAGTATGTGTGTCTGAGTTTTTGTATACATGGATAGTAATTTAGTGTAGTGTAAATCAGGTTTAATCTCAATAGGATAATATCAACAATTTTTTTGGAATTTTTTTTTTAGTAGATTACTTGTATGTAGATTTTGGTGGTAACGGGTATTATTTTCCCAGACTGCATGGATATTTCTATATATATATGAGGACATAGGTCATAATACAATATCCCAGTCAGAACGAAAATATGAATCACGTATTCTGACAAAATATTCATTATAATTCCTTATTCCGTTGATAATATTTAAGTTTTAAAATGGATTTTTTTCCGTTTGCAATGCAATTGTGGGATTTTTTTTCTTTGATGCCAATCATAGTATATTTCACTATATGTCTATTCCGAAACACAAGAACTATCTATTTATTATAAATATTTTAATATTTTGCATGAAACATTAATAATTAATACATTTCTCAGTGATTTGTATGAACATCAATGCTTTCGTTTCATTGATATTTGTAGGTAACGCTTTATTTCATTACGGTATTTGTTTTTTCGTTCATCTATTAAGACGCAAAAATATACATCGATGACTTAATCGACCTTCGCAAACGAAAACGGAGCAAACTAATTGAAATATAGAGTCCCTATGTACGTATCACATCTTCATACAAAATAACCCGAAACGTTTGTCTAGCGCCATTCACCTCATCTGATGAGCTTTAGTGAAGTATAGTTCAAACGATTTGCACTGGCAAATAGGCCTAGTCGATCTGCAATAAAAAAAATATGAGTTAAGGATAAAACAAGGTTTAAGTAACGTATTGCTGATATAAAATTTAATACTTGCTATTACGTTTGCATTACTGTGATAGAATGGTCTATAATGCTATTAAGAGAAGAAAACAATTGCAAATGAATGAATGATGTAGAAACCTTCTGTCTCTGCTGATAGTAATGTTACAACTATTATATCTGCTACGACATCCACTACGTCACCTATTGATAGAAACAAGCGCAGGAATAATAATAATAATAATAATAATAATAATAATAATAATAATAATAATAATAATAATAATAATAATAATAATTAGTAGTAGTAGATGTAGTAGTAGTACAAGACAAGACATGTAATAATGATGTAATGATATTTGAAGTTAAATCAATGTTGGATACAATTGTCGAAAGTTGTTTTTTGAGGCTATAATCATCTATTCTGAGTATATGCACATCGATCCCTCTATACATGTGTCTACCCATCTAATTAGTTTTACATACCGCAACAAACAAGCATACTTGAAATCGTATACATATACTTTTTCAATGGTACATAATAAATCCAGACATAGCAAGGTACCTACGTGGATGAAAGATATCTTTACACTAGACGAAAGTAGATTCTGAAAGACATTTTAAACCTTGGGATGCTATTTGAGGTGTACTGTTCATCTGACTATGTTATTACTGTTTAATAATTTGCAAAACATCGTGTAAAGTATAGAAACTATATTTGTGCATATATGACAGCGGATATGAATAATTGACAAAACTGCGTTACAGAAAAGTTATAGTTTTAAGTACATTTTTACTTGTCAGTAGTCCCTGCTGTCTTTCTATTTCAATGATGTAAAATGACAGGAAGTAATATTTTATTTTACAGTCACTTTATATGTACTTGCCTCTCACTGTCAAACATGTATCATCATTGCAAAGACCGTCTCCACAGCAAATGTCGCAAAGGTTGAGTTGCCTTTTTTTTGGATTCATCTGTATTTCACCATTTTCCTGGAGATACGGAAGATTAACGCCAGTGGAGATGTTTAGCCCGGTTTCTATACTTACTATCGTAAGTAGTTGACATTGCTGAAATTGACAGTTCAAAGCTTATAGTGAAATAACTTTAGGTGGGTCAATGTAATTTAAACATCAATACAAGACAGACTATTATAAAATCTAATGTCAAATGGACAAGCTTCAAGAAGCTTGTAAAACAATCATTAAATATATTTGTGATATGGAGCCATGTCATTGTAGTCCAGAATTGGTTCTTGGATGAATACCTGCTTGATTATTATATCCGAAGTAGTTTGGTATAAATGAGCACTCCACAAGGTCGCTTAAATTGCTTCATTTTTCAGGGACCTTGTTTGAAACTTAGAAACGTTTGCAAATATACCAGACAATTAAGTATCAAATTTGCACGTGGATGATATGCCCATACGAATTTTATCACCATATTTCAATGAAAGTTAGGATCTTTGATAGAGAATGTATGTATTGTTTCTAAACGTATTTTGTTTAAAATACATATATGACCGAAACATGTCGAAACATGTAAAATAAAATGTTATACATTATAAATCTGCCATCACATAATGCGACCGTCTCTACATTCAATATGGTGTATTTTACACAGCTTCCCATTTATCGATAATACATTTTTGACAACATGATTGTTTTCCACTATAAATGTTAAATAACAAGAACATCAATTTAATTTAAACCATTTTAATATAATTACTGTTACAGAAAATGTTCCAAATTATGACGAGGATGCGACAGACAAGAAAGGTGTTGCAGTTAACAAGCCATGCCATTCACGAAACTGCAATTATTGTCATGTAATATAACCATTACACCATAAGTAAATTGTATTACACTTCATATATTTCCAATTGTCTGTTCACTTATTACTAAAATTTGTTTTGATACATATATGTTGGGACAAATATTTTAAAAGCTTTATATTTGTAATCTGTACAATGACGGGACATGATGTCCCAATAATTGCCAATCATAAATGGGTTTTTACAGTCTTAGATACATTAAATTAGTTCACCGGTATTTCAAGTTTGGCCTAATCAATTATATTTCGAGGATCTCTGATGGTTAAGGCTAGTAAAAGTTCTTTCTGACTACGATAGAGCAGATTTCATTTCTGGTACGCAAGGTAAAGTCCCAGACGCTCATACAATTAATAATGCGCAATTCTATAAATATAAATATATATTCAAATGTAGATTTTTGTTACAAATTATAATTCTAAGAGCGATTCTCCTTCCTAATAAATATAATATTTGATACGGAATAAATAAGTTTTTAGTATATCCAAGTGCTATGTACATTTGTTTACCTGTTTGCTGGTTTTAAATTTTCATTTTGTTCCATTGCTTGATATTTTAATGTAATATTGTTAATTGGACTTGACGTTTTTCAAATTAAGTTCAGGTCTTTTTGCCTTGACCTTTTTAATTTTCATTGGTAAGCACATAATAATAGAAACACAGAAAATATACCTTGATTCAGAACGAGTGACAAGTTTAGCAAGCAACGTTTTTTTTTTCTTTTCATTTGTTTTCTTAGAATAACTTAAGTTAAGGGCATACCTGGTTTACATGATATTTATCATATAACAAACTTCCATTTCTTAAAGGTTGACCCCCAATCGGGCATCTGTTTGGAGTCTTAGTTAGGCTTAATAATTATGCATTGAAAAATAATTTTCAGTCTTGCCTTAACCTTTGAGACGTCAAGGCGTTTTATGTTGTGTCCAGTTTGGACATATTATTTTATTTTCTTCAGATTATTTTGAATTTATGTGATTGTTGTTTGCGGGACATACTAGCGGTCTAACTTAATTTTTGGACAAAAACATTTATCTCAATTTATACAGAATTCGAAAACTGGAATAATATTTTCTGTAATTCAACAAGAGACTGTTGGTACTGCAGCACTTTGTAGGTTACAACAGACGTCGTCTTCTTTTTGGATTTCATCGGGATTCGAATTTAGTTTCATTCAGGACTTTGTATTACTGGTACTTCTATTTTCTTTTAGATTCTTTTTGTATTTATTAGTAAAACCTACTTTCGTTCTCTCTATTCTCACTTGATATCCTAGAGAGATAAATTATTTTTTTAAAAGTTTACAAAGCTTCTTGTCTTCACTCTTTTATGTTACGTTTGTAAGAGCCTAGACTCGTAACACATACAAACTGCTTCTAACGTCCTACAGTTGGACTCGGGTTAAGTTAAATGATCTGTATAGATTGATGGGAGCGTTTTACACGTGCCCATCTAAATTGCTGGATGTCAGAGGTATGGAAATGGTATGGATATCAGAGGTATGGAAATGGTATGGATGTCAGAGGTATGGAAATGGTATGGATATCAGAGGTATGGAAATGGTATGGATATCAGAGGTATGGAAATGGTATGGATATCAGAGGTATGGTAACGCCTAGTGAATTCAACATTAAATGTATTGCACATCTGACATGATATTTTCATTATTTAATTCGAATAATAACAATAAATAAGAACAAATTTAAATCCAGAATTGTTATGTATATTTACTCATATAATTATAATGATGCAGGTGCTTGCAGCAGGTTGTATCCCATGTTACATGCATCCCTCAGGCTTCTGTATATTGCCAAATGCCTTAGTTTCATTTTCCATTATCTATGTGGGGTAAATTGGCCATGTTCGTGCAAGCATGACCTTTATCACAATGACCTTTGGATACTCAATTGGAAAAGTGACCAAAACATGTTCATAACAACACAAAAAAACCAACAAACAGTTACTGAGGAACCTTTGCATGATCGCAGAAATATTGCGCAATAATGTCATTGATTTATATGGACCAATCCGAACCATAAAGTGATATCTTCACATGTTGTCATGTCAAAAATGCTAAACTGCTCATAAGATATGTAAATTGTGCAGACTATGAGATAAACATTATGTACCTGGTTAAATATTAGTGGATATAAATTTGGCAGTCTAATACTATCAACAGCTCTCCAACCTAAAATCTTAAAAATAGTTATTAACCCTGGGTCTCAATTAACATGCTTTAAAGACTCGTATTAGTGTACTTATCGATTGAGAAGTTCTTTAAGGTATGTCTGCACTTGTTTAGATCAGGAACTATTTAATTTCAATGTGCATTAAATCAATAAGCCAAGAATTTTTAAATGTTTCCCACTCGAAACATCCCTATTTAGCAAATGGAAACACTATTAGTCAGAGTTATTACAAAACTGGCATAATTATTTTCAACAAACTTAGATTGATAACACTCGTCATATAAAATGTATAAAAAGGTAAAGGAGTCTTTTCAAGCTAGACACTTATCCAAACGTTATTCACATGCAAATGAATGTATTAAATTGGTACATTTACTCACCAGCAGCGGATAACAACCAAACCTATAGGAATAAACCCCTCCGGTATTTATCGTTGTCACACGACAAACCTGTAACAAATCAAAACTGATGTTACATAGTATGATAACATTTCAGAATTTTAAACAACAAACCTGAAATAATTGGTATTTTTTAAATTTTAGTATAACAATAAGTAGCAGAATAATTAGATAAAAAAAAAAAAAAACAAGTTTATTTCATTTAACCGTAAGACATCTCACTTGGATTAAGAATTGAAAGTTTATATACATTAAGAAGAAGAAAAAAAAACAATAAACCATAACAATATGCAGTGTAAAATGTTAAGACTGATGTACCGATCTATTAGTTTTCATTGGACAACATTCAAAATGATTTACAGTATAACAAAACAAAAATGCAGAAACAGTCCCCAATCAAAGCCCCGAACCACCAAATCCCGTTACATTTCGATTTGCATACCTTTTGTATCTCTCATATCTTTACAGCTGTATCAAATGTAACTATGTTTATTCAAAAAATTAATCCACCCAACGTGAAACATTATGTCGTATAAGTACATTAGGGTGTACAAATATGATAAATAAAACAAAATGTCACCTCAGGTGGAAGCATTACTATCATTTAAACAAGACAAATATGTTTGATTCCTGATTATTAATTTCGGTATCTAATGCGAGTTATGTACGTACTGTTTATTATTATCACTTACTTTCATCGATGACAAAAAAACCTATTGAACACAAAATTTAATTTTAAAAAATGAACACATATCGCACAAACATTTTAATTTTTAAAAAGGAAACTCTATCGCATACAAAATTAATTTTTGGAAATGAACAAAAATTGCACACAAAATTTAAATTTGGAAAACGAACACCTATCGCACAAAAATATAACTTTTGTATATAAACACCAATTGCAACATAATTTAATGTTAATGAATATTTCAATGTGTAGGTAATTGTATGTCAGACGATCCCATTCTAGGAGGATTATTTATGTATAATGGTTCTATTTTAGTCTTGTAGACAACACTCATCCGTAGGTGAGTTGAGTGGATCTGCGACATGATGGATCTATACAATATGTTTATAATTGCCTTAGCTCCCTATTTAGGCTTCGTTTTCCATGTGTTTATCAATTTTAATACAGAAAGTTGCATCCTCTTGTTATTCTTTGCTCATTCAAGTAATATTTCAACAATCAACGAATTAATGTGCTAGTCTAGAATGCTGACTGAAAATGACGATGTCTGACTCTTGATCTGATATAGTTACCTCATCGTCACCACAGAATTTGATTTTTCGGCACATATGTACATCAGTGACAACCCCTTGCCTTGCGTCGTCATCATCACTACAATGATAGCACTGGTTCGTATGACTGGTTTCTGTAATATGACATAAGAAGTTACATAACAAATGTGGTCCCACATCAGATTTTGTGTAAAAAGGACACACGTTGAATAAAAAAAATATCACTTTATCAATCAAAATGTTTTTATGTTAGTACCGATGAAATCGAAAGTTAAAGGTCACTGACCATACTCTGAGATTTATATGTATATATCATATTTGCATTACGTGAATAAAAGTAGTCATACTCGCGTAAAGATGATATAATAATTTAATTACCGGTACTCGAAAATTAAGTATACAACGCTGTTATCTCCCCTTATATAAGATTTCCCACCTATAGCGGACGCCGACAGGAATGACGTACATTTATCTCCAGGAGAGAAAGTTTACGCTTCTTGTTGATAAATTATTACCTGTGTTAGACATTATTATTATTATTGTTTTTATTATTATTATTATTGTTATTATTATTATTATTATTATTATTATTATTATTATTATTATTATTATTATATCAAGATATAATTTTCAGACATATATGAAACATGATAACATTTCCGAAGGGTTTATTAAATCCAGTGTGTTTGATTTCATATTATTAGGTTGGATTATTTATAATAAAACGTACAAGTTAATTTTGAGCGCCTTTTATACTCACAAAACCCCTTGTTTTACACCAAAATAAATAGTATTACCTATGTAGCATGACCTTTTTGGAATGATAGACGTATATTGATACAGCATAAATGTATGCGTTCAGGAAAGAAACGTATATAATGAGTTAACGTGTCAACGACATTGAATTGTCCTGTTTCGACTGCAGGGACAAACTTAGAGACCTAATCATGTTTTGTATCTTATATGTTCTCAGCATGTCTTTATGTTTTCCTATTTCATTGTTTTTGTCATTTGATTTTCTTTAGTTTATTATTATTATTATTATTATTATTATTATTATTATTATTATTATTATTATTTTTTGTTGTTATTATTATTATATTATAATTTGTGCCTCATAAGTGTATTTGGGTCTAGTACGCGTGAACATGGTGTTATTATATATTAATAAATAACGTAATCTTCTTTTACATCGGTAATTTAGTAGTGAAATATATTTTAAACTTCTCTTTTAAATTGAATTAGTGTGTTATTATTTAGAAATAATAAAATTACGAACACTGACAAAAAAAGAAATAAACTAAATGATGTAGTACGACTGCTCTTTCAGAAACCGTCCGAATTCTGCGCATTAGCCATTATGATTAATTGGATAGCAACCGCATTTCTTGAGTAGGCATCAAGAATGGTGTTCATTTTATTGAGTTCAAATATCATTTTTTAATGATAGCAAATCTCAATGAAAAATCAATGTCATAACGTCATCAAAGTATGACTTAGGTTATTATGTTGGAACCATTTTATATCTAAATCTGCAGACATCCCATCATTCTTACACAATCTTTGTTTCCGAATAAAATGCAACCAATGATTTGAAGAGCAGAGCGAAAGGGACAGATAACACTCATTTTTCATTAAGTACAGAATGGGAGTTGATTAAATGAAAAAAGTTAAAATAATTGCAAATAGTATAGATTTAATAAGTTACTAAGTTAAAGAAAAACAATAATAAATACAGCCTTGACAACCATGTGGCGAAATCTCAGAATTATTATATATTATCCTTTTGTTTACTTAAGGAATGCGGCAATAATTGACAGGGGACCACGTGCAGTCTTAACCATAACCATTACTTATAAATGTACGTCATATCCGTCTTTGCCACGCGGAAATTACCTATTGTGGCCGGAGATTGCCGAGTAATTTTTTTCATTTGAAAAACGAAATTTTTAGTTTATTTAAACATTTGAATGGTGTACATATATGATAAATGCATTTATATGATGACTATAATGATATTGGACTTTTGTACAACATAGGTGCCTGGTGACCTTTACCTTGAGTTTGTTTTCCTGGTTATTGTAAAAATAATAACGATTAAAACTGAAGACATTTCCCAAAATCACCAATGACCTAACGTTAAAGCTACTTCTGCTTACTAAACAGCAAAGGGAAAAAAGAGATGAGTTAACATATTAACACACGAGAATAAGTTAAATCGTCTCCATTATCACAGTTTACAGTTTGATAGAATTACATAATGAGTATGTTTGAAGTTTACCTAGATTAAGATATGTGTTTGTGAAAAATGATACATTACGTATCATTTTGTTTTCGTTGGATTAATGGTGCCATATAAATTTATTATAAACTGAAGTCAATCATATTTCGATATACACAATGTTGGCGTTTTTAGCCTGGTCCAATATTTTCATTAATAAGCCATCAACATTGTCTCTGTTACAAGATGCAATCGAATGAGCAATCACAAATGAGGAAAAGATGGATAAAGACATTACTGTCTCAGATCCAACGTAAAAAAGACCTTACATGTTCTAAAATTACCCAATTATGTACCGTAATATAGTGAAAACATTTTTTAAATAATTGTTTTAAACATGGGTGACAGGTATAATTGGCAGTAATGAAGTGTTTCGCCCATTACAATGATTTAAGAAGCAGATGTATTATTACATCCAGCATGATGGCAGTGGTTTACCACTTGTGCACTTCTATTTTACGTGCACATGCGCGCAGAAGATATCAATAATAACATAATTATCCTTTTAAATTCAGGTTAAATCTTTGTAGAGAAGTATATGTATATTGCTGGATTTGAACTTTGTTCGCATGCATTTGATGCAGCAATAATTGACAGGGGACCACGTGCAGTCTTAACCATAACCTTATCAATAAGTATTGATGGACAGTGTGAAAGTTATGTATTGTATATCACTTCAGGTTATTATTAGTATTTATTTGACCTAATCCATTCATACACGGTCAAGCATACACAGGATTATTTTATTTTGTTTAAATCGGGAAAGCCTTGTGGGTTAGAACAGTCAAGCATGGAATGAATGTACTAACTTTGAATAAACAAATGTCCTCTTGGCACATGTGCTATGGTACACGTAAAATTTATCAAGGTGCCATATACTTTAGTGAAACTATTCCCATTGGAATGGAGATATATTTCACATTGCAAAATGACGCATTACCTATGACTGTATTTGTATTAGGAAACTGGTGCCATACACATTTGTTGTAAACCAAAGTCAACCGTATTTCTACATACACAATGCAGGCAATAATAGCCTGGAACAATATTTGTATTGATGAACTATCATCACAATCATGTTATAAGATGCAATTAAATTAAGAATCATAAAGGAGTAAACAATTTTAAAAACGTTTTGGTCTCAGATCCAACGTAAAAGTAGGCATTATTTGTTGCAAAATTACCTAATTAATATAGGGAGGAAATTTGCTTGAAATGTTGCAACAATGGGTGAAAGCCACGATTGCCAACAATGAAGTGTTTCATCCACATTGAAATAATCCATATGACAGCACTTAGCAGACACATGATTCTTAATGATGCAATTAAAAACGTAAACATACTTGTTTTGAGCCCACAAATATTAGTGTTGCATTCAGTTGTGTTCGAAGTTTTGGGTACATTACAGCAATGGGAACATGTAATCCGACCGACAGTAGCTGCTCTTTTTCCGGCGTCGGGGTCTGTTGCCTTGCAGGCCTTTAAAAAAATAAAACGCAGTTTTTTTATTATATAAAAAAAACATTATTTGTTTATTAATTTAACATTTGGTGTACATGAGACGTTAATGAAGAAACATGACCTTACTTTTAAAATATATTGATGGTTCAAGCCACCATTTTGTGAATTCAACAATAAAACCAATGAAAGCAGTCATTTACATAAATATTACAAACATGATAGAATGAAAGACTAGTCTGAAAAAACTTACGGAACCATTCCTATAAAGTACACCCCATTACGCAAATCTCTGCTTGGTAAAATTGTTGTATATCCCGTAAAATGTATTTGAAATTATAAATATAATAATAGTCTGAAAATAGATACGAATATAACAAATCTAGTATTATTACAGTGCAGATCATGTATTTGGTTGTTAGGTCGCGTAAAGATTTCAGTCTAATAATTCCGTACTTGATCCGATGCTTCACATCTCATAAATATAGATGTATTCTAATATTGACAACTGGACCTGATATAGCAATCAAGGTAGCGGTGGTGTGATGAGAGAGAGAGAGAGAGAGAGAGAGAGAGAGAGAGAGAGAGAGAGAGAGAGAGAGAGAGGAGAGGGGTCATGAATGATAGTTTACTTGAGAAGTAACGTTTGAACGTCTGTAATTGCTTTAAACGACAAATCGTTTATTTTTCTCGATTACCTATAGAACATCAAATTCAAATTTCTCACCGTTATCGATCTGCAGCCAGCATTGTAAATAATCTGTAATGATGGTGTGATTACTTCTTCTGTATAGCATTCCTGGAGATAAATAAGAGCATTGTAACTCGGACTGGAAAAGCTTATGCTACTTATGGTTGTGCAACATTCCTTGTTTTTCTTTCCATATAACTCCATCGTTACATTGGTCACTCGAATATTGTAATGCTTTGAGTGTTTGTATACACGATCACATTTATAGACATGTTTCTAAATAAGTATTTTTAAAGTATATGTTTTATTATGTGTATTGGTCGGTCTTAATCCAATATGTATCGTTGCATATATGTATGGTTGCGTATAAGTATGCTGACAAACGTTGGATATCACTTAATAGCTGAGAGGTCAAAGCAGAGATCAGAAGAATTCATCTTTATCAGCTATATATTACACATAAATTAAAAGTAACATGACATTTAAAATGTTGGCATAAAGCAAATTGATATACCAACACTACTGATGTATCAAATTGAAATTGCTCTTAGAGCAATAATACGAATATATAAACTTTCTTTCAAATGCAGGTCTATAGACCAATCATGAAAGTAGTCATAAAAGTTATTAATAGTCCCTGTATACTAAATTAAATTTAAATATTGCACAATTTCAACCGAATTGCTTCACATTTCCATTCCCGTCTCCCCTTTCTTGTGCAAGGGACGAAATAAGCTCAAAATTTTAATGAGAGAAAATGTAAATGATAGAAATCAAAAGTTTTAGTTCTTCTTTTAATCTTTCAAAACATATATATATATATATATATATATATATATATATATATATATATATATATATATATATATATATTCAACAATACCTTTAACGTGTATGTTTAAGTTAATCGTTACAAATTATACTTATATTAGCTTCGTTCATCCGATTAAGAGTTTGAATATTTCTATCAAATCCTACAATTATGTAACCCAATACCTCATTTCTCGAACAGGGTTGCGACTCTTTGCAATCGTCAAGATATAGAGCATTCCTGCAAACGCGACACTCCAGCAGCCCATGTGATGTTGGGGTTAAAGCTAAAAAAAATTTTTTTTATATATATGTGTTTTCGTGCGTGCGTACATGCGTGCGCGTGTATGCATGTATGTATGTATGTATGTATGTATGTATGTATGTATGTATGTATGTATGTATGTATGTATGTTTGTATGTATGTATGTATCGATTGTCTCTATGATGAGCATGTAATTCATCTCTTTTTTTACGTTTTTCTATTATGATATAAATAAAAGACAAGTAGTGTACTAATTTTAAAGGAATCTAAAAATCGTTTCTAAATTTGTTTCCGTTTAATTAAATTTTGATTGCTAAAATTACGTTTCTCTCAAATGGTTTTCTTATTGAAGTAAAGACCACAAAAATGTAAATGATAGAAATCAAAAGTTTTAGTTCTTCCTTTAATCTTTCAAAAAAAAAAAAATATATATATATATATATATATATATATATACATGTATCCAATCGTTTTAAAGTTGAATTTTATATATTTTTTATGTATTTTTTAATTTATTTAGTTCTTGCAAAGAATTATGTATAGGAAAGGATAAATGGGTGTTTCACAGAAACAAGCTATACCAGCTTGGACTGCTAAAAGGGCCACAGTTACACATTATCAAAAGTTAATAAATCGAAACTACCAATCTCATCGGTAAACATTGTTTATAAAACAGTTTCAGGACATCTGGCGTTTCACTTTAAAAAAATTCTGATATATCGTACACATCAAAATCAGACTGACTTCGTACAACGTTTGCACGACATGTGTCATTCACAGAGACACCTCTGGTTGGTAAAGTCATTTTTATTATTTATATGTACATGTTGTATCGCCTATTAAGGTACCACACAACATATTAGAATGGTCGATCAATTATAGACCCTCTGGAATGAAAGAAAAAACAAAAGAGAAAATGTTAGCAAATAATTTCTAATGAAACCGTTTGTAAATGGTGTCATCAATTTCCAAACTTGGATACTGTTTATCAAACTTTGAAACTGTATTGTGTTAAATTATATAAATCATCACTGATACATATTTTTGACACTTGAAAAATTCCAATTTTGTATGATTCAGTGAGCAAGATAGTGTATTTTGTCTTGTTTATGATGGGTCATCACTCTTTTATTTCGACATCACAAAGTTTTATTTTAATAAAAAAATCTTCTACAGGCATGGCTCTATATCATAGCACATCAAAAACTTTACATTATTTGAAACAGCAGTAAATATCTTTTGACGACTCTTGGGAGGTAGATATTTGGAATTTTTAACTTATAAATTCGAAATGCTAACGAGTTGAAACACATTTTGTTCACATGAGGTCGGTGATTGAATGCATCATTATGCTACAGCGTCATGTTTTTTCTTAAACAAAATCAAACTGTCGATGATGTGCAATTCATAAAGCAAAGCAAACGAAGCTGAAGTTTCAATGTACTCAAATAAGAGAAAAAACTTTTCTTAAATTTTTATACAATAGAAATATGAAGTGAATTCGAAGTTAAAAATCATATATAGTAAAATATATATCATCGAAACAAAGGATTGGCCAAATGTTAACCTGTAGACAAAATATCACGCAAAAACTAATATATATCGATTAAAATTTACCTTAAAAAGAAGCTAACAGCTGTGATGGTCTCAAGAATACAATCTCTATTTATATGAACTAAATTTGGTGTTGAAATCATCAATGTAATTTTATCGTAATGCAAAATGTGATATCTGTAACAATCAGGTGAAACAGATATTGATAAAATATCATTTAAGTATAATTGTTTCGCTTTAATATATGTCATTACATTGTCGTACAAGTTTGTGAGAGAAGGTCAGATACATATTTTCACTATATTTCCAGCCTGTATACTAACCTTGGGCCTCCACTGCGATAAACACACCCGCAAGAACTATACCTGGAAAAATACAAATGCACAAGTAAGATAAATCCATATATACATAAATGAAACAAAATATCCTTAATCAATGAGAATTTGCAAAACTGAATATTTATAGGTGTGTGTCTTAAGAGAATTTATATTTCAATAAAATGCAACATTACACATGCAGAGTGTTATGCTTGAATATAACGGTAGCGTAGGTGAATGTCAAGATAGTCTGCGTACACTTAACCAGTTTTCATTTTAATCCTATATTCGAGTAGAATTGAACATAATACGACAGTCATTTTTTTCTATTCATTTATTTCCTTTTGATTTTGCAAATAGTCCACTAATTATTGGCACAGTCTGTGACTATTCACTGGTGTCGAGAAATCATTTTTCAGACAGTTAACCAGCAGATCAGAAGGTTAATAAAATGTAGCGTAATTAGCATTTTGAGATAAGCACATACACTAGTAAATGTCTTACATTTTTCCATTATTAACTTCATAAACTTAAATAGATGCGATATGATTAGCAACAACATAATTTTTTTGATTGATAGTTTGTCTTTTGTTGGTTATTGACTCAACCTACACCGAAATTTTGGCATACTTGTATAACAAGACGTATGAATAAAAGAACGAGCATTATGTTGGCATCATCAATGACCAGAACAATTAAATATCGTTCAATGAAAGAACAATCAGAATGGATAGACTAAGAAATGAAAATATTGGTAAAGCAACAGATGCCAAAACTAGAAAAGGGGTTAAATACTGTTTGAGTTTTCACCAACGGTCAAACCAGGTGATCTGTGAACGATTATTCCTACAGTTAAGACAGCTATAAATCTGTGCAGTGAAACAATGACGATTCAATTCTACATTAGAAATCGACCTGTTATTTAGATGGAATAGTGACAGTCTTATATGAACGTTTAAAACCTGTTAGTGATGAAAACGCGAGAAAAAAAAGCGAAATTATGCCACTGCACTTACTGGCATTATTCGTTGATTGTTTACTTGTGGGATTGTTGTCACCTGCTGAACCGATTACAAGGCAACATACAATGCGGGTCCTTAATATCATTAGACAAAAAAGTCGCCGCGGATCGAATAACAAAATATGGGATTACAAGCTGTTCAATTGCTTCGAGATTGAATACCGCAATTTGCACACTACAACCAAAAACTGTTACGTTTCCTTCAGCAGAAACAATGCTAGTTGCGGTTCGTAAAATCATTATGGAATCCTCTAAACAACAATTATCAGATTAGTTGATTGTAAATTTAGCTTTGGGGAGGGGATTAAGGATGTGAAACTTTATATAATGGTGTTAAGATGTAGCTGGGGCAAAAATGTTATAATTGTATATATTCATTCGAAATTAAAATTTTATATTTGAAAGAAGTGTGCATTTTATTTTTGTATTTAATTAAGGTTCATTTAAGATTTTAAAAACGTCCTCAGTTGAAATTATTGTGTTATCATCATTTGAAAAGATAATCAAGCCTAGTATATCTCGCCTAATTGATTTCGAAAAAAAATTCTTATTTGGCCATATTGCTCGTATACATGAGATATTCTAATTTTAAAGACATCGTTTATGAAATGTGTTCAACTGTTTTTTTCGTTAACATTTAATAATATGTTATTATTACTTGTCAAATATCTAAACGGTTACAAACATAAAAGTCTAAAATATATCTTTATTTTGTGTGCGAATTTATTCGCTCCTATGTTAAGAATAACGAGTCTTAAAAGAATAAATATTTGAGACACAACACGTGCATTAACAATACTCGCAAGGTGCATTATTTACTCTTGATGGCTTTGTACCGTCTTTGATATATCTTTGAGATCTTTGATATCGAGATTCTTGATCCTCAAATATAAGTATTAACGTACAAAAACAGTTTTATGGCTTTAACAATATTGGTTGCAGTTAATTTGTTCAATTAGCGAGTAATATTTCAAGCATATACGTCAATATTCCAAGCTTTAACTATCCCTTCAAATTTAGACAATTGAAAAGTCTGATTTTACAGTGTGATATGCATGTTTGTAGATCATGTGAAATATAAAATTGGTAGACTGGCTTGATGTATCAAACATTTTGCACTTTGCATTACCTTTAATAAAATATCTAATAAACAGAACGCACTCCTGTAGAACGTTTCGTTGACTGAAGAAAAACTTAAACTATTTTCAAATCTATATTGCTTGGGAGAATATTTTCTCTTTTCATGTTTGAAGGAAATAGTGTGATACCAAATATCGACCATGTAATTTTGTAAAACCGATTATCTTCTATAAAAAGAAATAATTACTTAAATCAATTCAGGTTATCTTAACTAAATATTTGGAAATATCTGTATCGTTTAATCCTAATGTAAATATAGTATCTAAATGTTATTTAACCAAATATGGTTTCATCATTATTAGCTATTTTAGTGATTTAATTACTGAAGAAATGGTACCTGTTGATGTGGTCGACAAAGTCCAAACGTAATTTTCAAGTCGGTATTCCCTTTATAATTTTCTTAACTATATTTATTTCTCAAGCTATTTGATTTTGTTATTAATAACAGGCGATATATTTCCTAAACTAGTTTGGTTAAAATTGGAAGATATACTTGGAAAGAAATCTAAACATCCGAAGACGTTAATGCAAAGCAGAGAGAAAGGTGTGTAGCAGTAGCATGTCAGAAACATTAAAGTCCAAATAGAATGATTATGATGTAAATATGTATGTACGTACGTACGTATGCATGTGTGTGTGTGCGTGCGTTAGTGTATGTATGTATGTATGTATGTATGTATGTATGTATGTATGTATGTATGTATGTATGTATGTCTGTATCGACTAGACTCTGTGTAGAAGGTATCATTCTGTATCTAGCTTCAGAAATTATATTTACTAATCCCAATGTTAAGAAATAAATACTTACCACAAATTAGCATAGGTCGCGCCATGGGTTCACTTAAAGAAATATAAATAAAAACAATTACTGAACATTTTAAGATTGTGTACCTAACTGTTAGCAACGTCTATGCATCTCTCAAAAAACATATAAATATATTCTATCCATCTCGATAATCATCATCATCGTACATGCCAAGTAAAGTCATTATATTTGGAACTCATTTAATTTCTTGTCTGTCTCCGTGACAATGCATACTGAATATTTGCCACGTCCACTTCTTTATTATAGAATTCATAACGATTCGTATACAAAAAGTACACATTTTATGTAGTAGTCAAACAAACATATTTTTATATTCATTTTATATGAAACAGACTCAAGTTGTAGAGAAGTTCGTGCCATCTGCCTCTAAGCAGATGATTTAAAGTTGCAAAAATGGTGAAGCGCTGAAACATAATAGCATGTGCATTACAAGAGAGGAGACCAAGCGACACTGGGACAGCGAAGATCCAAATATACCCGAACCGATAAAAGAAATGAACGGATTAGAATTCCCAGAGATCTCCCTGCCTCATGGATGAAACAAAATGTACATATTTTCATGTTTCTAACCATTACTATGTATGTATGTATGTATGTATGTATGTATGTATGTATGTATGTATGTATGTATGTATGTATGTATGTATGTATGTATGTATGAATGCATAGTGTGTGTGTGTGTGTGTGTGTGTGTGAGAGAGAGAGAGAGAGAGAGAGAGAGAGAGAGAGAGAGAGAGAGAGAGAGAGAGGGAGAGAGAGAGAAAACAGGAATGCCTCTTCATCCAGAGAAATATAAAATACATTATAGAACAAATTATATGCATAAAAAAGAGACAATCCTTATCCTGGCAAAGTGTATTTTATAATTAAAGTTCCTTTCCTTTGTAAATATGTTTGTATTAGAGCGAATGGTGATATCTTTTAAGAGCTGACTTGCAAAACATTTTTTGGCGAATGCAATAATTACGGAAAATATTTCATTAATCTAGGTTCACATAAATGGAACTGTCGCGAAATAAACATCATAAATTATTTAAGTTTTGATAGAAAACATCTTTTTTGTTTTCGTTTCAAACTATGTGATATACAAATTGCCTAATTATACGAAAACCTATTATCATGACTTACACCATCAAGAAAAGTTGAAAGGTTCAAAAAACATAACAAAATTCTCGACACAAACTCGAACATAGGTCGAGGTTTGCCTCAAAATATTCAGTTTTTTAAAACTATTTTTTTCTTTTCTAGCCCTAGAGTTAAATCTAAATTTGTAGTCTTTTGTAATTATAGCATTGTTTTCATGTGGCAGTATCAGGCTTCCAAATGGTTATACAGAAACTAAGGTACGTACCTGTATATGTCTGGAGTTGATTGTATTACCGTTTAATGCAAAACTAGTCCTCTCCAAGTTGTGATGCTTACTTTATACACAACGATAAGGATTCGTATGGTTCTGTTCCCAAAGACAGGTCGTGACTGATAAGTAACGCTCTTCACTGAGTGGGAAGAATGTCCTGTCAGAAATTCGTAAACAGACACACCTTTGCACTCTAGTATTGGCTCGTGTTGCAGATGTTATAACAACTAATTAAGCAAACCTCTACTATGGTCACTAGTGTTTAATATATCTCCTACAAAGTGATTGATGCATCTAGATATAAACAAAATTTCATATATTCTTTGCAAGAATATTTCTTTCTTGTTCCAAAGTATTGAGAAGCCGCGTGAATCATTTGATGAGAGTCAGTTCGTAAATTGGCATCATAAATTGAAATGGAATGATCAAGGTGCATGCAATAGAAATTGCAGAGAACATAACCATTATTACAATCCAGTGTAACATTGGTTAATTCTGATTCTGATTTCTAATAATAATAATAATAATAATAATAATAATAATAATAATAATAATAGCAGTACTACTAATGAGCTTCAAATTACAGCTTTAGAAGTTGCGAATGCAACTGGTTGTGTTCGTTTTTATTTTCTGTTATAAGATCTTGACACAATGGTTGTTATTATTAATATTGCTATTATTAATAGTAGTAGTTATTGTAGTATAAACGATCCGCATATTACAGCCTTATCGAGACTTTCAACCAGCTGTGTTACAGTTGTTATTCTAATTGTGTTTCTGAGCTTTTCATGTATTACTTCGAGTGCATTTCTGCTTCAAAATGATATCACATATGTTTCCATAAAATATGCATATTACGTATTCTATCGATAAACGTGTGATGTTAGCCTTGTTGCCCTGATCGTTTTGTCTTCACATATCGTACCAAATGATGTCATTGTAGCGTATGTTGGTACTAATTTAGTATTACATATCGTACCAAATGATGTCATTGTAGCGTATGTTGGTACTAATTTAGTATTAGATATCGTACCAAACGATGTCATTGTAGCGTATGTTGGTACTAATTTAGTATTAACCACATCTTACCTAAGATTAGTTTTAGCTTGACACTCAGGGTCAAACAGCATACCTTACACTTAGGTAAATTAGGTAAAAATACATCACACTTTGGTTAATGTAACTCGCTAAACTCTTCAAAGGACTCGTAATTATATAATAGATAATTTGTTATTATATATATATATATATATATATATATATAAATATATATATATATATATATATATATAAATATATATATATATATATATTTATATATATATATATGTGTGTGTGTGTGTGTTTGTGTGTGTGTGTGTGTGCTTTCAAAGTGTTCGAAATCCGATTTAAAAAAAACTATAATAAATATAGCACAATTAGGTTATGAGGATAATACACTTGTTTTAGGTGTTCAATACTATATACAATTCATAATGTAAGTTATTCAAACAAATTTTTAATGTAATCTACAAAAGTTCAAAGTGTTTGAATACTGAAATGAGATTCTTGGTCACAGTAGTTCCCGATTCCAACCAAGGGCCAGCTTCAAAAGTATTTTTATTTTATAGACGTGTTTTTTGTTAGTTCCCAGCTGTGATAGAGGGATAAAAACACATTAATTATAGAGAACTGTGTGTAGTGTTTTACCGGAAGAGATGATTCGTTCCTGCATTTTTTGTTTTGTTTTAATATAAATAAAGTATGCTTATTATAGTGACGTAGAGCTGTTTCCTGTCTGAGGTACTCTCTGTGCACTCGCAATGCATGAACAATTTTCATTTTATAACAACTTCAGTGAAACCATTGCGCAGCGGTGAATATTTCCCTTCCTTGTCAAAACGGGAATTTAACTGGTTGATTCTAATGTCTTCGTAAGATAAGATACACTTTGACCTGCTACATTTTGACCTATAATAGATCATGACGAATCCTTACCCTATTTAGAAACCCTAATGCCGTATCGTGGCCGTAAAAACATAACGTTTTCAACTATTGTTACGTTTACACTATTCTACATTTAAGGCCGCATTTATCTGCGTGGGTTCGAGTCTCAGATTTGGCCAATGTGGGTATGTGAGAAAGCTTGCCAGTAGCTTCTCGTGGGTCAGTGGTTCTTTCCGGGGGATTCCCGGGTTCTTCCTGCACCATTAATACTGGCCGCCATGTATAGCCTATCATGTGCTGAGAAATGGCATTAAACACTACAACAATAACATTGTCCAACTGCCTTAGGGTCTCCACTCTGGGTTTTCTTTAGCCTTTTGTTAACCAAAGCTGACCTGCAAGGCAGCACGAGACTCATGTATAGTTGAATGCATATATTTCCCAAACAGATAAAGCATCTGCCACTGCAATGTGTTGTAGAAGGCCCTTAATAGTTTTGTCGTATTGCATTCAGATATTAATCCAATAAATTGATTCGCTTTTCATAATCATAAATGTCAAAGACAATTCGAAATAATCTATATTTGATCCAAAGTGTGATTTCAGTGCCTTATTGGTATTGTCCAGTTCATACTGAAAACATAAACTTCTCAAAATATTTATTGTGAAAAAACGACCAAAAATCTGTAAATGTTATAGCAATTTGAAGAAAACCAGACTGACTATTCAGACAGCTCATGTCCAAGTAATAGTCACATGACAGCATGAAAAGCATCGCCGATGGGTGCTCGGTACTTCTTTATTGCTGTTCTCAAAATGCATATATTGAGAATTAAGTGTGCATTTTTTTATTACAAAAATTCAGTGACTTCTATATAATATGTCCAAATTCAATATCAACTTTGGAAATTTGTGTATTGTCAATATCATGTAAATATGACTCAGATATCTTCGCCATGTAGGTTGTGAGATTTGCACAGTCATGTGACTCAAAATGCAAATGGCCAGAAGCAGGCTAAATCTGAGCAATTGAAGTACCTTTGTCTCATCTGCCAGCAGATTAAAGATGAATGCTATGTTCACAATTGTTTAGAAAATAAATCATATTCCTAGAGATGTCATGCATGCATATCTAAATGAAAGGTCGTTCAAGTTTGCTGGGCCAGCTAACAAGTGGCTACCTCATTCGGACACTAAATGGTGTTGGAGAATTTCAACTTTTCGATAGGAAATGGACTCTGACCCTACATTCCAACATAGATGTCCAAATAACAAAAATGGGGTCAAAAGGGTCAGAAGAAACCCAGACTAGCTTTCTCTCAATAATTCAGGATGCCATGTTTTGCAGCCATGCTTCTTCTTTCCATCAGTTTCCATTACAAGAAGATCCATTGGATGAATTTAAACCTTTGACTAATCAGATTACTTGAGTCTAATAATATGAATAAAATAATTTACAAGGGTCATTGAGGAATAGAACTACACAGACCGTTTTTTTTATTTAAAAAAAACCTAGATCATATATAATATAAAAAACTGACTATATCAAGAAAAATGATAATCTAGAGAAAAGTGAAATTCTGGTATAAAACGGTGAAAAATCATGTATGTATGAAGCGACTTTGAAAGGGTATTATCCACTATCGCCATATCTGACTGAAGTGGAATGTCTGAGGTTTAATACCCAATATACTGAAAAGAAATTTGCATATGTACAAAGTCTACATCATTTGCACAAAACATGTGTAATTTACGGCATCACATTAAATAAAATGAAATTGTACTCGGTTTTGAAATTCATATGATTCTAATGCTTACAAAATTCCTCTCTCCTTATAGTGTGTGCGTAATTTGGATTTTTAATGTAGTTTTAAAAACCTGTCAGTTATATCGCTATGATGTCCGCAATGAGGCAGTTTATAGTCATGTCTAACACTGGAGCATCATGCCATTCATGTAGCATCATGTCCCACCCAGTCAGATTATGTCGACACCAGGCTGATCGGCTCTATTTCTAACCTCTTAATTGTAAGCGCCAAGCAAAGTAGCTGCAAGTAAATTTTAAAAAGTGTTTGGTATGACTTGACTGGGATTTGAACCTGTAACTTCCAGCATATGTGGCAAGCTCTCTAACCACTTAGACCACCAAAGTGGTCTGTATGCATCTTAGGTGCTTAAATATTTATAAAGGGACTTTTTGTCACATATCAAATGTATGAAATTGTCACAGAAACACAACAAAGCTTTTGTAGACAAGTGATAATATGATATTAATATACAGTAGAAAATATTATAATCATGCATTATATAGGATACATTCAAAAAATGTATTGTTTTCAAAAGTTATTTCCTTCAAATATCACTGATGGAGGATTAGTTGATGTGTGACTTGTGCAGTGCATGTAATTATTTCAACCTAATAATATAAAGTACATGTTATTGTTCTGATTTATTGCTATGAAGTACAAGTTATTTCTCTGATTTTTTATTATGATGTACAAGTTATTGGTATGATTTATTATTATGAAGTACAAGTTATTGGTATGATTTATTATTATGAAGTACAAGTTATTGCTCTGATTTATTATTATGAAGGTCCAGTTATTGCTCTGATTTATAAATATGAAATACAAGTTATTGGTCTGATTTATTATTATGAAGGACAAGATATTGCTCTGATTTATTATTATGAAGGACACGTTATTGCTCTGATTATTTTAAAGGTCAAGTTATTGCTCTGACTGTTACTATGAAGGACAATTTATTGCTCTGATTTTGTATTGTGACGGTCCATATATTGCTCTAATTTATTATTATGAAGGTCGATTTATTGCACTGATTTATTATTATGAAGGTTCAGTTATTGCTCTGATGTTTTATTATGAATGACAATTTATTACTCTGATTTATTATTATGAAGGATAAGTTATTGCTCTGATTATTTTAAAGGTCAAGTTATTGCTCTGACTTTTACTATGAAGGACAAGTTATTGCTCTAATTTTATGACGGTCCAGTTATTGCTCTAATTTATTATCATGAAGGTCCAGTTATTGCTCTGATTTATTATTGTGAAGGATAATTTATTACTATGATTTATAATTATGAAGGACAATTCATTGATCTGATCTTTTATTATGAAGTAAAAGTTATTTCTCTGATTTATTATTATATAGGTCAATTTATTACTCTGATTTATTATAATGAAGGACAAATTATTGCTCTGTTATGAAGTAAAAGTTATTTCTCTGATTTATTATTATATTGGTCAATTTATAGCTCTGATTAATTATAATGAAGGACAAATTATTGCTCTGATTTTTTATTATGAAGGACAATTTATTGCTCTGATATTTTATTATGAAGGACAAGTTATTGCTTTGATTTATTATTATGAAGGGCAAGTTATTGCTCTGATTTGATATTATAAGCACCTGTTATTTTCTGACCTATTACTGCTACAGGACATGTTCTTGTCTGAACATATTAAAGCAATTGGAAGGAACGCTATAACCTGTTAATAGTGAAGAACAATTTATTGCTGTCCACACAATATATTCATTCATGATAAAGATGCAATTCCAATTGTCTCCCCAACTCATCACAAATCTACTTGCTTTTGAAACAAACTGCTGCTGTATCAAAATGTATATTATAAATTAAGACCAGGCATTAACAATAATTATATCTTTAATATCATATTTTAGTCTTTAGCTGACAGAATGCAAACAAACTGGAATGTTGTCCTAACTATTCATCGCAAAGGTTGAAAATCTAAAAGACATTGTATTATTTTAACAAGAGTGCCAATAAAGGGTTGACACTTTTCAGTGAAAGCAAATTTTCTGAGAATTCAAGATAAAATTATTTGTAATGACTGTATGTTTTTTAAATGTAAATAAACAGGTTCTCTAATGATATTCCAAACCTTCAATTTAGTGTATGTTTCCACAATGGGACAAATCTATTTTTTGTTGGAATGCACATGGGATGGCCAGAGGTTAGTATAGGGCAGTGATCAGCCTTAGGCGGGAATTTGCAGGTAGGGTGAGGTACTATTTAAATGTATGTAATGAAGGTCTTACTGGTCCATGGAGGATACTTATATAAGTACTTACAAATGACTGCAAAAAGAAATGTGAAACAAGTTCAAAGGATTTTGGAAGCTATTGATTCCTGTCTTCGATGCACAAATATGTCAAAAAAGGAAACAGGAAGAAAAAGTAAAAAGGAACCAATATTAATTATAGAATGATAATCAAATGGCAAGATAATGCAGACCGAAGATTTAGCAACAGATTGCTACCTTTGATTTGAGGTCAACAGTAAGAAGAAAGTTTATTTCATGTTTTTGTATTGGCAGGGACGTGGTGAATTGTTTTACCAAAAATATTTCATAATTTTGAACACTAAATATTCAAGCAGACAAAACAATTCTGAAAAGTGAGAGAATCTAGTTGTCCTACGTAATAACAAATTATCTCCATACATAAAAATTTGTAATACCTGTATGATCTTCCAACATTATTCTAAATCTTGAGATCCGATTTTTCCCCCATAATGTGATGAAAATGTTTTCCTCATTTTCATCAAGAAAAATCTCTTGAGGATCTGGAAGAAGTTCCAGTTTGAATATCATCAATGGCTCTCCATTCACTGTCAGCTGATGTATATTTCTGCTGTCGAGATGTTGATTGCAGACATAGATGAATCCTATCTTGTCTGCGCAGATTCCCAGTGGCCAAGAAAGGTCACTGCGCTTATAAATAAATATGCACTCTCCGCTTTCCAAGATGTATCTATACACAGCAGTATCATTGGACTTGTAAACATAACAGGTTAAATAAACATATCTTTCATTTTCACTTGTAACTAAGTAACTATAAGCAAATCCCCCGAATTGACATATTTTATGAATTGTTCCAACATTTTCATCTGAAATAGACACTACACACCAACACTGCATGGATCCAAATATACGGCTCACGACAAGTTTGTCGTGCTTTGGTATGAGGTTTCATGTTGACTATTGTTTTTCACATTTAACTTCCAAAAGTGAACAGAGAGATGTGACTCTGAAGCATTATCTTGTCCCATCATGTTCTTGATAAATTTGTGTCTCTCAAGATATTTGTCCTGAATGCATGTGTTGCAAATTACTTAAATTGATATAGGTTTGAGAATTCATTAGGAATATGGCTATCCAATGTAGGTAAAACAAGGCCAAAATTATATAAAAGACTTGAAAACATTCTTCACTTTACGTCTCTGTCAATGATTTTGATGACAATGACGACAATAATTACAATATTGAATAATTACTGGATTAGCAGGATTAGAAATGTCATCTAACTTTCTTCCGAAAAATGTGAGTAAAGATGACCCTGTTTGCATTATATAATTGATTGATAACTTTCATGGAAGCTCTGATATCAGTGCAGTGTTGCAGGTTTCCTAAAAATTAAAAGAAACAAATTCCATGACTTTTCCAGTGACATTTTCACTTTACTCAAGGATCACAATACCTTGAAAATATACCATTTATTGATCGTAATTTTTTTGTGTTTGCAATTAGCTTTTTCTTCAATCGATGCTCGTTGGTCTATGTAATTAGCAGTTATCAATGCTAATTACACTGTCAGAAATTCCATGACATTTCCAAAGCTTTAAAAGGTTTTGAGAAATCCCATGACTTTTCAAGGTCATTGAAATTCGTATTTAAATTCCCAAACATTTGACCGATTCCAGGACTTTCAGGAACTCTGGTGTTATGAACGCTTCTCAAGGATATGTTTTTTGAATACAAGATTGTAAAGATTGGTCTTTGGATCTTGTCAAGGAGTGAATGTTCTATATTTTCTTGTACAGCCATAGGGCTGTCTATATTTATATCTGTGCTCATGCTGAATCCTTGAAAAGTGTGTGTGGCCAATACAAGTGTGGTTGTGCTAACTTAATTCAGGAGAACATGTGTGCTGTCTATTTGTATGTTTGTGCGGATATAACAAGCTGTCTGTCTGGCCATATGGATATGGAAGATAATGTAACCAAAAAGGCTATACAAAGACGAAACCGCTAATTTGTAAACTTGTCGGCATGGTGGATCCATGATGGGTGTAAGAGGTGGATACAAGTGTATGCCAACCCAAAAATCTGAGACAACTTTATGGTTTGTAAGTAGACACATTTACATGTTTTAACAAATATTTATGAATATACAGTTGTACTAATGACTGAATTATATTTTTGTTCCAATTTGATTGTTATTTCGATTGAGTGCACTACAATTTGGGTCATTTTGATTAAATGAGATTGTTTGAATCTTGGTTTGATTACAGAAGATTATTGGAATCTTATTTTCATTCCATACGGTTTTCTGAATTTCCCTTTCATTGTATGAATTTATGTGAGATTATTTGAATCTTACTGTCATACATTTGTATTTTGAACCATTATTTTTGTTCTTCTATTTGTGAATGTGTTGGTAGATTAATTGAATTAGAGCATGAATGAATCACTGTATTTGTAATATATATATATATATATATATATATATATATATATATATATATATATATATATATATATATATATATATTAATCCTTTCAATAAAATTCCATCTTTCGTCACATTTGTATTGTGTCATCCTTTGATCCAAGCATCCATTCAGATTTTATCGTGTTACAATTGATGATTTATCTAACACAATACTTCTTTGAGAAAATCACAGCTTCTGAGCGGGGAGACTGTTACTGTTGATCTTGGGATATTCATGATACAAGGCACTATGACTAAAACATTGATATCATATGTTGTATATCCTTTATAAAAATATAATTATATGTATCACTGTTTGTCTCTATTTTATCATTTTACTGAGTCAGGTTTTATTAGGGATTTGTGTATTCTTAAACACATATTGTTATTACCTTGTGCAAATAACTGCTTCAGTTTTTGTGATGTCTCTCTAACCTGAAAGCAAAATACAAGTTCATAGTATCCCCCAAATGACACTTTAAACTCAAGATCCAACTCCGTCTGGTCTCATTGTGCATCTTGTGCTGACTCTAGCTGTCTTCTTCACTGCATACAAAGTACTTTCTTTGTGGCCATGACTGATCCTTGTATACTTCTGCACATGCGAATTATCGAAATCTGAAATGCATAATTATTTAATTGCAGATTGTTAATAATCTTTTCTTGATGTTGATCAGTGCAAGTCTCTATCATTGAATATAGGGTACCTGTAATATCAGAAATTTTTAAAAAAATAAACAGCATAAAACAAATATGTTTCTAAGTTAATATAAAATATATCTGGCGACATGAGGAGTGGGCATAACAGAGAACGTGTACAGTTTAAGTAATGTGTGGCTATTGGCTGCCATGCATTTATCCATCACATAACTCTGAAACGGATTTTGTTAAAACTAAGAAAATGTTGCA
This sequence comes from Unio delphinus, assembly GCA_029339505.1. Classification (NCBI taxonomy): domain Eukaryota; kingdom Metazoa; phylum Mollusca; class Bivalvia; order Unionida; family Unionidae; genus Unio; species Unio delphinus. Next base: position 149,075 of record JAQISU010000193.1, read on the forward strand.
TCAGGAAAAATACAAATCAATAGCGTCATGATTACACCTTATTAATATGCAAGAACAACATGCTGAATGGAATAATGCTTTTTCATTGGTCAACTGAAAATAAATTAATAATCAATGGAGATGCCATTTTATTTCAGCCAATTAGATGTCATTTTCCCGTGCAGGGGGATTTCATTTGCATATTAAGCAGAAACAAACAAGGTCATGTTGAGCAATAGCGTGGGAAAATGGTATGGCTTTTCTTACAGATAGTACAGTAAGCTAAACTTTAGATAGGCATACAAAATCAAATGCCTTAGCTAAACAACAGCACCAAATGTATTATGCTATTTGAATGTAGCTTGAAATATCAATGTTTTAAGACTATTTGTGAAACAGTGGGCATAAAGACTAGTTAAAGTGAGTGTAATGCATAAATAATTTATCAACTTTGTTTCTGTCTATACGTTTGTACTAACTAATAATCCGAATGCATTTAGCCGATCTGTGATAAAAAGATTAACTGCAGATACAGGCAAGTAGCAAAAGTAAAGGTACATTTTTCACACAGTTTTATTTAATGATGGCTTTTTAGATTTATGCAATTATGGCTTGTTTGATTCATGTAATTAAGGCTTGTTAGTCTATGTAATTATGGCTTGTTAGTTTATGTCATTATTGCGTGTTAGGTTTATGTAATTATGGCTTGTTAGTTTTATGGAATTAGGGCTTGTTAATTTTATGTATATATGGATTGTTAGTTGTATGTAATTATGGCTTGTTAGTTTTATTTTATTATGGCTTGTTAGATTGCTTTTCCTATGCTCAGATAATGCATTTGTTGCCACTTATATAAGTAATGATTATTCTTACACTTCGTCTTTCGGGGGAACCTACAACAAAGCAATTCAGGTTCACACTTAATACAAGTTCCGTGTGATCAAGTACTGTCAAATCCAATCATTAGGATCAACGGGTACATGGTAGATATTTCCTTAAATGTTGGTAACTCTACCTTCGTGTAAAAATCAGATTACTCCTTTTAATTCTTCTGTATTAATGCTTTTAAGAGGTTTGCTTACCCTTTTATTTTCAACATGCGCTGCTTGCTTGCTGCCATATTTTTATATAATCACTCGTTTGATCATGCTGATCTATGCATTGTGTGAACAAATATGAGCAGCTTAAAGCATCGGAGGTACTGATGTAAAGTTAGTCTTGTTCCCTGACTACATCCACCAATTTAAGTCTGAGCATCAGATAATCACATTGACTAATGCAGTTTGGGTCAATATCATATAATATTTATCAAAAGACAGAACAATTATGAGATCATTTAGCTAAAAGGCTAAACAAACAAAGTGATGACCAACACAAATTTGGAAAGAAAGAAAAGGCTGATACGATACCATTTTGGAATATGGAACAAAGTGGAAGATTTGGTTTAGTCTGAAGCTCTTCATAGTTACGTGATAATATCAAGGTTTCATAAGAACATGTGTAATTTAACTGAAATAAGTGAACAAGATTAGTTCATATTACCATACTGATACGAAGTTCCTCTAAGATATGGCTTAGGTCTTCATGAGACAGATCAGCATTGTCTTATTACATTTGTCGCCTAATTTTTGGTTATCGACATTTAAATTCAACGAAACATGGTACTGGTCCGGTCACAATTTTTAGTCTGAAAGTGCTATTATTTATACAAACAACTGGCCCAGTACCTGACAAAGCAAATTTGAAAAAAGCACCTGTCAATGTTTCATAAATATCTACACTTATATGCATTTGACCAGGCATATTACAATTTGCTGCAAAAATCACTGTCAGCCATTTTGCAATAATAACCATAGGAAAAATGTTATAAGTTGTACTGACCCAAACTATCATTTGTTTAAAATACAGTAAAACATGTCTTGAAAGTCCACCTGTCTTGAGAAACCTTATTCTCAATGCACAGAGTTATATAGTTTTAAGACCTGTTATAAGACCACCTGTCAGGAAATGGGTGGTCTTTTAAGACAGATTCTAATGTGCCATTCGTAAGCCAACTTTGCTGTATAAAAAGTTTTAAGTTTTAATTTTAAAACTTTTTATGAATTTGTTTTTGTTTGTTTGGGGTGGGTAAAAATTAATTTATCTATGTTTTTATATTTCAAACAGGCTATATCTTATATTACATATTACTCAAGATCTTTTGGAGCAAAACTTGCACCCTGTCGAACACCGGTACTAAACTTTCTGACAGCTGTCATGCACCTTTTTTTATGTGAAAGACACTGATAAAGTTTCAAAGTGCGCATGCATACACCCTGAGGAACGCAAAAGTTGTTCTTGAATTGCGAGTACAAAAAAGTAACATATGCTGTGAAGGACTGCTCGAAAAGTACTTACAGTTTCAATAAATGGAAAAAGCAGTTGTGTGACTTCTGTGGATGCTTACGCAAAATGATAAACTGTAAATGTGATCCACCATTCTAGTATGACTGGTTTATTATGTTTTATCTGGATGATTTTAGTGTGAGAGTGTTAGTGGGGTTACAACTAAGAAGACGCTTTAAACACGAAAGGGCACAAAGAAAACAATTTTGGTGAGCAATGAAAACTTTTAGAGATTTATCAGTGTCATATAATGCACTAGTTGCTGAATGATATTATTCATTATACAAACCAGTGTATTGTTGATGAAAGGAGATAGAAAAAATATGAAACAAATATGCAATACATGCAAAATAGTTTGTACTTCCATCCAAACACAGCACACAGATTACTGAATATAGGATAGTCATAAAACTATATGGCAACTGTCTTTGTAATGATGCTTTGCGTTGCATACATGAAATACATGTATATGTTTAGGCTCTTTACGAGCCAATTAAGAAACTCCATTGATCTACAACTAATGACAAATGAAAAGCCCCAGTATTAGTCAAAGACTTATTAACTGTTGCTTACCGTACTTTCATTCATTGTTTGGTCAGCAAGCATATGTATGAAATCCAATAAATCTCGCTAGGACAAATCACTAAAATAGCCGGTCCATCCTGCAATGTTCTAAATGGGGTTAACACATCGGAACCTTGGCTAGCGAAGATGTTTAATCCGTATAACCAGATTTTACATAAAGTTACGTAAAGTTTCAAAATGAGCAGTCTGGTTGCAAATACGTTTAGAAGATTACGAGACAACATATCACTAAATTTTACACTGACATCGAAGTTACATGCTTTAGTCTAAGAATATATGCTTGAAATAAATAACATAGTATCAGTCAGGATGTGGTTGAACACAAGTTCGGAATTAACAGATTTGTGTAAAATTGATTTAGATAATTTAATACGATACAAGCAGTTTTAATTCCAGCTCGTTAGAATCACGATGCAATAAAATGATTGTTAAAGTGCAGAATAAAAATAATCATTGACACAGCCTGACATAATACTGTAGAAATGTATGGAAGTCGATGCCTCACTTCTGCTATGTGTACATGCAGTTGTCGAGGTTACTCTGTTCCTTTAATTCTGAACATAGATTCTGAATGTGGAGGCGATATAGGTCAGACAAACAGTTCCTTTACTGATATCAAGATAAGAAAGGAATTTATTCACAGTCAGTACATTGTCCATCCTAGATATAACATTCAGAGACACGGGGATTAAGGAGGCAACCGATAATGGCCTTAGCATAATGGGTCCAAAGAGTTACAATTTTGAAAGAGGTTATTTGGAAAATAATGGCAATCTCTATCCATTTGTAACTGAAGATAACAAGATCTTAAAATGCAGTGGATACCAGACAGAAAATACACTCTCCTAGCTACGAGTCGCCGCTGGATCAGATGTCTTTCGATCAGATAGAAAATTGTTTACCATTTAGGAAAGTTCACAGATTACTCAAACCGCAGTCTAAAAGTATCAAAGTTTTCATGTGTAAGGTAATATCATGTGAAACTATACCAGATACAGTCGACCGCTAAATATAAGTATACAAACATTCTGGTGTTTGTTGATTAACACATTAGCGGCAATACAACTGTGTATCGGTTTAATACCAACGACAAAACTGTAGCGCTATTCGAAAAATTGCGTTCTCTTTCGGAGAAAACATGATGTTAGGATAACGGCTCAAGGTGGTGATTTTTAAGTAACTGTTGTTTATCGTTATTTTTTTTATCCAGAGCGGCAAGGTTGAATATCGACATTGTGAACCACAGTTGTTTGAGACGTAAAGAGCATATCAAAAGAACTTATATTTACGCCAACAATCAATATCCTTGCTTGTTTAATATTTCTGTAGTAATTTCAGCTTACTATAAATGACTGAATCATTAACATTGTGCCTACCATGCAAAACTTAACAAAATATGACATTTTGCTTTTCTTACAAATTCGTTGATGGGCACAAAGTAAAGAACGTGAGTCACGTTTAATGGGCATACAAAGTAAAGAACGTGAGTCACGTTTAATGGGCATACAAATTAAAGAACGTGAGTCACGTTTAATAGGCATAAAACATGATTCATGTTCCATATTAAAGCTTTGCAAAATGTCGAAACTCAAAGAATATTACTATTTTATCCTAAGATTAAACTTTCATTAGTTATTAATGCAATCAATATTTTTAATTCTTTTAATAATCAGTTTTGATATTTGTCACACCACCATGTTGTCCGGAAAGTGTCATGGATAATTATTTCGATAAAAGGTGTTTTGTGTGAGCTCACGTAGTTCTGTGTACTATAACATATGGCTGGGTTCGGTTTACTTTTTGAAAGTCTTTTATCAACCAGGATTTGGTTTGTGTTATTGTGCAACAAGACCAAAAGTTTTTGTATCAGGCTTCAAAACAATTTTTTTTCGTTTGGGTTTGAGTATCGAATGCCATAACCTCATTCGTTGCACCAGTTGTGCACGACATTGCAAATAATCAGGAATGGTAGGTTTTGAATCTATTAGCAAAAACCCAGAAGGTGTGTGAATGTCACGTCATATGCAGAGGGATTTATGAATGTTAGGCAAACACTTGAACCTGAGATTTTCTTCTTAGACTTTTAAATATTACTACATAATGGCCATTGTAACAGACGGCACAGTGCGTTTTACTTTATCAAAATAAATTTATGATGAGTGCAAATGATACTACCAGCACGACTATATCCCATTCGTGTAACTAAATTTTAAGAAGGCATGATATGCCTTAACGAAAGTTACACACGATCTGAACGACTTCGCGAATAATGTATTATATGAGTTGCCGCCTCTCTTTCATGGAGTAATGTGCTAGATGGTTGCCTCTCTCTCTCTCTCTCTCTCTCTCTCTCTCTCTCTCTATCTCTCTCTCTCTCTCTCTCTCTCTCTCTCTCTCTCTCTCTCTCTCTCTCTCTCTCTCTCTCTCTCTCTCTCTCTGCGTTTTGGTGGGCACTCATTCAGTCACAATTTGTGTTCGATCAATAGTTTGACAAATTCGGATTTTATTGGAGGATAACCATTAATAGGTTCAAGCACAGTTTCTCTTTTACAACTAAAGCAGTAAGGCCATGTTACATTGCTTTCGATGATATGGCACACAAATGACACCACTTTGGATCGAAACAGCAAGGTCGGCACACATCTCTGGTATTACATGGTAGGTCATCTCTCTGGACGCAAGACACGGCATTGCGCATGTGCTCTTAATTGAATTTGGAGTTCACTGTATGTCCCTCACTTAATGCAGTGTCACATTCGTTATTATCGGTTATTATCGGTGAATGTATGTTCACCTCAGTATTGAACACAGAGGCCATAGTGTACATGTCACACACTCCAATGCTGTGTTGAAATATTCATCTTTGTAGCTCGGCACATATATTCGCAATTGATTTTTCTGCTTGTAAATTTTCATTTTATACTGGAGCTCGTCGTTTCGCTACGGTAACATATTGTGGTTTGGAATTCACACCCATTTCGTATCGATATTTTCATTTAATTTTTCGACAGCTTGATTGACAATTTGGTGATTTTGTAGCGTACCATTTTGTGCAGATCTAATGATCTCACGCAAAAGCTTGGTCTTTCCACGGTCTGTAAAGTTGCATGTTATCAAGTTATGAAGGCTAAATATTTCACTAGATAAATAGTTCAGTGGCAGTCTTTTGACTTTGCATTTGGTATACCGATAATATATGGCATCCGCGTTTAAGAACGTGAAACAAAATTGAAACTCACCTTAGTTGCTATCAAAAGTCCGTTCTTTATTCTTGTGGAAACAAGGTTGGTCTTGATAACTTATATAAATTCTCAGGTTCTCTTGGCAATGATAAGTTCGACGGTAGTAAGTCTTCATAATTGATGAAACCTTCGTATTGGCGAATGCTTTACATGACGATCTGTGTCCGCTTCACCGAATATTCGTTAACATGCTAATACAATCAGTTCGGAAATTCAGCATACACTTGTCGCAAGCATGATGAGCTACGCGAAATTCAGGGTCATGATATCCAATTTCTTGCGTACATTAAAAGTAGAGGAAGAAAGCATCTTTTTTTTGCTCTCGTTCTCATCGTGCTTTTTTAGTCTTTCTTCGAGTTTGCAACGGCCAAAATCGTGAAAACTCGTCTTTAGATAAATCCAGTAAACATTATTACATGCCCGATCTTTCTGACTTTGGGTCTTTGAGGACAGCACTTTATTAAAAATAGTGGTCTTCGCCCCTAGAGAAGTTCCTTTAGAGTCGTATTTCCATTTGTTTCGTCACATTTTGAAAGAAGCGTGTTCACTCTGGTTGGCGGACATCACAAGTGGCCACGAAGTCGAAGAAGCTGAAGATACGGTCACCGAGGGATATGGTTTGTTGGCGTATGTACGCGTCTGAGTATGGAAGCGTTCTAGCAGAAATACCCCTCTTTCTGGTAGAAGACGTTTTTTTGCGACGTTTCTTTTTCATGTGACTTTTCTGTTTCGTGGGGTATGTACCGGTTTTGCCACTCTTCGTCTTCGTTCTTGATCTACTTTTATTGAGTGGGACTTTTCTTGTGGGTTACTACTGAGAATTAGGATCCAATTATTAGAGGGAACAATGGATGACACTGCCACTTTATGTTTTTAAAAAAGCGATTGGTTTGATTAAGGATATGAGTGGTGCCCAACGTTCCATCTAAGCTCAATCCAACGTTAACTTTTGCTCGTCTCCATAATGATTCCTCAGTGCAGCGAGCAATGCGTGCACAATTACCACTCGCTTAGAGAGAACGTTGGTGGTGCCTTGAAGTAATTATGTTGTGAGTGTTTACCATCATAAGATCTCTCAGACTGGATTCTATATTTTACATGGGCAGGAACTTGTGGACTTTTTTGAGACTGAATCAGTACTTGGCGCGAATCAAGTTGCCTGCAAGATGAGATTGAAAGGAAGTAATATCAACGACTATGAGACAGCAAAAGAGTGTCAAAGGTTTCTATTGTTATTTTCATGCTGACGATGACAGTTTCACCTTCTTGGCATCAGTCGTGAAACGAGCGCGAAATCACAACTTTCGGGTGTGGTTACTTTTAAAATGACAACTATATAGGCATGAAGTGTTTGAGTGGCTTCATAGGACGCATAAGTCAACCAAGGCGTTTCTCACTGTTTTGCGCACATTTGCACTTGAGAGTTATTCATGGACTTTTAAATATGACAACGTAATGAGCGTTGAGAATGATGGTGCGATGTGCTTTATTTTGGTGAAACATTATTGTGTGTATAGTAAAATAATATAGGCATCACGAATATGCTCTTTGCGTGTAAACTAAAGTTTAATTTTTCTTCTTCTGGTAACATGTAATGAAAGATGACCAGATATGTTTGTTGACACAAAGACAGCGAATAATACTTTATTGTCTTGAAGAAGGGTGTAATTCTTTTGACACTCTTTGAAACATCACACGTTTCGTTAGGGTGGACGATCGCTTAAATGGGCTTTGTGTTCGATCACGAGTTTGACAAATTCGGTTTTGCATGAAGCACTTGGTCCAACAATCAGAACGTTTAAATGATGGCGCAGATATAGTGATTCCCAAGATGGATGACCTGAATTTTAGTTAGCGACTTTGAAAGTAGAGGCAGAGGTAGAAAAAGAAGATGTAGCCAATGTGAAGGTACTTAGTGTCCTGAAAATCACATGAATTACACAAGCTGTTTTTTACTTATATTACACGTTCATTAAGTGTTCAATATCACCACTTGACATGAAATACAAAAGGACATAAGAGCCAAATGGCTGTGCGCATCCTTAACATGATATGACTAAAAAATTGTTAATGCTACTTTAAAAATCTAAATTACGCACACACACACACACACACACACACACACACACACACACACACTTGATGTGTACACTACTGATTTGCTTCGAGAGACAGTGCAACACTCTAATCTCACTATTACTGTCTGGCATCAAGTACGTGAGATAGTTCGATATTGTCGGGAACGTGTTTATGTTCATATCGTTCCTGCCGGTATAATATTGTGCTATATTTGTTAAATCTTCTTAATCAATTTACGATAAATGACAAGGAAGTATGTTTTTTCTCGATGACATTAAATCAGCCGCAAAACATAATGTAAAAACAAAAATCGAGGTACACGTCAGCAATCTCAATTAATTTATACATTTATTTCAATTAAACAGCTGAAAGTTGATAAGAAAGATGGTGATAAAAATAAGACAACATCTCTACATAAAATCCAGAAAATAATAACAACAAAAACTCACACAAACAAGTAAAAGCTGTATGAGAAGACTGCGATGAAGAATCATTCTTAAAATAAAATTTACTGAGCGGAAACCCTGAAGCATGTCAAGCATTAAACTAGAAGAACATATTCTACATTAAATACCAAAATAATTAGTAAAATATTAATTAAACAAATCTTTAAAACGAAAAAAAATATATGATAAAATCTCTCTGTAAAGGTCAAAATTGTTGGTTGAAATCTTTCGGAAAGAATAAAATACATCAGCCACTTTCCTATCTACCCCCCTCCCTTCCTCAATCCGCACTTTTCAAGACTCGATTATTTGGTTGTAAAAATTAATTTCCAATTGCCAGTCCTAGCCTCGAGTTATTTTTTGGTGGCACGAATAAATGTATCAAGTACAAGGTTGCACCGGTTTTGTTCCATATATATAGTAAATAGTACTGTTTGACTCGCATTCTTTAGAGCATAACCTAGTTTTTCAATGAATAGCATATTTGTGTTGAGTCTGTTTTAATCTCATTGGGCTAAATATAACATTTTTACGCCAGAAACCTTTCATGCATGAAATTATTAAATATCTCAAATTTGGTTAAGAAATTGGTTCTTGTTAGAAGAATCACGATTTTAAGGTACACTTTTGATAACACGGTCAATAAACATCTCTCTCTCTCTCTCTCTCTCTCTCTCTCTCTCTCTCTCTCGTGAACAGCTGACCTATACTTTGAACGTATTTTGCTACACTGAGCTTTTTTTTTTAGCTAGCAGTTATGTTTAGGTTGTTGGCGCGTTTACACGGCAATTTTCTTTTTACCATTAAGTGATTTTGACTGTAAATGAAATCTTTTCAAAGGCAAATACAAAACAATGAAATATTCGGGATATAATTTGGGTTTACACAAATTAACATTAAACTATCAGACGGCGATTTGGCTCTTATATTTCTAGGCCAATATAAAATATCTTTCACATTTACATCATGTTGAATCCACCTAGTTGAAATATCAAAACTCTCAAAATTATATTCCTGCAGAAATAGTTACCTGAAAGCGTTTTGTATTTTCAGTTAGTCTTGTCTGCATATTTGTGTTTTACATTTGCCTCTGAAAACTTCTCATTTAGTTAGAAACTAATTTTGCACTGATAACTCCTAAACAAAATTTGTGAACTTAATCCGGCAAACGGAAACCCTCTTGAAATCAGTGATATACGATGAGATGATTATTATAACAATCGTTAGTATTCTATTTCAGCCCGAAACTCAAGTCTGATCTTTTTCTGGATTCAAATGGAACATCAAAGAATAATATTTGCCACAACTAAAACTACATTTTTTATTATAATAAACATCATAGATTAAATGAACTTATCTTAAAGCAAAACAAAAAACGAACCGATTGTAACATCATCCTCTGGTAAGAGGGGTATTTCATTGGATTTACCTTTGTAATCTAAGGAATCAGTTTACTTGATGTTATGACCCGGTGTGAGTGCAAAGAAAGAATATCAACAGAGAACTGACCAAGACTATTTTGAAGAAATAATGAAATGCGAGGCCCCATTAGACAAGAACAATAACAAATTTATTCAAACAAATTAATATTGGTAATTTCAAAAGTTATATCAACAGGACGTAAAAGCACTGTATAATTGGGACTGTTTCATCATTATAACGAATGGTGAAAAGAGCACAATTTCCACGAATGATTGCATCATCTTCCTCTAGACCGTGATCCAACGTTTCCTATTTCCAAGTTTTTCTATTCCCACTGCATCAGTCTTCACGGATATCCTAGTTCTTTAATCTGAACTCGTCACTTCCCCTTATTACATGTTGGATCTCTTTTATCCGGACTTAACTCGCCCCGTCTCTTATTCCGGACTTAAAGGTCATTTTTATTCCTAAATCGCTGTATGTACCACTTTCTAGATGTACTACATGAGCGGTCTAATAAAAATGTATTGTATGCTATATGTTAGATTGCTGTCTAACATAAAATTCACAGATCATTAACCTACAACATTACTTAAACTGAAGCAAATATAATAGCTAATTATCGATAATCAGTATCCTTCTAACAGACAAATGGCATCACATGACGTTACGGGTGGGAAATTGCCACACCCATGGTTTGATCTAGATTGAATTTAAATTCAATAAAACATATCACACTGCAGGTTTGTCGCACGAAATATTGTGGCCAGTATTGGTACCTAACAGTTCTGTGGCATTATAACAGTGTCAAGTATGATACCAAGTAATGCTCCTTGGCAAACGTTGGTTTGAAGGGCATGGTACACAACGTTTGGTCACCTCGAGATCCATATATCATGGAAACCTTGACGTGTTGGAATTCATAACGCCATTAAGACATTGCTGACTATGGCAATAAGCCAACATTTGGTTAGCTGTCACCGGGAAACAAGATCTTAGAATCTGGATTGGAATCCAGCAGCAATGATAAAGGACTTCACATCCTCTCGTCGCATCATTTACTTGGCTCTAGTTCTGCTCAACGTGGGACGGATATCGTTTACCACATTAGGTATGTGATCCAGGACTCGTGTCGTGGATCAATGTACGTGTTTGAGGGAGTGAGCGATCGATCAATGTGCATTATTCCCGTGCTTCACGAGTATTAAACTCAATCCCGCGTATTACTAACAACAAGCTTCATCGTCATTATGTGTTTCATGTTGCACATATCGAGTTCTGATTTAGAATATGTGAAAAAATATCTGTTTCGTTTTGATTATTAATGAAACGCGTCCGAATATCCGATGAAGAATATTGAGCCAACAGTAAAATGTATTTTAAAGCGATGAGCTATTATTTGGTGCTTGACCAGTAGTCTCTCGTGAGCCTTCTCAGCAAATTTTATAACACATTGTCAAAATAGTGTCAATCGTTTAGTTTGCTGATTACAAATCATTGTTTAAAACTTCATGGTATTTGGTGCAATATATATTTTGACTTATTTGTTCAATCAGTTTTCTATTTCTTTGGAATGATTCCTAATTTCTTCAACTGACCATTTGTGAAAAAAATAATTGCATATGAATTAATGTGTGCATAGAACCATGACAGAGTAAAATAAAATGTAAATTGTTTGTACATCGAAAATAGGATTGTGTTTGCCAAAAATATTTAAGGCTACTTTTGGCTAAGAAATCAATTAATACAGTTCTTAAAAGAATATCGTAATTTTGGTCTTTAACTTTACTGACATTCTGACTTAGAAATTTGTGACAACAGTATATTGTTCTAGGAGTTGTCTATCTATATACTGATATATAATTAAAAAGCAATATATTTAACATAATAAATATTATCCTGACAAATTTGACCATTTTAATCTTTTAATTTGAATAAGCGGCATACATTATTAAGGGCAATTCATTAAAAATATTGGATTTTGAAACAGTTGTGATGTGTAATAACATTATGACGTTTCAAAGAACAAACCAGTTGTGGTGTTAATTATGTTCATCACATCAATATATTTGTATAGGTATATTTTAAAGTTCATCCTATTTGGGTTCTCAGGGCAATACATTTAAAAGTAACGTGTCTGCCACGAGCATAGTGCCTTATTACAAGTAACATACATAAATAGGGTTAGTAAAATTAATTGTTTCCTAAGTTGCAATGTTAAACTCTTTGAGGATATTACAGTATTGTTAATTAAGTCCAAGTAATCCTAAATGTTCTATGGGGAATACAAACGTTTAAAATGCTCAATGTAATTACAATATTGAATGTGCTGATGTACCAACAATATTGAATGTGATAAAGTACCAATAGTTTTGATTGACCATAATGATATAATCCAGAATGTCTTTGAATGAATTAACACAAATTCCAGAGTAGTGTATTAGTCCAAAACCTCAAGGAGCACTTTGTAATTACAATGAACAGTTTGAATAAATGATTACTCTCCAAGGAATATAACATTCCATGATTCCACAAGCTAAAATAAACAATAATGAATAAGTGTTTACTCATCTTATAGAAAGTACTTATACAGGAAAAATAGGAACATCGCATTAAATTCTAGCTGGATTGCTACTAGAACATTGTGATTTCGTAAATAAAGTTAGATATTGAATTTAAAATGAGGTAAACATCTTTAAAACTTCAAACCTTCAGGTAGGCCAACAATCTATATTTAGTCACGGAAAAAAGATTAAACACATAATACACAGTAACATTATTCATCCTCACATAGTACCGCCCAGCAACCTTTCAACTTGATAGAGAAACTAAATCTTGTTTAGGTCTACTTAGAAATGAAATTTAGAGACCTATTATAATAACTGCACCTTAAAACAACTTTGACCATTTGGTTTGGAATGGATGTTTATTTATTCTTTTGTCGTTTTCGCTAAATTCTGCTTTTCCAGTTGTAATCAACTGTATTTATTAGATGAGTCGATGCTGTATGAGACCTACATGTTGTTAAAGGGATTGGCCTTGATGGAGCTGCACGTGTTTGTTCTGTCGTTGATAGTCTAGAATCATATAGTGGGAACATATATGAAGTTATTTTAATGAAAATTCTCAAGAAGAGACAATAATACATATTGGTTGTTAGAGAATATCAAATTTATTTCTTTTCTGAGTGCAGTGAATTAATTTGAGGATGATGTTTTTAAAATTAAAAAGGTAATATTGATTGCAGTACATGTTCGCTGTGTGTATAAATTCTTGGTACCTATGTAATTGTGATTAGCAGAAATAACTAAGAAAGTATATATTGAGGAAATTCAATAAATTGAAAAGGTAAGTATGTTTATTATATCTATTATTAGCATCTATCGATAACATTTGCTTTTTGCCATATAACTTGCATGCTTATGGTTGGAGTGACCGCACATATTTACATGCCCTGTATGACTTTTATCGCTACTATGAATCCAAACATTTTCTCAGAAATGCAGAACGGGGACACTTTGAATGCAGCTGGACGTGAAGGCCGATTTCACTTGCGGGAAAGAGGCTTATTAGTCATATTGACAACTCTGTTAACTACTGAATATTTAAATATAAACGAAAAAAAAAGACGGATAAACTAAGGAAAAGGTGTCCATTCAATAATAATAATAATGAGGTCTTTATATAGCGTGTAATCCTTCGAAGCTATGAGCGCTTTACACCATCAATAATGATATGACTACACTACATAACAACAAATGACAAATACAATGAAATTGGAAAACATAAAAACATGCTGAAAACATATAAGATACAAAACACGATTAGGTCGCTAAATTTGTCCCTGCAGTCGAAACAGGTGAGTCTTAAGAACACTCTTAAAATGGACCACTGTGTCTATGTGTCTAATTTCAATGGGCAATTTGTTCTACGTCGCCGGGCCCTGGTGTGGAAACGAACGTTGTCCATATGACTTTGTTTTTACCTTGGGAACAATGAGTATATGATTACCAGAAGAAGAGCGTAAGGATCTTGCTGGTGTATACACATGAGTGAGGTTGGATAGGTATGTTGGACTGGAGTCTGTCATTGAAACATAGCACAGATAACAAATTTTGTGTTTGATTCATATCGAATTGATAGACAGTGTAGGGCACATAGCAGTGGTGAGGTTTGCTCTGATCGAGGTACTCTAAAGATGATCCGCGCAGTTGTGTTTTGAACATTTTGAAGTGTCTGGAGTAAATATTGTGACGAACCAGACAGAATTGAGTTTCAATAGTCCAGTCTTGAAAGTGCTAATTAACATACAAGTGTTTAGTGGCATCAACTGAAAGATATTTACGAATGGAACTGATGCGTCTCAATTCAATATATGCAATCTTGCATATGTTCATGACATGTTGGTGCAATGTGCAATATAGTACTTATTTTTTAAACAAGCTCAAAACAATTTTTACTCTTTACAATGTAATACACATGAGAGAAAAATTAAAGCTTTTGCACATTAATTCAAGAAAACATGTATATATATCCAGACAATTTTCCGAATACATATTTTAAGAGTTTGTAAATGTGAAATATCCCCAAAAAGATAATAACGCTTGCAACAAAACGTTTTGAAGGGAACTGACTAGATTGGTATCCTGAACTGGCATATTTGGCAATGAAGCACATGGTTGCCTATGAATTTGGATGGTTTTCCATGCTATGCAAATGTTCTCACAAAATGTGTTGTATAGTTGGATGCACGACATTTCTATTGGCACATAGACATTTCTTTGAAACATCCTGTTATCACTATTTATGCCTATCCTCCATTGCACTAGAAAAAAATATTATCATTATTCCTATCCTTGCTTATGTCATAGTCATTGTTTTGGGATTCCACAATGTGTCGTGCATTGATGGAGCGGGGTACAGGTCAGCATGTCTCAAAACAAATACTGTCTCTTATATTTACAATTATTTACCCAATTTAAAATGATATACCAAATTTAAAGTTATGGGAGCATATGGAGAGTCAATGTAGGCCATATAAGTAGTGAATCATATATTAGAGAGTGTTGATACAGGTAAATTATGTTTGACGCTATATACTTCAATGTTGAAACTCCTTATACATATTTCCCTTCAGACGTTTTCTCGCTGCTTATTTGTCAAACAATTTAATTTAAAAAGTTTTGCCCAAGACATGCTCTTTTCTGATTCTACAAATTTCAGCTATTTGGGTGGCAAATTTAAATCCAGTCCCCGATTGTTTTGGTTTCAATTTGAGTGAAGCAGTGTTCGGTAGTTCCATTTCCTAGCAGAGAATTGATTCAAACTTGAAGCAAAGTGTCTTTCTCTCTTCTAGAATATGATGAGAAGTCATGTGGTCACTAATAGTCAAATTCAGTTGAATCTTGCAAGGGTTTTACTCTGTAAAGATAACATTTGTGAAAGGTTCGTGCAATGAATAAAGCGCTGAAAACTATGTAGAATATTGCAGTTTTACACTAACCGGAAGACAGTAAAATTACACTGCGTGACAAAGAGAAACAAACGAGTGTTCAGAATACTGCCACATCTCCATTTTAACAGGACAAGATAAATTAAGATGATACAAAATTGCAAACTTCATATACATGGTTTAGTCCTCTGGCTTCAATTGATGCTTAAGACATCATATTTATGTTTCTGTGCATTAGTTTACCTTAATCATAACTCCGTTGACTTTTCTTCTTCCTTTTCTTTTTTTCCTTTGCAATCTCTAAAAAATTGATCTGGACAGCGTTGCTTTTACTGCTTCCTTGTATAGAAACAATTCCACTACTGGTGCCAACTAAAGTTGTACCTGACCTATTCCCAGCTTGTTTGCGTTTGGTCATGTCATCTATGCCAAAATATAAAAGAAAAGATGCTATGTGAAGTCAAACCAAATAATTACACAAACTGTCAGAAAATGAATTGCATTTTTTCCAATTGTGTATGCAGACTTATAACTTTATTTATATGTTCCAAATAATGCCAATAATTATATGACGTTGACTGTATAGTTTTGTCCTGCTACTGTACTATGCTAAGCAGGGGTTTCTTTTGGATTTCGTATACACTCCAATATATGAGAAATATGAAATCGCCGGTAAGCACTATAATGGAAATAAGATAATATCTTATCGTGAATAACATTCAAAACAACAATGCATGTTATCATATCATGTACAGTGTATGTAGTTCTTGAAACACAAATATAATAACAAATGGTTTACATATGGCTCATACAAATCCTTTATTTCTGTACATAACTCGTGGTACAGTTTCTCTGTTTCAACAACTGGCTACAGTATTTGCAAGGATAAAGTTGTTACTCTTCCACTGAAAGTTTGATCTGACTTCTCAAAGTTTCCATAAAACCAATTAAGAGTACTTAATGTACCTGGTAGGTCTTGAGATTGGCTAATACAACAAAAAGAAAGAACGTTACGTTTAATTTTACCTGGTGAGTCACTTGAGGACTCTGGTGGACTAGAGTCCTCATTTGATGAGTCAGCATCTACATCACTACTCTCTGGTGTGCGTTGACGGGCCTTTGCTTGGGAGTCTCTTTGATCTCACTCTGCAACGAAATTATCTTTCATCTAGATCGATCAATATGAAGTGATAAAACATAACTCTTATTTATATTAATATTTTAGTAGCACGCGTCTATTTGAATGTACGCATATCTAGCAGAATCATGTTCATTCGTCTGAAAGCATTCCCCTTTAACATCACCATTACCCAAGTATATGCTCCATCTACTAATCATGATGATGAAGAAATAGAGGAGTTCTAGAGCAAAATCCAGGGTATAATAAACATTGTAAGTGAAAGAAAAATCCTAATTATCTAAGGAGACTGGAATTGAAAAATCGGTAAAGATGCTCTAAAAGACTAGGATGATCATTGTGGACCTTCTTGTAACATGCTCAGCAATGAAAGAGGGAGACGGCTGCTCGAGTTCGCAAGCTACAACAACTTGGTACTAGCCAACACCCTAGGGAAACATACAGCTTCACGATGCTGGACATGGCACGCACCAAATGGAACCCATCATAACCAGACTGACTACATACTGGTTCAAAACCGACACCGATCTGGCATAAATAGAACAAAAAGAAAAACATTCCCAGGTGCTGATGTTGGTAGTGATCACATCCTCGTCATTATGAACTTCCGAGTGAGGTTGAAGCCAATTAACAATCCAAAGGAAATCAGGCTCAAATTCAACCTTGAACAACTGAAGGACCCTAACATCTGCATGTCATTCCAAGTCACAATTGGAGGAAAATTTGCTCCACTTCTTGTGATGGATATTGATGTTAGAGTGATGGCAGATAATTTCAACAGTCATGACAACAGTTGCCAAGGACATCATTGGCCTCCATCGTCCAAAGAAAAAATCTGGGTTACATAAGAGATTCTGAATCTGTGTGATGCCCGAATAGACCTACGAAAACATCAGACACACAACAAGGGCAGTGGAGTATCGATAAATAAACAAGAATGTCAGATAAAACTTGAAGAAAGAAAAAGGAGATTGGATTGCACAAAAGTACACAGAAATTGAGAGCAGTCTGATAAAGAATAACAGCAAAAGACGTTCCAAAATGTAAAAGACCTCACCAGACAGAAGCATCCAAGACTCAGTACCACTCAAGACGAACATGCGAAATGCCGCACAGAAGCAAGTGACATTGCATAAAGATGGACTGAGTATTGTAAAGAACTCTACAACCATCCGTCCACAGAACACCGAGAGGTGCTTGAAGTTCCAAACTCCAAAAATGATGATGATTTGCCCATTCTCAAAGAAGAGGTGGAGTCAGCAATAAGAGCCCTGAAGAATGGGAAGGCAGCTGGTGTAGATAACATCCCAGCTGAACTTATCAAGAAATGGTGGGGAATCAGTGATAGAGCTAGTAACAAATATCTGAAACAAGATCTGGCAGACAGGTGAATGGCCAACACAGTGAAACTGTCACTGATTATAACACTCTCCAAAAAGGGCAATCTCCAGCTGTGCCAAAATTACAGAACTATCAGTTTAATCAGCCATGCGAGTAAGGTGATTCTGAAGATCATGTTGAACAGACTGAACCCACAAGCAAAGGAAATAATCGCTGAAGAGCAGGAGGGTTTCGGATTGGAAGAAGCACAACAGAACAAATATTCAACCTTAGGGTTGAATGTACTCACGACATCAACAAGACATCTATCATGTGCTCATAGATTTCAAAAAGGCTTTTGAGAGAGTGTGGTATGAGAATTGTGGGCCGCAATTAATAAGTACAACATGGGTTGACCAACACCATCAAGCAGTTGTACGCCAAGGCTACCAGTGCAGTAATTGCTCAAGGTTCTTTTCAACATCTACATGGAGCGCATCATGAGCAAATCCATGGAAAACCACTGTGGGACAGTTAGCATTGGAGGACGTAACATTACCAACTTCCACTTTGTAAACGACATTGTTGGAATGGCAGGCAGTGAAGATGAGCTTGCCACCTTAGTGAAGAACCTGGAATGAAATATCTTCCAGATTTGACATGGAGATAAGTGCAGAGAAGACAAAGCTGATGACAAATAGTGGCAAACAAAATCTCAACCAAGATTAAAATCAGAGGACAGTAACTGGAAACAGTGGACCAATTCAATTATCTTAGTTCCGTAATCACGGAAGAGGGATCAAGAGCAGAATTGTGTTAGAACAGCACAAACAACGGCGGCTATGTCAAGCTATGACCCATCTAGAGACACAAGAATATCTGTCTGAAAACTAAAATCAGACTATTGCGAGCACTAGTCATCTCAACCTTTCTGTATTCATATAAAGCCTGGACCCTGACAGCAGAAGTACAACGAAGAATCCAGGCACTTGAAGTGAGATGCTTCAGAACCATCCTTTGCATCTCTTGCATGGACCACATCACCAATGAAGAGTTGCGTAACACCATCAGGCACAAAGTAGGCTATAATGAAGACCACCTCACCACTGTCAAAAAGAGAAAGCTGAAATGGTATGGCCATGTCACTAGAGCCAACAATCTATCCACAACAGTACTGCAGGGTAGTGTTCAAGGTGGTAGAAAGAGAGGTAGACAGAGCAAAATGTGGAGTGACAACATCACAAAATGGACCAGGAAAGGTTTCACAGAGACACAGGTCTTGACACATGATCGAGACAAATGGAGGGAACTGGTCAGATGTTCAGCATCACAGTGCCTCAACGACCACACTATGTCAACAGACTGATGATGATGATGATGATATTTGATGTGCGTCTTGTCTTGAGATCGTCTTTGTATCTCTTACAAGGTTGGACCTGGTTTCAAATGCCATGGGCTAGCTTGCCTATGAATGTTTGCCTAAGGGTTCTATTTTGATTCCTGCGGATGACATGGCCAGACCAACGATGCATGGCTTGGATCAGATTGGCTTCGAAGCTTGTTGTGTTGATTGAATCAAAACCTTCCTCATTGGGGATTTGGTCCTGCCAGGTGATTTGCATGATGGATCTCAGGGAACGCTTGTGGAATTTTTTACAACTGACTGATATGCTTTCGGTAGAAAGTCCACATACAACGATAAAGGAGAGATGCGAGGACAACTGCTTTGTACACCATCATCTTTGTCGACAGGAATATATTCTTGTGCTGCAAGACCTTAGTTCGGAGAAGTCAGAGTGCTTGACCGGACTTTCAGATCCTCACAGTGACCTCTTTTTTTCCAAGGACCAATCATTGGATATTGTGCTGACTTGGTATTTGAAATTATCCACATGCTCCAGTTGCGTGTCGCAATTGGTTATGCAGGGTTGTGAAGGGAAAATGTTTGGCGCGGACTAGAAGAGGACTTTTGTCTTTCCTAGTACATTTGTCACATTGAAAGAATCTGTTCACACTTGCCTGTAGGTGAGTCTCCTTATGGGCCATGAGGGAAGAGTCACCTGCAAAGAGTGTTTCAGTGATGAGTCTTTCTAGACTCTTGTTGTTTATACCATGGAAAGGGAGATCAAACACAGATTCATCCAGGCAGTATCTAATGTAGATACCAAGGTCACGGTCAGGGATGGCATGAAACAGTAACTGTGTGAAGGAGAGATTGAAGAGAGTACACAGCCCCATTTGACACCGTCAGGTCCACAAAGACGGCATACCGATACATATTGTGTTTAAGGCACTTCTATTGGACTTGTCTCACTGGGGTCATGTCAACAGTGCTACGGTCTGGGTGAAAACCACATGGCGACTCTGGAAAGTCATCTTATGACACCTGTGCAATATAAGCCTGGTGAGAATGACGAGAGCAAATATTTTGCCATCTATGGCGAGCAAGTGGATGCTTCTATAGTTACTGCAGTTTGTACGTGTGCCTTTATTGTTTATTCTTATAGAGGGTCACAACTGATGCATCGAGGAGGTCGTCTGGCATCTCATCATCTGATCAGATGCGGATTAGCTCTTTGGGAAATGTCTCCAGAGTCTGTTCACTTAGAACCTTGTACACGTACGCTGTGATATCATACTTTCCATTTGCACTGCCACAGTTCTTTCTTAAATGGCTGTCATCAACTACTCTTTCGTTGGCAGGACATTCAGTTGGTCGTGCAGTGGTGGTTGGGGTATTTGGTCAACACCAGATTGGCTGAACGTTTAGTGCAGGATTAGGAGCAGACTAAAGTGTTCTTTCCACCTGTCCCTAACGCCAGCTTTGTCTTGTATAAGTGTAGTGCGATATTAAGCTAGCAAGGGGGCAGGGCTGGACATTGAAGGGCCGTAGATTGACCTGGTGGCACTGTAGAACTCGTCTAAAATGTTAGTGTCGGCTCGGCATATCATTGCATTTCATCAGCTTTCCGTTCCCACCACTAGTCATGCATCTTGCTGATTTCTCTCTGAGCCTCAGTATAGCATTTGAACCAGTCTTAGAGTGGAATTTGGATCATTGTTCCAGTGGATAAATAGTTTGTTCTATATGGAAAAAAGAGCTACAATGTCAGCTTTGTTCTCGCCTAAACAGCCTTTATGGATTTGCTTCTTAGGACCCAGAGTAGCAATAGCTGCTTCTGTTATCATGGCCTTAAGCTTGTTCCATTTCTCGTAGGCATTTCCACGTATTTGCTTGTTTGTTGGACACCTCATTATCTATGCGCTTCTGGAAATTAAGCTGGGTGGAAAGCTACTTGAGATTTACAATGTGGAAGGCTGTGCGTACAAGCGTTGAACGCCTTGGGTCATTTGGGGCAATGCAAAGGGTAGTTTGGACAAACCTGTGGTCTGTCAAGCTATCTGCTCTTCACATACCAAACTTACTGCTGCCCTAGGTACAGAGCAGAACGACCCGCGTGTCCAACGGCCATCTACATGCAGGTCTCTACAAAATCTTTACAAGTCCCATTGGGCATCTCCACCTATTGCTTCGCCAGTCACCCATTGCCGTCGGACTTTGATAGGTGAATATAGGTAATGAGTGTAATGATGGGGGTGAATGATAGGTGCACAATATAACCCCTGGACGTGAAGGATATTTAAGTGAAACGGCCTTTGCACAGAGACAGTCTCACTCTCTCGGGAATGGTAGATGGGGCTATATAATGCGATTCGTACTTCAAAATAATTCCCAAAAACGTGTCGACTTGGGCTGATCATGAAAAGTATATTAGTTTAACAAATCTTATATAATACAACGTACAATGTTTAATTTACCAGATGTTTAGAACTGTTAAGATTTTTTCTTCTTAAAAAGCCGAAATATAAATTGCACCTCTAAGCAAGTTCAATGAATTAACTATGGTAAAATCATGTTTATTTCCAATCATGCTGAATCGTAAGTCTTACCTTTGCCCCTTGAGGAGCTTCATTATTTTCTAATCCAGACTGGTTCGGTGTTTTACCTGAAACAAATTAGCCAGTAGAATTGTTATCTAAGAAATATACCATTAAAGGACAAAGGGAAAAATGCACATAACCGATTTGGTATTCATATTTCCCAAATCAACCAATCTAGATTAAACTTTTTTCTTTTATACCAGTAACTGACAGAAAATTGAATGTATGTGTTATCAGTGAACTCGGAATTTGGTAGTATGCCAAAATGCACCTGCTTCAATAGTAGATAACTCTAAAACATAGCAGTGACTCGCATAATGCAGCAGGACATAATCCCAAAACATAACAATTTTCTCCTCAACTTCATCAGTACATAATTCCAAGTCACAACAGATTGACATCTACCTACTGCTTGACTGATGACATTTTTGGATACAAGTGTAACAATAATGATGCTTATTCAAGTAAACTTCGAAAAATGTACAAATGAAGAGGGCCCTGAGTTGCCGAGTGGTCTAATACGCTCTTCGTTACGGATCACTGCCATCTTACCTTTGTCTGCGTGGATTCTAGTCTAAGATTCGGCTAATGTAGTTATGTGAGAAAGCTTTGCCAGTAGCTTCTCGTGGGTCGATGGTTCTTTCCGGGGGTTTCCCGGGTTCTTCCTCCACCAATAATACTGGCCGATATGTATAGCCTATTGTGTGCTGAAAAATGGCGTTAAACCCTACAACAACAAATGAAGAATTGCAAAAATCTTTGGGAAGTCTTTCCAAATAAATGTCAACACGAAGTTTTTCGGGACAAGTAGAAACGTTAAAAACTTCTATTAAAAGCCATCATTGTGTATAACATAACACATATTGGTAAACTATCTAATACCTTTATTAGTTGTTTACGAACATTAACAATATGACTATGACCTATGGATATACCAGTCAATATATTTTCTAACATTCTCTTTTGATTTCGTATCATTCCTAAATTTAGCAGATAACATTTAAAATAAAAATGTTCATAATCAGTTTCCGAGTGTTCATCACGCTCAGTTCGGTAAAATGTATATTGGAAGCATCCACTATAAAATATATGTCTGACTAGAGAAGGATGTCTAGACACTATAGAATATTTATCTCGCTAGAGAAAGATGTCCAGCCATTTTAGAATATGTGTGACTTGAGAAGGATGTCTAGCCACTATAGCATATATGGCTGGCTTGGAAACAATAACCAGCAACTAACAGCTTCCGATTTCACTTGAGCTTTTCCATTTACTCAAATCAGGCCTCTGCTGTGGGCTAAAATCTCTTAACCCAAAGTAGAAAAGGCATATAATAATATTCTTGGAAGTGCTTTTGATCAATATATGGTCTATCACTATTCAATAGCTTGACTATATTGGAGGGGCTAGGCAGGTTTTAAATTAGCCAAAATTTGGCTAATTCCTACAAAGTTGTTCTTCACACCCTTAGGATAGGAACCAAATTTTGGAAAAATTAGCCAAAATTTGGCTAGTGTCTTTTAGGATAACCCCTATGTATGGCTGCAAAAGATCAAACTCTAGGTAACTATGATTAGCCAAAATTTGGCTAACTGCAATATTGTCCCTTTACATAATGTATTGTATGACCTTTAGGCAGAAACCAAATTTTGGATAAATGTATCCTTAGCCAAAATTTGGCTAAGGATTCCTTTTGCCAGGCTCAGTGAGGCTGGTGCACAACTAATGACCTTATAGCAAAATTTGGCTAGCGTCAGCAACAGCTTTTCAAAACAGCTGCATGTATGGCTGTTATAATTTAAAAGCTCTATAATTAGCCATATTTGGCCATCCTTCTCAGTGTTTCATTCCCTACTGTTGTGTAAATGTAAGCTTATAACATTGTTGGTCATTGCCTGAAATGTTTTCTTTTGTATAACCTACAGTAATAACTATTAGATATCCAAATTTGGCTACATGCATGGCTAAATTACTCATAAGGATTACATGCAGTATTGGCTAAATATGTGCTTGAACAAAGTGCTTGACTCCTAATGTTGTATTTAATTTTAATATGTATATACTTTAGCATAGAACTTACTATGTAACATTCAAATTTAATGAATGGGAGAATACCAGACCATCCCAGTGATTCATATATTGTTAGTATTTTTATATAAATTCATTAGGTTGATTATCTATTTTACCTCTATCCACCAACATTCCATTCTAATGTGTGCCAACCCTACTGTTAATAAATGTGTAATCAGAATACTCTAGTGAATAGACATTTTCTGAGCTATAATCCAGACGAAATGAATAGAGAATCAAAATGATAATACAACTTTGCTATTAAATATCCATATTTTGAATGATAATACCTAGAGCATGTTTATGTAATGTAATTACCTTGTTTTCAACATCTTCTCATCTATCTTCATTAACATACACCATTTACATACCCCATTGATCAGGAAGCACTATACATGTATTTTACTGTTACCATCTTACTGTTTTACTTTCAACTATTTGGTTTTTTATATCACTGGTTGATATTAAAACTTTTACTCTTTTTAACGTTTATTCATATAACTAATTGTATAGCGCTAAATAGTCTAAACGTTCTTGTGCACCATTAAAATTCAATCCATTTATCAACCACATGGCCTTTAGACATCCTTATTATCAATGTAACTTTAGAACTTTCTGAAATTGTGTTATTTCAGGTAGTGCTTTGTTAAGTTTTGCCAAAAAATGATGTCATGACATAACTTCTGCAACTTTAAAATTCAATACACTTTACCAGTGTGTTTTCTGTATATATAAATCTTTGTAAGAAACAAGTAACACATTATTCCCTAGCAATGAGGTTACATGTCATGAGGTAGTAACCTTCTTCCAAGGTCTGTAGCATCAAGGTCATGCATGATACGCTAAAGTGGGTGGTATTATAGAAAGGTAGACAAATTGCGCTCTACAATTATACCAAATAATCTGAATACTTTAGTTGCACTACAAAAAAAACAGAGGGAAAAACATAAGTTTTTTTTATCTTTTTTTTCCACCTAAACTTCTCCCATGGTCGGAATCCGAATTTGTGTCCAGATTTAGACTATGGCCTCAGATCTACGGCAGACCAGTCTGAAGCGCACACAGACAGGTGGACCTTTGCAAAAAGTAGGATAAGGTGGATATTTTGAATAGTCTTCTCCATATGAAAATTATGGGTGTTAAGCACCAAAAAAGAAGTCCAACTTTTCACGTTCTGTTCATGCACCAGCAAACTAACCAATGAAAAACATTTTCTTTAGAACAACTAGCCATTTGTCTAATGGAATATTGCTTGCAAGTCGATGTATTAGAATGTATTCAGAAATAGTCCCCAAAATTTGTTAATACAATTACAATTTTTTTAAATACAAAATCAATAATAAAATATCAAAAATTACAATTCATTCAATCTATAGCAAACACAAACATAATAGGGCAGGAGGTCCTCCCTAAGAATGGTCTGTGAAAATCAGCGGGGAGAGCAACCTCTAAAAAAAAAAAACATTTATTGCAAAAACAGCAAAAATTCTCCGGGGTTAATGTGATAATAGGCTTTGACCTTCAGAAAACCATAAACCTTTGCAGCATATAAATAAAGTACAGCTAAAATGTATAACCCTGTTCAACCAACAAATCTATGCAAAAGAAAATGTAAATGAATAAAGGAAAAGCTTGCAATTGATATTATGTCTTTATTTGAATATTTCATAAAAGGGATAGGAGGCATATGTTGGATGGTACTTAGGTCTGATAGAGTAATAAAAAGCATATTATCAAGTATGTACCCTGGTAATCCATTTTATTTTTAATTCTGTTTTGACATCTCATAAGAGAAGTGACTAAAGCTTTAAATATAACAGTTAACACAAACATAATGGGTTTTTTGTTTCAAGTTCAAATGTACATGTTAATAATTATGTAAATTTTACTTCTATATGATGATATTATGTAACATATTTAAATCTTAACATAGTTTTAAGAAGATAAATTTAAGATATTAACAGCATAAAAAATTCCACTTCAAAGACTGCCTGAGGTTCATCTTTATTGATTTAATGGCAAGTGGTTAAATGTATAAATTTCTACTTAATCTAAAAGACATGTCTTATATTATAATTAAAAAATAATTGATGAGATCTAGTGGCTACAGAGATGCTGTTTTGCCCATTAAAAACCAGTACGTTGTAGTATACCATAATGTTTCTTTGATAATAATCACCCAATCATTATACTTCAGGAGAACTATTACTACCAGTCAAATCTAGTGCTCCCAGAGTAAAATTCATTAGCTATAAGGAGGTAGCATGCAGTAAGTAGGCAGGTTTTACTGAAGAGATCAACCAATGAATCTTTTGAGAGTGGTTCAGTAATTCATACCTGTGCTTAACTTTGAATGTATATTGCAATTGCTTCCTTTATTTGTTTATGGTCTTCTTCCATATAATATATTTAGTTGTTCACTATCTCTAGTTCAAACTTGGTGATCTAATAAATTTTATACATTTTCTGGATATATTTCATATTTAATGTTGTTTCTAAAAAATCAGCAAACTTAAATTTCAAATTTCCAGTCTCAAGTTTCCCTAATGGCATTTTGCAGTAAATCTTATTGTGACCCTCCAGTGGTCCCATGTATACTGCACCAGCATTGTACTCCACCAGCCCA
Organism: Unio delphinus; assembly: GCA_029339505.1. Lineage (NCBI taxonomy): Eukaryota > Metazoa > Mollusca > Bivalvia > Unionida > Unionidae > Unio > Unio delphinus. The sequence goes on from JAQISU010000193.1 coordinate 175,761, forward strand.
ATAATTGTTGGAGAGATTACCTACAAAGAAAATCATAAATGACAAAACATTTTCTTCTTTCCCACTGGGACTGAAAAAAATGAATTTCCTAAAAAATTAACCTTTAGTACATTATTATGCCTTGTGGAGTAATGTCACTTTAAAGACACAACTATTTTCATAAAAAGTCTACTGACTTGTATGTCCACATTTCTTTAATATGTTGTTGGTACCTGAAATGAATAGTCTTGTCCTGATGACAGTGAAGGAGTCGATAAAGAGTATATGATCAGTATTATTCAAGTTTTGTATTCCTTAGCACTAAATAATCTTAAAAGATAAAACAAGCTCATGAAAACAATGGTGTTACAGAAAGACATTACAATTTGGAATTGAAGTCAGTCACTTCCCAATCATATTGGTAGCTCCAATTGAAAATTCAAAGCAACCAGATCTCCTATCTTGAATGTTAGAAAGTATCTGTCTTAATTTGCAGGTCACTAACTCGGTTTGTCTAATCAACAACTGAATAGAGTTTTTCTTGATGAAACTCTAATATGTGAACTAAGTATGTACAATAAACATAACAGTACTTAATCAGAAATGTTTTCATTTTTTAATACAATTATACACTGCATAATTCTGAACTTTGTAACATTGATTATTTTATAAGACTTCAAATAACCATTTGAAATTTAGTGTCATTGATATAAAATAATGGTGATCATGGTAACTGTTTTTGATGTTGTTTCTAAGGAATGATGTTAATAAACTTGAAAAATCTATTGATTCATATTATTGTGAAAAAGATGTATATACATATGCTGCTATTTATATTTGAACTATTGACTATCTAAATTACTCATGTGATGTTTTGGTTCCGTTTCTAAACTTTAGTTATTTGGCTTGTATTTTGTTCTGCCTCATTCTTTCTTTTCACTTTAGTTTTCTATACAATAATTTATACATTTATGGAAATAAGAATAAAATATATAAATTAAAAATAGTAAATTACATTTTTTAGCATATCAGATATTACTCTCATATTTTAACTACTCTTACATAAAAGAAAACCTTCAACTCACCTTAAAAGCACTACAAGATAATGGATTTACATTTCTTATATTTACATTAATCAATAATTTGCTTATTTAAATCAAGTTTAATACATAGCAATAACATAAGAGGTCAATGAAATTTATTCACTCCTTTTGAATATATTTTGGTGTCATGTTCCCTTATCTTGGTTTACCTTTTCTGCCATGTCCACCAATAGTAGATGTATACTGCCCATATAATGTTGACTATTTCAAGCAAAAGGTTATTTACTGAATCAAGTGATCAATGTTATTATGTAGAATATCAGGAAATGATAATTACTAAAATCGTAACATTAAGTTTCAAGAAATACAAAATCAAGTATGTCATTCAATTTATCTATACATAACAAATGTATTTTAAAACACAAAAAATAAAATCTTGCCTCCTTCCACTGTCATACCCTCCACAGAAAAAGGCAAAGTTTTAATCTCCTCCACTGACAAATACATGTACTCATGAATTCTTGAAATCTGAAGTGAAAACCAAATCAAATTAACTATGTTTTCATATATGCCCACCTATACAATTTTAATCAAGTGTTTTCCTAATTTGCTTGCAATAATGACTTTATTACAGAATGACATGTACACCTATGTGTCAACACTGGTTGAAAGTTAGTGTTGTGCTAATTTCATTTTCATATTGTGTATCTGTTTCATATATTGCATCTCAATTTGGAATAGTTCATTTGCATAGGGCTACAAATGCTCATCCAGCAGTTATCGTTATTACATTATGGTTTGAAAATGTTTTCAGCAGAGATTACAACTGATTCATATGTAACTAGTCAATAAATCACAATATAATTCTCTCATTATTGCATGTAAGGATACATATTGTCATTTTGAATATTTTCTGCCATGGAAAAATTCAATCCCAATTCCAGTTAAACTACATTCTTAATGGCAATACATATCCATAAAAAAACTATTTTGTTCTACAACATTCATTAACTTTACACAATATTTTGCCATCTTCATAACTAGAATCTGGAAAAAACACATGTTGTTAAGATTGTCTGGTAAAATATACTAATATAAGAAATATACTTACTTTTCACTTTACATAGGTATCAGTATCTATGTCATCATGATTTATGCAAATCTTTCCTTTTCCACCGAGTCAAAGACCATGTGCTGCAGGAGACCATAGTTAAAACAGCTATCAGACCCTACAAAATGAGATTTTTTTGTCTTTTCATAAAGCATTTTTTCTTTACAGCACAATTATTATTATTATTATTATTATTATTATTATTATTATTATTATTATTATTATTATTGAAAATAAACAACATGAAGAAAAAGCATACTTAATACATTATCTTGGCAGTTCTATGGGAAAAAACCTGTAAATTTTACTAACATATTGTGTATCTTGCATCAATCTAAAATGTATTTATGGAGCTAAAATGGCCCACTACAGTGTCAAAACATATCATGTTTTGTTTTGATTATTGCTTTGTTTCATTGTGTATCTATCATAGAATAATAATTCTCAATTACAGAATATTAAACTTGTAATTGAAATTTCAAAATGAAAGAGGTATGCATTCTTTAGTTTGCTGGTTTATGACATACATGCAAAAAAGACCTTATTTCAAAATTGTTTCAGGTAGAGATATAGAAGTTAGTTTAGTAATTTCCATTTTCTATGTAAAGAATTCTAATCATGAAGTGTTTCAATTAAGAAATTTTGCTCTATTTATCATTCATTTTAAAGCATTAAATGTACTTACTCTCTCCTGACACACCAGCCTCTATTGTCTCATCTTCATTCTCTGTTTCATCTTCTTCATGCAAATCACAAACTGATTACATTCTTAAACTGTATTTCTTCCTTTCTCAAGTGTGAGCTACTAAGCTAGCATTTTCTAGGTGGGCATACAAATTTAACCTCTCAAAGCCATGCCTTAGTCCAATGAAATTCTGTACAGGACTACATAGAAGTTCTGACTTTTGATCTTGGAGTTGTATCACATGGCATATTACTCTGGCCTTTGAAACTAATTGTGATGAACTGGAGCTGTTGAAACCATGCTGATTGGATTATCAGTGATGATTTGTTGGATGATGTCTTGATACAAGATATTGAGTATTGTAAAACAAATTATATAATACTGAAGTGAACTAAGCCAAAGTGCTGATCTGGCAATGTGCAGGAATTATAACTATGTACAAATCATTTCTCAAACTCTTTACCCTTATTATAATACAACATCAATCTATAAAACTTGTTAGCTTATTCCACTTTCCTTTTCTTAACTGGCAGCTTTCATAGATGGTGTAACATCCAGTTCTTCCATCCCAACCCCCTAATTATTTCTTGCCCCTCCCTTGCAACACATTAGGTTCCCCCTCTATTTATTCGCCCCCTCCCCTCAAATAATTAGTTTCTTTTCAATAATGGACTCTTTGGAAATAAACTGACTGCCACATGTATATATGTAATGAGTCTGCTAACAATTGGAAAAGGGATGGAGTCAGCCATCTCATTCTTTTCCCCATTCAACCAGTTTATTTATTTTCATTAATGCACCCTTTGGTAATACACTTAAGACATACAAGTGAAATACCAAAACATAATGGATCCCTTAACAATTGTGGGGGGGGGGACAGAATCAGTTAATCATGATCAACTAGCAGATTATTTCTCCCAACAGCAATTTGTTTCTTTACCTTAATGGACTCTTTTCTAATCTGCTTAAGGCCCACATTTGAAATATAATGCAGGTTATGGTTCACTTTACAAAATCACACAAGTGTTGTTTTTTTTAAAAAAAAGAAGAACTTTTACATTAATAGAGGATACAATCTTAGACTAATATCATTTCAAGTCACTTGAATAGTATAAGACACAACTTATAAAGATTCTTCATGATTCTTCTTAGCAAACTAACACTACATTGAAATGCAGACCAATCTGATGACCTAGGTGGTTAGAGCATCCACCAGTGATGTGTGAGGTTGTTGTTCAAACACCAGCTGTAACTGTGTCATACCAAAGACTTATAAAAATGATACTAGCATCTGCCTTACATGTACATGTTGCTCAATATAAGAGGTTAGTATAAGACTGGTTGGCCTGGTGTCTTAATAATGTGACTGGGTGGGACTTGATGCTACATGTATACAGGATGATGCATCAGTGATAGACATCTCTATAAACTGCTACACTACAGACACTGCAGTAATGAATAATCCAAAATACACACACACATACACATACACACAAATAGACATTTTCAAGATTTTGTAAATAAATTCTAGAAGGAGTGAAAGTGTCGAAGAAAAAATATGCTGGGTATCTTAACCAATCATACTGGTTAACTCCTTTGGAATTGGATCCAATAGTACTATTCACATAAATATCAGTAGACAACAATGGTGTTGCATTCATAATCTTGGCATGGTTTGCCCACACCAGATTTGAATCCGTATTACTGTCCTGTAAATACTTATTTATATTGTTGTTGTGGTTGATGTAATTGCTCAGTTTTTAGTAACCAATGCGGAGACATATGCTTGATAATACTATTTCAGGAAAGTTTGTAGCTGTTTTCGCTTTATGAAATTGCAAAGTTTATAACTCAAAACATACAATTACATGCACAATCACCTCATACAATTTGGAGATCATGACAGGTGAGAAAAGGTAGAGAGGAAGCAATAGAGAAAGACCAATATAGGAGAAGAGCAGAAGACAGAGGAGAGAGATAAAAAAGAAAGTGAAAGAAAAAGAGGAACACTTGAAGAAATGAAAGATAAGGCATAGATGATAAAGAGAGAAGAAGATGATAAGTAAAAGAGAAAATGTCATAAGAGGTGCATAAAGACTATGAAGGCGAGAGAAAAGAGGCAGTTTTATGCAGGGAATAAAATGAGAGGAAGTGAGAGGTAAAAACATATAAGAAAAGAGAGAGAGAGAGAGAGAAAGAGAGAGAGAGAGAGAGAGAGAGAGAGAGAGAGAGAGAGAGAGAGAGAGAGAGAGAGAGAGAGAGAGAAAGGAGAGGACAGAGGCAAATACAGGAGAAGACAGAGGCAAATACAGGAAAAGATGGTAACAAGGAGGAAAATAGAGGGGAGAGAGAATAACAGAGAGGGGAAGGCAATGAGCAGATACAAATAGAGAAAGACAGGAAAGAGAGGGAAAGAAAATGAAAGAAAAGGAAAGAGGTAAATTTAGAAAAACAATGGAAGAGAAAGACAGACAAAATAAGACAGAAGAAGATAGTGAAAAACTGAGAAAATAATTAAATTGACAACAAAAAATTTGCTGACAAGCGTATTTCTTCCAAGAAAGACCTAAAATACGTGGTAGTTGAATTTCCTCATTTTATATTCTGATTATATATAAAATCCAAACAAAGTAATAAAAACATATTAACCCACCTGATCGCCTGTTATTATGGTAGCTAGGTTCTAACATTAAAATTTAATTTAATATGGTTATTTTTAGAAACCAATATTCATTTGCTGGTGGAAATCAGTTCTTATTAAATTCTTTAATAAGTATCCATTTTTATAGATTTTAATTTTTCATTTTATCATGCTTAACATGTGTAGTTGGAGGGGGGAAGAATTTAATAGTCAGTTATTTTTGGAGGGGGAGAAAGAATCACCTAGCCAATTCTTTACTACTACATTGTGTCGTCATGACACATCTTAGACTTGTGTATAGTGAACACCAACTTGTCATCCAACAAAATAAATTCATGGATATTTTAGATCTCTTGCAATAACTCTTTAAAATGTCACTGGTGGATGCATATATATCAGTTATACAACCCTTAATAAAAATTAAATGTGAACAGCAATGATTTGCAAGAGCTTTTTATCTCCAGCAGCCATAGTAAAAATTAATTATCACGTAGAAATACATTCAGTAACCCATCATTATAACTGTACATGGTGTAAAAACCTAAGTGGTCATATGAAATGTAGGTTACTATGACAGTATTTACTAAAAGGGTCTGGTACTACCAGAGATACATACATTCATTTTGATTTATGATTTTTGCATGGCCAGAGCTTGAGAATGACAACATTTTTGATAATCAGTGAAGCACGATACAGAGACAAAGAAAAATGAATCTATAGCCTACATGGCTTATATATAAGTCACTAATGGATAACTTTTCTTAAGGTGGTTAAACTGTCAAATCAAATATGATTATCCTGTTTGATAGCATTATTAGTGCATTATGTACTGTTGTTTTATATTATTATTCTAAAATTTTGTGTGCAGAAACATTTGGTGGGTGTTGTCTGACAGTGTAACTTACCAGGGGAACGTATGTGACACTGATTATGTGCCCTTTATGCAGAACTATATGGTATCAAAAATCATTTCATCCTTCCACACATCAACTGTACAACCTGTTACCAATTAGAATAATAAGTAACGTATTAATCTTAACCAGAATTGGGAAAACATAATATTCATTTGAATGATTATGTTGATGACTGGGTTAACAAATCTTATCATATGTGAATGAGAACCAATTGCAGATGATTAAATTAAATTTAAGTGTTATTCATGTTTCTAAAAATAAAAAATAGAAATTTCAAAGTTTTTATTCAATACAATTTTTATTCCCTTCAATCTCAATGCAAAATAAATGATACATTTATAATTCCAAAATGATCTAATATGTTGCCTGTCATATAATAAAATGTGTATCTTGCAATAAATATATTGAGTATCCCATCCTTTCTTTAGGTAATTCCATATTGTTACTTTTATCGTGGTCCCCCAACCCCTTGCAAGTCATAGAGGCTATTCTCAATGAGTCATCTGCTGTCTTCATTTTAAAAATTTTGATATTTGACTTTGATCAGTACATTACTTCTAGGATTTGCCAAAATATTCATATCCAACATTCTTATCCACCATTTGTAGTCTTCGCTTACATATAAAAAGAAAGTTCATGTTGTCAGTAAGAGAGAGAGAGAGAGAGAGAGAGAGAGAGAGAGAGAGAGAGAGAGAGAGAGAGAGAGAGAGAGACTGGAAAGAGCAAGGTGATTTCTAAAATAAACAAAACGCACAAGAAGTTGAAGGTCATTCAATAATGTTGATAGAAATAGAAAAATGCAAAACTATTAAAGAAATAGTAAAACAAATGTCTTGTAATTCAATAAGAGTGTTTTTGAAATTGTCGTGATATTTGTTTTGCCACAAAATGGGTAACTTAACCTTTTCAGTTTTAAGAACTTGCTCTGTAGAATTCCTTCTTACATAAAATATCTGATCTAATTAAAATGATATGATCTGTTAGTATGATTCATGTCGTTTAGTTGATATCAGAGAAAATTTTGTTGCTCTTGGCTTACCAACAGATAACTCTCCACAACCTCCCTTGGTTGGCGATAAACGGTCTCAAATTTTGCATAGAGTTAAAAAATTTAAAGAAAAAAGAATTTCCCCAAGTTTTCACACTGGTTATAGTGGGTATTTTAAAAAAGACCTTGTATATCTTAGGCATTGTTCAAAGAACCTTAAATTCCCTTTATTTTGTCATATGATTGATGGGTGTAATATGGATTATGCATGTATACAGCTTAGCCTTACTTAAAATGTGCACCTTTAAAAAGAAGTGCTAGCTCCACTAGGTCATTTTCACTTCCTGAACATTAGAGGTAAATTGTATTTTTTTTAATAAAAAACACTTTTTTATATTTCATATATTGGTAATTCATTCATTGCACTTTCAGAAGCTGATTTTGTGTAGTCTGGCAAATTCATTTTTCCTATTTTAATATCTGCTAAAATATAGTGTACATTAGACAAATTCTGGCTGATTTCTGGACAAGGGAGCAGTCTTTTTAGTTAGCATTGTGCTAAGATTATTTGCAATTTCCAAAAGTACAATATGCAAACAAAACCCAGCCATATTACATCAAAGTAGCATAGAGGTATGCCAACATTCTCTCCAATGTGCATGTTTTATATGCAAACAACTTCACCTTGCATACATCACTTTCTAAAAAGTACATAATAATGGGTGAGTGCCCCCTTGTACATAATTTAATTTGATTGTATCTGCTCTCTAATCAAACAGCAAGACTTTAAATGATTTTGATTTATAAATGCACACTGGTTTTCTAATGTTTTTGTAAGTACATGATCTTTCTTCTTTTTGTAATCATATCATATATGCATTTTATGTTATAGGTGTTTTCTAATGTTGTAAAGCTCTTAGAGCATCTAGAGATTACAAAGTCCTCATTATTATTATGATTATTATTATTATTATTGATAGTATTATGTAGAGCTCAAGATGTACTAAAAGAAATTATTGCCTAAACTATTATTGTTGGGGAAATCTAGTATATTTTGCCAGAATTCACAAGCGTAATCTTCCTTTCTCAAGCTAGAATGACTGCTTCGGTGGCCTAGTGGTTAGATCATCCACCGCAGAAAATGGAGGTCATGGGTTTGATCCCTGGCTTAGTCGTACCAAAGACTTACAAAAATGGTACCAACAGCTGCCTCGCTTGACGCTCAACATTAACAGGTTAGTGTTAGGACTGGTCGGCCTGGTGTCAGGATAATGTGACTGGGTGGAACATCAGGCTCCATGTCTGTGGCATGATGCCCCAGTGCTAGACATCACTATAAACTGCCTCATTTGAGACCTTGTAGCGACATAACTGCAAAATTGTTAAAGCTACGTTAAAAATCCTAATCAAACAAACAAATTAAGCTAGAATGAAAGATTAATACCATATACGTTAATTTACAAACAATTTAGAACGTTAAATAACAGCATTTGCTATAATAATAGTGTTACACACACAGGGGTATTCACTTGACCGAGCGGTGTCAAACCCTGGCGCGAGTCACGCTGGAAGTCATATGTTTTCCCCAACTTTCCCAAGACTTCCATACAACTTGAGTTGTACAATGGAAAGAAAGACGTGTCCGCTACATTTAATAACCTTTGCTCTAATCAATTGGCGATCCAGATGAGACAACTTCCCCAAAAGTCCATTAACTGCACCTTTGCATGGTTTTTCTTTATTATCATCCGATTTCCGTACCGACAGCTTGTCATGCCATAGAAATTACACTAGTATTCCCTTACCAACTGCGAAATATTTAACTGCGCGACCCTAGGCCAGTCAATCCTCATAATTTCTGGCGTATCACGCTCATATACATACACCCATTTTCCACTATGGACACATAAACGGTACCTACCAAGTTCCAACTTATTGATTCCATTATGTAATTTACTGATTTCCAACCACAAATACTGCCATTTCAACCACAACACTTTTATACACTGCTGAATTTTAATATGGAATATGTTACACCTGGGACAGTCTTTCGGCTTGTACTTTAATTCACTACTAACAACCCCAGCATGGTTCAAATTCACTAACACTCGGCTCTGTGACGTTTGCTTCTACCAATTGGCTAACTATTTCGGGCTAGTAATTTCCATGGCACCGAAGACTAAATACTCACACAAATAAATCTAAGAATTGCTTAAAAACAGGATGCTGTCAAATACACATACTCCAAATTTATTACAATTGTTTTTATAGCAAAATGTCAGGTTATCTGAAAGATTTTGCAAACTAAACATATTGTGAAAAGAAGTAACAATTTTATCATATATTGTTTATGCTAAATGAGGTAGTAAATAATCACCGTTATAATTAGTAATTAAATAATAGTTTGGTTGAAAATGAGAGAAAGGATTTATATGAAATATTTGAAAGTCAAATTGATTTATTGCTTTTATGTCTTCCATGATATTTAAAATTTTTTCTACATATGACATAGTGAATTAAACTTAATTTATTGATCAATTAATGAAAGTAATTTATGAAGTTAATAATTATTCATTAATATGTTTGCTTGTCAGTAGATATAATTCAATTATGTAGCTACAGATGTGATATTCTCAAAAAATTGTATGAGAATATGTGAATGAAAATCATATGAACAAAAGTGAACATATAAAAACTATAGTCCTTGGTTTATTGGTGTGTTTTGGTATGGACCAAAATGTTAAGTAACAAAACAATTTAACACAGTTGGATAAAAAATACAATCTTGGGGTAAAAATGAAATAATTATACAAAATTACACAGGAAAAGTTAGAAAGTAAAAAACAATGATGAAACCTTATGGCAATCAGTTTGCTAAATATTGTCTTTACATGGATGCATTGTGAACCTAAACGCTGGTGGGAATATTTACAGTAAATGTACCAATATAGATTACATAGGACAGAATACTGGGTGACAGCAGTATCATAATGGCACAATGTCATGTTATACACACTTTGCAGCACCCATTAAAGCCATAAAGGAATGGTTAATACTGCTGTATACTATAGATTTAGATGCATTAAGATAGCATGGTCCCATCATGGTACACACTGCTTAGGCTAAACTCATTTGTAATATGGATGTAGACACAAATCATTTAGCAACAAATTCTTGAAAAGACAAACATGTCAGCAAATGTCTGAACATAGAAACATCATTCAGATGGGATAAGATAAAATGTTGTAGTGACCTGTTTTGAAATGACTGAATTACTCACTCTGTGATATTTACATACTTCAAATTTCATAATGCTACTTACAGTCAATAGTTATATCAAGCATGTAGCAAATATGGTTCAAAATACTCTGATGTGTGAAAGTTACAACGACCTATGGATTGTATTATATTATATGCTAATGTTCACAAGTATAGATAAAATAGGGCTTAAAGTATTTACCTGATAGCTAAAAAGACAAACATTTCCAAAGCATGCAAACTAGTCAACAGTGACATATTTTTGGCATGATGGAGTTATCCGCTGTATTACTGAAGCTCATACTAAATTGTGTGTGCAGGTGCAATAGGGTTAATGGTATTGAGGGTGTAATGAACATATAGCTGAATATTCATATCTCTGAAGTATTAAACTTGGGTCACACTGATTTACTTTGGACAAGACTTAACTGTTTTCTTTGTAGTATATCCATATGAAATAACTAGTTTATAAACAACTCACATGCCAAATGTCATGAGTGAGTGTGAAATAGAGTTCAGAATAGTAGGGGTGTAATAATCCCACAGCTGAAGCAAATAATGCAAATAGAGCATGAAAATAAAATCATGCTGACCTAATTTTAATGTTTGAATTGCTGGCTAGCTTGGATTCTAACTGAGATGCATCATTACACCAACTGTCACAAGACTAGATGTTACTGGGTCAAAGATATTGAGGGCATAATGAACCAATAACAAGGAATCACATGTTGAGTCACTTTAGTATAATTTTACTTCTCACAATTTACTAAAGACAGAATTCAGACTCTCACTACATCACCAATTGTACTTAAATGCCCAAAAGTTTACTTGGTAAATCAGTTGCATTCAGCATGTGTTTGCATCTGAGACATTAAATGTATCATCTTGATTTATTCTACCCACCTACCTATCTACCTATTGTTTAAAAAAAGAATGAATGTCATCATGTATATTATGACAGTACAATACACCACCATTTATTACCTTAGTATCTAACCCAAAGTGGTTCTTAAATAACTGTTTTTAAAGAGACTCTAAAGGTACATTGTACTTGGAACACAACAAATAGACAGAAGTAGTAGATGTAACACACTCTGAAACTGGATAATGGTGATGTGTAACATTTTACTGTTAGTTCAAGTTTCATTTGGATAATCCTGTTTTCCTTTCATTGCTAACAATTTGACATCTAACAAGGGTCATCATTATTAGCACCATCTCTAATTCAAATTTTACAGCCAACATCCCTTGGGAGGGCATGGTCAATTACACATTTGAATAATCTACTCATGATGGGAAGGCAAACCTTTGATATTGTCCTAAGGGACATTTGCTTGCTGCTAACAGTCTCTTACAAGCCTTGTGATTCATGGATGATTTTTCATTACTTGGATTTGGTTTAGTTGAACATTTCTAGATTATTTTTTTTTAATGTAACTTTATCTGCATGTCACAACAAACTCAGATAATATTAATAGGACTTTCCTAAATCTTTATGATAAGGCAAAGCAGACACAGTTATGTATGCACATGAAATTCACTATTCACTATAAATTTCACTTGCTAACTTTTTTGTCAGCTGAAAGAGTAATTAAACAAACTAACTGAATCTTGATTGAACAATATTTGAAATGACTGTTGATGTATGCTTTAATAATTTTGACACTAAAATTGTGAACAAATGTAAATTTGAAATGGGTCTGATAATGTTATGAACTATATGTTATAATCTACTTATCAAATTCATCACATAATAGATTTAATATTTACATGATAAAAACTGAAAGCATCCTGTATGGTAATTAGGCATTATGAAATTACCAGTAAACAAAAGCGTGTGTAGTAATTAGATCAATTGGTTTAAAAAGTACTTGAAAAGTGTGCACAATTTGTATGTTATCGTTACCTGTTAGAGAAATATATATTATTATGTGTTTACACAAATGGTTGAATATCCACCTCATTACTGCCTTCAGTGCAATCAGTTGATAAATTTTGATTGCAGATAAATTATAAAATGAATTCCTTTCATGAATACGTGTGTGCCTTTTTTCCTTCTCATCTGCACCTGATATAACAATGAGAACACCAAAATTTACATTGATACAGGTTTATGAAAACAATGAGGTTGAATTATTCATATCATATAAGCACCATACCTTTATTACAGGGCACCTTACACATACATAAACAATACAAGGCCCAAAGCTTCTTCACATCTGGGAGTATAGGTTATTTTCTCTCCAGGTCAAAGTTCACAGTTTAATAAAATATTAAAAAGTCCCTTTAAATAGTCAAGAGAGACATACAGTTGCCTCTGCACTGCATAGAAAATAGCATTAACATAATCGTGTTATTATCATTTGTGCTGCCTCCAAAGCTAAAGTGCAGCACATATATTTTTGTTTTCTAGCAGCATTTGTGTAAATTACAAGATTATTTTAACATTTTTTTTCAGTTTTACCTATCAATAAAAAGATATCATTTCCAAGTTTTGAAAATTTCATTGAGCAGAAAGGGCTGTAATGGAAAAAAATCTAGATTAGTAAAACTATACTATTAAGATAATATTTGATCTAATTTATTGTGATTACTATACAATGTGTGAGGACATTTCATCCATGATAATAACTTAATTGATGATTAGTTTTGTTATTATTCTCAGTGATAATTCCCCAGATATATTCCTGAACTTAGTAGTATTTATCTAAATTCATCATGAAGAACTCACAGCCAGGATCAGTTGATAATAAAGTTGATCCTATTTGCAACTGAAAAAAGTAGAGACAGTGTTTTATCGATTTAACATAAGTCTTTTACAGACCAGAGTTTAAAAAACTGGTTAATGAAGTTTGCAATTGATTCATTGGTGCCAAATTAAAAACATATTGTAAACATTTAAACATCTAACATTATTGAAGTTTTATTATCATGGATTTGGCAAAGTCCTACAATGGTAACTGGACAAGTACCACAAGTCATGAAAGCAAATGCCTTATTTTGAGCTATCTTGAATTGATAAGAATTAACAGCTCTCTCCAGGTCATTATCTTGGTGTAAATTTTCTCTGATCATGAAGTAGGGTTAGCTCTTCCATGAAAGCCACCTGCTGGGCACCTAATAGCTTTGATAGAGGCAGTAGAAAGACATTTAACAGTTAGTTCAGTCTGCATAAGGTCAAATTTCTTGCTACCAGAGAAATTCAACTGATATTTCCAAAGCCTGAAGAGAAGCAAAGGACAACGATTTATGCAGAAAACTTCTGGAAATGAGTTCAGAAAAGGTGTGTATTGATTTAAAATTATTTTCTGCTGATTTTAGAGTTTAAAAATATAAAATATTAATAAGAGTACTTAGTTATATTATGTTAAATTATCTACTAGTATTATTCACTTTTATTGAACTATTCCTTAAGTAATCAGATATTTTCTTCGGTAAACAATAGCCCACATCTACTCAAAGAGCATACGCAGTATGAATTAGTATTAAATGTGGCATAGTTTTGTACATTTATCTTCTAAAATTGACTCAATGAGCATCTATTACATGTTATCAAATTTAAATGTAAAATTTTCTACAGAAATGTTTTTTGCATTACATGTGATAATGGATTTCAGACTAGTAGATTTACATATTTTGATTAGTGGATTCACTCCTAATTAAACCATTAGATTTTTTTAATCTTCAAAAATGTGTTACAAGGTACTGAACAGTTTTGTTTTCTATATGTTCTCTCTGCTTAATATAATAAAACAGCAAGGTTTGAACATAAATTAGATTCAGATTCAGATTAAAATGGAAAATGCTATAAAAAAGAGGGTTATTTATCTTACAGTTGACTGCAAAAATTTAAAAATTAATACATTCAATACCATTTTTAGTTTTCTTCACAAGATCACTGTCTGGTGACCACAAAAGACATTCATTTTGTCCAAACAAAAATCTGTTTGCTAAGATATATCTCATGAAACACTACAGCCAAATTTAAAAGGCATTTGTTCCACACAAAACCTGGTTTCAGAAAGACATATTTCCTGTTTGATATTTTACAAGAATCAAATACATAATTTTGTTCAACTTCTCTTTTTTTAAATAAGATCATGTTCAACTTGAAACTACCAGTTATAACAGCACCAGTGCATATTTCAAAAATATATGCTCTGACGAATCTTACGCTAAAACAATTACATGTATGTTGTATTGTAACAATGCAGAAACAAAGAGTTAATGTTTAAACTAAAATGTGCCAGTAACTTGTATTGGTATATATGATGAGTGAATGAAAGTTTATATAATGTGTGCAAGAATTGCACACAGGAAGTAAAACGTATTAAAATTGAATCAAGACAAAGTTTAAAAATGTAACTTATATGTAAAGAGTCCCATATATTTATTCAAGAAAGAAATATTGAAAATATCATAGTTTGTATTGCTGTTGAAATAACTTTCAATTTTAATTATTATACGTTCACTTTTTTAAAAACAGCGTTTAGTCAGCTAGTTTAAAAAGTTGACTTAACAAGAATTAATGAAGATCTAATGTATAGCCCTCTCTTTAATCTCACATGGAATCATGATAACTATTATGCCATTTCTGTATAGTGTAAGTTCATTTTTTCTGCAGGTATGCATTCATTAACCTAATTCTGAGAGTGTTACATGAAACATTCACTTGGAGAATTCAGCACTAATTAAGGGTCTTACATACATGGATGAAAAAGTCCATAACATCTGTGTTCAAGGGCTAAAGGTACTGTAAAAATACCTATTTGACTTAATTTTCACTCCTCAGGCCATAAGGTTAAGTAACTTTACATTTTTGACCTGTATAAACCTTCATCCTTCCATCCTTTAACAATTACATTTTTATCACTCTATCATCCATATATTTGATTTAATTTTAAGTAAAGCACGGAATATGAGCTTTTTTCTAGATTTCAGACTAATTCAACACACACTATAATAAAAGCATATTAAGAAGGTGATCTTGCATGCAATTAGCTGAGCTTCTTACCAATAATAAAGAAATATTTTTTAGTTTTTATAAAACTTGCAGTACAGGTTTATATGATGAAGATTTCAACAGTTTAGTAAGATTGATATCCATTCATAGTAATTATTTGATCTTGCATCTGACTGAACCAGTTATCACACTAACGGTCGTATTTGTACATGTTTGTAAGTTTTATTAAACATGGAATATAAGCTTATATTACGAGGTCTCAACTGAAGTGGCAACTAGTTGCACAAGTTTGTAACCACTTTATTTATGATTTGATTTGATGAATATTGAGAAATGGGCTATCATCATGAAGATGTCAAGTGTATTTTATTAAGAGCAAGGTCAAATTATATAGTAATGAAGTGATCTGGCTTCATGTCACAAATACATAGCTTAATGTCCCACCCAGTAACATTATTCTGACAAGAGGCCAACAAGTCCTAGCACTAACTTCTTAATGCTGAGTGCCAGGCAGTAACATTTTTATAAGTCTTTGGCATAACTCAGCTGGGGATCAAACCCACGACCTTCCACATCCAAGGTGGATGCTCTAACCACTAGGCCACCAAAGCAGTCTACCAAAGACTTTTAAAAGTAATACAACATAGTAGATCAAGTTAAGAAAAGAATCTTGATTGTAAATTTTCCAACTAAATTGCAATGTAATTTGAACATTATTTTTTTTTAATATTAATTTCTTCTATTGTAACAGTAAAACAATCATTCAAAAGACTTGCTTAATTTAGTTTAGAAAACAAATAAATTTCATTTAAAACTACTGACCAAAATTTTTCAGGTATACACAACCCAACAAGCATCATATGGACATCAAGCTGACCATACAGACAGAAGAAAATATAAAGTTGGGGAATGTACTCTAAGCAATCATTCAAATCAGTAAGGTCTAGGAAGTTGCAACCACTGAGGGTACACTTGGAATATACTATGCAAAGTAATGTAAGGTGTCAGTTACATAGTTTAAACACCTGAGCACATCAGTCAATAATATTATACCTGGGACTTTGAACCTCCTTCTTCAAGAAGATTGCCATTAGCCATAACAAGATTTATATTAAAAAAGATCTTTTATGCTAAAGTATATATTGTTTTATAAACAAAGAAACATTCCATAGGCATTGCTCTTTCAAATAAAGCAGAAAAGATATTTTCATTTTACATTGAAATAAAACACCAATCTGGCGCTACAAATTATTCTGGTGTTTTTCATATGGATATACAGTGAAACCTGTCTTGAATGACCACTGTGATGTGAGACCACCTGTCTTGAGAGACCATATTCTCAATGCACAAATTTAATGATTATATAGCATCATGACCTGTTATGAGAGACCACTTGTCTTGAGAGACAATAATTTTATGGCAGAAAGGGTGGTCTTTCAAGACAGGTTCTAGTGTAATATTATTAAAATTTTTATGTACAATGTACATCATTTCAGTCATATGATAAATATAATAAATATTTTGTGTATTTAATCATTTTGTTCTAATATTTTGCTGTTCTCTTGATTTTATATGCATCCATCTTCCTATTGGTCTATCTCTCTTGTTAAATACTTGGTATAAAATTTAGGTTTTACAGTTTTTGCAAAACTTCTAGTATGATTATAGCCTCCCTACCAATGTCAATAATGAAAACTGTTGGTGTGATAAAAATGCACAGAAATAGTTATTTCATTTACTGATTTATAATTTCTAACCCAACTGTGACCAGGAATGTCCTAGCACTGTCATTGTCTGTGGATTGTGCTTAATATACTTTCCTTGCTAACACTGTGTCATGTTATGCATACAATGTACTATGGGCGAGTCGATTTTCCTCTGACAGCAGAGCGACATAGTTCATCCTGTTTGGTAACTGCCAGATAATTCCACAAATTACCATAAGGTTGAGAGTTATAGCACATTGCACAATTGTACATAGAAATTAAACCACTAGTTAAATCCATGTGAAATGTAAATTTGTAGTTGTCGTTCTTTTCCATCATTTGACATTGTAGATATCAGAATTAGATTAGCATAGTATGTACATTCTATGTATATACACATGTAGTTTTGCGTCCACCTCTTTGCTGAAAACAGACTTGTCCAGAAACTGGAAGTAACCAAACCAGCAAGGTAGTATTTTACTCTGAAAATTTCTGTTTGAGAAAACACATGCAGTCTCCCTGGTCATAATACGTTTGAAAGTATAAATCAATAAATTAAGTGACCAAGTTCTAAATTTTGAAAATTTAATTTATGGTTGTTTTTAAACAAAACTGGAGGGTACAAACAAATGCTGATGTATATTCAGACTATAGGAAGAGCTATATGAAGGGAAATAAATCAGTTTAGGAGCTTATGTAGATTGCCTTCAAAGTATTTATCAAATATTTACCAAAAGAATCCAAAAAAACAGTCTTCATTACAAGATAACAATTTAGTACCGGTAGTAAGTAATATAAAACATTGTTTTGAAATGTGTCACGTTCATTTACTTTGCTCTGTTTTAGCTATGACTGCTATGACAAAAATGAATTTTTGTATTTACTCATATTTCAAAACTCTTGGGATCTTAAAAATATAGTATACAAAATTTCTCTTTGGAAGCCATCCATGGTGATCATGACCAGTGAACCTACATGCATTTCCCAAACTTTGTTCAAGCTCATATTTATCCAATACTGCATTTACTCCATATGAGTGATTTAGCCATACATGTAGCCAAATTTGGATATCTAATAGTTATTACTGTAGGTTATACAAAAGAAAACATTTCAGGCAATGACCAACAATGTTATAAGCTTACATTTACACAACAGTAGGGAATGAAACACTGAGGAGGATGGCCAAATATGGCTAATTATAGAGCTTTTAAATTATAACAGCCATACATGCAGCTGTTTTGAAAAGCTGTTGCTGACACTAGCCAAATTTTGCTAAAAGGTCATTAGTTGTGCACCAGCCTCACTGAGCCTGGCAACAGGAATCCTTAGCCAAATTTTGGCTAAGGATACATGAATCTAAGATTTGGCTTCTGCCTAAAGGTCATACAATACATCATGGAAAGGGACAATATTGCAGTTAGCCAAATTTTGGCTAATCATAGTTACCTAGAGTTTGATCTTTTGCAGCCATACATGGGGGTTATACTAAAAGACACTAGCAAAATTTTGGCTAATTTTTCCAAAATTTGGTTCCTATCCTAAGGGTGTGAAGAACAACTTTGTAGGAATTAGCCAAATTTTGGCTAATTTAAAACCTGCCTAGCCCCTCCAATATAGTCAAGCTATTGAATAGTGATAGACCATATATTGATCAAAAGCACTTCCAAGACTATTATTATATGCCTTTTCTACTTTGGGTTAAGAGATTTTAGCCCACAGCAGAGACCTGATTTGAGTAAATGGAAAAGCTCAAGTGAAATCGGAAGCTGTTAACTATAGAATATCTGAGTGACATTGAGAAAGATGTTTAGCCACTATAGAATATCTTTATGACTTGAAAATGATTTCCAGCCACTTCAGAATATCTGACTTGAGAAGGATGTCTTGCCACTATAGAAAATGTCTGACTTGAGAAGGATGTCTAGCCACTATAGAATATGTCTGACTTGTGAAGGATATCTAGCCACTATAGACTATATGTCTGACTAGAGAAGGATGTCTAGCCACTATAGAATGCTTGTCTGACTTGAGAAAGATGTATAACAACTATATATCTCTGACTAGAGAAAGATGTCTAGCCATTATATAATAAATATCTGACATCAGAAGGATGTCTAGCCACAAAAGAATATATGTCTGATTAGAGTAGGATGTCTAGCCACTTTATAATATGTCTGACTTGAGAAGGAGGTCCAGCCACTTCAGAATATCTGAGTTGAGAAGGATGTCTACCCACAACAGAATATGTCTGACTTGAGAAGGATGTCTAGTCACTACATAATATATGTCTGAGTAGAGAAGGATGTCTAGCTACCATAGCATATATGTTTGAATTGAGAAGGATCTCTAGCCACAAGAGAATATGTCTGACTAGAAAAGGATGTGTAGCCACTATAGACTATATGTCTGACTTGAGAAGGATGTCTAACCACTAAATATTATATGTCTGACTTGAGAAGGATGTCTAGCCACTATATAATATGTCTAACTAAAGAAGGATGTCTAGCCACTATATATTATCTGTCTGACTAGAGAAGTATGTCTACCCACTATAGAAGATAGGTCTGACTAGATATGATGTCTTGCCACTACAGAATATATGTCTGACTTGAGAAGTATGTCCATTCACTATATAATATCTGTCTGACTTGAGAAGGATGTCCAGACACTTCAGAATATCTGTCCAACTTGAGAAGGATATGATGCCACTACAGAATATCAGACTTGAGAAGGATGTCCATCCACTATAGAATATATGTCTGCCTTGAGGAGGATGTCTATCCACTACAGAATATGTGAATTGAGAAGGATATGATGCAACTGCAGAATATCTGTCTAACTTTAGAAGGATGTCTAGTCACTTCAGAATATGTGTGACTTGAGAAGGATATGATGCCACTACAGAATATCTGTCTGACTTGAGAAGGATGTCTACCCACTTCACAATATGTGTTACTTGAGAAGGATATGATGCCACTATACAATCTGTCTCACTAGAGAAGGATGTCGAGCCACTTTAGAATATGTGACTTTTGAGAAGGATGTCCAGCCACTTCAGAATATCTGTCTGACTTGAGAAAAATGTTATGCCACTGTAGAATATGTCTCACTTGAAAAATATATCTACGGAGCTATAAAGACGAATTAAGCAAGTTAGTTTTATTTTATCAGATCATGCATTTTGTTGATAACCACTGTCCAGTCCTAGTCATTCAACCTTGCATATACAGACATCATGTCCGGGACTGGGCTGGATCAAGTGTCACTCTGGCAATCATTATTATGAAACGTAAAGGCAATCCAGTGGACATTAATATAGTGTTTGGACTTAATCTCATTATATTGAAAACGAAACATGCCAATTCAGACGGCTATGGCAAAACACAAAATTTATATCTGTCCGAAACAAATTATCGAACATATTTATTTGGAAAACCTGGCACCTTTTGTTATCAAGTATACTACAGCACTCCAAGTACCACCATTTTGTAGCCAAGGGGCAGCTGATTTTAAACGTTTAGTTTTTGTAATTCAAATTAGTATGTTCTGACACTATAATACATGTAATTTGTTTGCCTGAGAGAGAGAGAGAGAGAGAGAGAGAGAGAAAGAGAGAGAGAGAGAGAGAGAGAGAGAGAGAGAGAGAGACAGAGAGAGAGACAGAGAGCAGTAATCAGATAATGCGAATAAGTAGCACAGTCTTCAGTTAAGGCAAATGAAAGAGGAATTACAGAGGCCCTAGTGGACATGAAATAATTCATCTGGCTCAAAAAACGTTACTAATACCCCTTTCACTAAGCCGGTATATGTAGTATTGTAAGAACACAACCAAGTGAAATTGCTCTCAAACGAAACCATGTTCATTTTACCAATTGTACTCATTAGTGGTTAGTGTGTAACTGCGTATATGATGATATAAACCCATGTAACAAATGTATGATATATAGATCTAGGCTGCTAGCCATTTCATCTAATACGATACCATTTGTCTCATTAATATAACCTATATTTGAAGTTTGAAGAAAATCTGAAAAATGTGTTTTGAAGTGTGATATCAAGCTCAGACAGTCAAATGAAAGAAGAGCTCATTAATTTGTGTAGATGCTGTTCATGTTTGATAATTGTTCATGATCTTCATGACATAATATCATTTTCCCATTTTGAACTAATAGATCCATAGGTATGGATTCTTCATTGTTATATAATTCAGCCAAATTAATACAAATTCACCTCATCAATATGGATGGCTGTTCTTCCTCTTTACTTTGATGATATAAGCTCATTGTTCCAATGTTGATCAATTATCACATTAGAAATATGGCTTTCAGAGGCTTACAATCCCAGCAATTTATATACAAGACCACCTGAATAATCTGTATAAATCTTGTTCATATCTATCAGCTGCGCCTCTCATGCCATAATGATGGACCAAAACGTAGGTCTGGTATTGTAATATAAACATGCCACACTAATCATGGCCAACCCATATGCCTGGCATTGTAATCTATACATGCCATACTAATCATGGCCAACATGTAGGCCTGGTATTGTAATACAAACATGCCACACTACTCATAGTCAGCCATGTATTCCTGGCATTTTAATCCAAGCATGATGTACCAATCATAGGTCAAACATGTAAGCCTAGAATTGCAATCTAAATATACCATACAAATCAAACTCGTAGGGATGTCATTGTAATCAAAACATGCCACACTCAGAATGAACCAACACATAGGTCTGGGATAGTAATCTATACATGCCATACAAATCATGGCCAGCACATAGGCCTAGGATTGTAATAATATAAACATGCAAAAAAATCATGGCCATCACAAAGGCCTGGCATTGTAATCTATACATGCCACACAAATCATGGCCAACACATAGGCCTGGGATTGTAATAGTATAAAAAAGCAAAAAAATCATGGCCATCACATAGGCCTGGCATTGTAATCTATACATGCCGCACAAATCATAACCAACACATTGGCAAGGCATTGTAATAATATAAACATGCCACACAAATCATGGCCAACACATACGCCTGGCATTGTAATCCATACATGCCATACAAATCATGGCCAACACTTAAGCCTGGCATTGTAATCTATTCATGCCATACAAATCATGACTAACACGTAGGCCTGGTATTGTAATATAACCTTCCACAATAATCATAGTCAGCCATGTATTCCTGGCATTTTAATCTAAGCATGATGTACCAATCATGGGTCAAACATGTAGACCTAGAATTGTAATATAAATTTACCATAGAAATCAAACTAGTAGGCATGTCATTGTAATCAAAACATGCCACACTCAGAATGAACCAAGACATAGGTCTGGGATAGTAATCTATACATGCCATACAAATCATGGCCAACACATAGGCATGGCATTGTAATCTATTCATGCCATACAAATCATGGCCAATACTTAGGCCTGGCATTGTAATATATACATGCCATACAAATCACGACCAACACATAGGCCTAGGATTGTAATAATATAAACATGCACAAAAAATCATGGCCAACACATAGGCCTGGCATTGTAATCTATACATGCCATACAAATCATGGCCAACACAAAGGCCTAGGATTGTAATAATATAAACATGCAAAAGAAATCATGGCCATCACATAGGCCTGGCATTGTAATCTATACATGCCACACAAATCATGACCAACACATTGGCATGGAATTGTAATAATATAAACATGGCACACATATAATGGCCAACACATAGGCCATGCATTGTAATATATTCATGCCATACAAATCATGACCAACACTTATGCCTGGCATTGTAATCTATACATGCCATACAAATCATGGCCAGCACATATGCCTGGTATTGTAATCTATATATGCCATACAAATCATGGCCAGCTTACAGGAGTAGCATTGTAATCTATATGTTCCATACAAATTATGGCCAGCCTACAGGACTAGCATTGTAATCTATACATTCCTTACAAATCATGGCCAACACTTATGCCTGGTATTGTAATCTATACATGCCATACAAATCATGGCCAACACATATGCCTGGTATTGTAATTTATATATGCCATACAAATCATGGCCAACGCATAGGCCTGGTATTGTAATCTATATATGCCATAGAAATCATGGCCAACACATAGGCCTGGTATTATTATATATACATGCCATACAAATCACGACCAGCCTACAGGACTAGCATTGCAATCTATACATGCCATACAAATCATTAACAACACATAGGCCTGGCATTGTAACCTATACATGCCATACAAATCATGACTAACACATAGGCTTGGTATACTAATCTATACATGCCATATAAATCATGGCACACACATAGGCCTGGCATTTTAATCTATATATGCCACACAAATCATGACCAACACATAGGTATAGCATTGTAATGTAAAGATGCCATACAAATCATGGCCAACACATAGGACTAGCATTGTAATAGAAACATGCCATACAAATCAGGGGGCAAAACTGTATTACTGGCATTATGATCTAAACATGGCACACCTTAAAAAAGTAGCTTCCCTTCACTAGGATACTGATAAATCCAAGAGAGCTGAGATAAAAAAGTCTGTGGAAGATCTTTTTCAGAAAGTGCATAACCTGGTTTACAATGATAAACAGTTGTTTGCAGAGATAAAGAGAAGGGAACAACCCAAGCAGCTGACAGGAGAGTGCAACGTACATCTGTCACATGTAAAGATTACTATTTTATGTACCAACTGAACATACATCTTGCAATTAAAATGGGACAATACGGTATATGAAAATGTACTATATTCGTGTAAATATAAACTGTTTATGTCATTCTGAAGTTGCTATCTTATGACTTTCGCATTTGCCGAGAGCAACCAGTTAACTATTTCAACTCACCAGTTCTGAATTTTGAATTTTGTTCACTAAATGCCATGCAACATTTTTGTCAGATAAGCAACCATTCTTTTTAACTGACAAATCCGCAAGCTACTGACCAAGATGATGTCAATAAATACTCATACATTATTCCAATGGAATACTGAATACGCTCAAACTGAGATCTGCTAGATTTAACGTACATTAATGCGGTAGTTATAAGTTTACGCGACTACAAAGTTGCTTGTTTAAATGATGGCGTGTAATTCCGGCCGATTGATGTAATTCACACCGTTTTAATTTTTGTTCAATTTCCACTAACACAAAACACATTTGCAACAGTGGTTACATTTTTCAAAAAACTCTTTGGTGATAAAACTAAAGTAGCCAGTCGAAGTAGTAAGCATTGTTTGGAATTCACTTGATATACTAACGCATATAGTTCAGTATTGGTGGGTTCAATGTTCTGTTTATTTTATGCACATTGTTTGTACCATTCTCTTGTAACAGTCAGTCGTTCTTGTATGAAACCGATAAAGACAGTTCAATGTTGAATAGGGGGCCCCGAGTGGCCTAAAGCGCTCTCCGTTACGGATCACTGCCATCTCACCTCTGTCTGCGTTTGTTCGAGTCTAAGATTCGACTAATGTAGCTATGTGAGAAAGCGTGCCAGTAGCTTCTCGTGGGTAGTGGTTCTTTTCGGGGGTTTTCCCGGGTTCTTCCTCAACCAGTAATACTGCCCGCCATGTATAGTTTATCGTGTGCAAAAAATGGCGTTAAAACCAAAAGAACAACAACAACAATATTGCATAGGCTTTATTTTCTTCAAAAAGTATGGGCAGCCCTAAAATTTCGTTGCTAAGAATTTTATCAAAACTCGTTTAATTGACCAGATGAGTAAGCCAATATGCCGATAACAACATCATTGACATAATGTGTTAACAAAACTGTAAAAACAATAACATATTTTCATATCCACCTGACCTTTAAAAGAACAATGGAGGCAAAAAAAAATCAAGAATGTAAGAATCTAAATAGAATCGACAGACACACAATAAAGGTAATTATTACCTGGCTTCCAAATAACAATGCCGGACTCTAGATCTCTGAAATGTAGAACCTTCATCCACTGAAAACCGTTCCTAAATAATCTAAACTTTGTGACTTTGACCGTTGATCATTTCGGAATCAATTCTAATAGTTTTGAACTTCTGGATGTATAAGAATTATATAATCCAAAATGTCTTTGAGTGAATCATAGATACTTCCAAAATAGTGTTTTAGCCCAAGACGTCGATGAGCATTTTGTAATTCTGATAAATAACTTAAATTAAGAATTCTTTTCAAATTATATACGAACACATTTAAAATGATCCCAAATGCAGGCCTTAAAACAAGAATCAAGACCTTGTTTACATAACCTTTTTTTATACAATCTATCACGTGACAAATGACATTATACAATGCCATGGTTTCCGTCGTTGTGAGTCATTTCTAGTGGACAACGTCAAGTAATTGACAAAGATTCCCTTCCACAACATTTGAGTGCCTAAACAATGTTAGGCCTTGAAATAAAAACCTGTTCTTTTAAATGACAAGTATATAAAAGTACAATAACGGATACTTGTAATGTACATAGGGTAGTATAAATATTCATAACATATTAAAAAATAAAAATAAACTAAAAGTTTATTTCAAGTCATTATCATTCGTACAAATTCAGAAATTTAATTTCGTCAAAATAAGCTAATTATCAAGAGTCTCTTACAAGAAGTTAGTGGCAAGGTAAATTTGCTTATCTTTATCAGGTATAAAATCATTTTAATTAAAACAAAATAGAAAAACGTATAGGATGATGATTTACCAATATATCGAGCTAGGAATTTTTTTTGTATTATAGCACAATAACGCGAATTTAGTTGATTGACACTAATGAACATGGCTAGATAACGATGAAATCGATATATATATATATAAAGTACTTCATTTTGAGGGATATTGTACTTAAACTATTGCAGTACATTTGTGGTCTGAATAAGTTTTTTTGGCATAGCTATAAATAGCTGCATATAGCAAAACACGACAACTCAGGATGGCTGTCCATAATAAATGAAAACATAAAGTTATTACCTTTTCTGTCTGTGTAAGAATCTCCTTACTCACAAGAATCCCTCTGTCTTGGGCTGGTGGTTTCCTTCTATTTGTTGTACGTACACGTACTTCATAGGACTGGGTGGTTTCTACACAGAGAATATTTATATGTCTTTAACTAGTATGCACATTTTGCATGAAATCAACCAAATATTATCAAACGTTCAAGTCATCATATTGCGAAATATCAAATTATTCAGCCAACCACTAACTAGGAAATATATGATATGCCTACAGCACAAATGTACTCCTAACATCACGTGACCTCGATTCAAATCAATGTGTTGTGTACTTTTCCCGAGATAGTTGCTGTTCCGACCAGGGAATCGACCATGGTTTATGAACAAGAATTCTGCAACATATTGTATATGAACGCTTAATTGATAGAATTCAAATGTAAATGCCATAGACCCAAATGACTTAAAATAAAACTGTAAAATACATTAATATATAATGCAGTTATACATAACAATATATATTTCTTAAGCCCTTCAAAATGAACAGTATGTCATATCAACAGTAAAATACACATTTTACGAGCTTCAACCAGCAAGTACTCTTTGTAGTAAGAAAGTATATTGCTCTCTTGAACTTCACATTTGCAACCATTTTCTTTTCTTCAGTTTTAAGAAAGCATTTAGCCATTTGTTTCTTGAAAAAGCAGTGGAAATAGCCTAATATATGTTTGATAACCTCAAAACCTGATCTTGTATGTAAATGTGTGTGTGTGTCTGTGCTCTTCTTGCGAGTTCTAGTTCTAGTTATGTTAATTTATATTGCTTTTACTTTCCTGCTTCTCCTGTTTGCTCTCTTTCTTTTTGTCTTTCTCCCCAGCTCCATCTGATATCTATGCATCTACAGTGGCTGATCTTCTTTCTTTGTCTTTGCAGTTGTATTCGTCTCTTTTTGTTTTCGTTTCGGCTCTAGGTATTGTTTCTCTCAATTTGTCTTTCTTCCCCTTTTCTGTCCCTCCCTTTTCTCCCTCTGCATCTCGGTTTCCTCTTTATGCATTTGTTTTTCTCTGTGATCTCTAGCTAAGCGTTGGAGGTGTCTTTAAGTTTGGTATTGCATTGATATTTATCTGGTGTTTTTACTTTCTAACTCTCCTTTTTATCTATCTACATTTTATTTCTTTTTCATGTTTCTACATTTGTGTTTATATCTCATCATTTTCTTCATATTTGCATTTGTCTCTAATTTTGATCCTTCTGCGTTTGTATTTCCCTCAATTCCCATTCTGTGAATTTCCATTTGTCCTCGTCTGCGTTTGCATTTCCATACTTTCTTTCTCTTGCTTTGAAAACAGTAAGTTCTTTAATTTCCTAACAAAACCAGCAACATACTTTCTAATTAAATCAAAGCACATAAATCCAAATGTATTTAAGCCACTAAATACTCACTCAAATTCATATGTATCACTTGTTATGATAGAGAAGAAATCCAAACGTATTCAAGCCACGAAATACTCAGTCAAATTAATATGTATCTCTTGCTACGGTAGAGAAGAAATCCAAACGTATTTCAGAAACTAAATACTCAGTCAAATTAATATGTATCTTTTGCTATGGTAGAGAAGAAATCCAAACGTATTTAAGCCACTAAATACTCAGTCAAATTAATATGTATCTCAAGCTATGGTAGAGAAAAAATCCAAACGTATTTAAGCCACTAAATACTCAGACAAATTAATATGTATCTCTTGCTATGGTAGAGAAGAAATCCAAACGTATTTAAGCCACTAAATACTCAGTCAAATTAATATGTATCATCTCTTGCTATGGTAGAGAAGCTTTTTGCTTCAGAGAGATAATAATGTCTGGCAATCCCTCGCAACTCTCCTTTTTTAACGACTCTTTCCCTTCCTGTGACAATTTTAAAACAAAACTCTTGACTTAAGATGACGTTGAGAACATTTGCGTACTTTACTAAACATTTGACAAGTGAGAATAATATTCAGAAATAATGTCAGTTTATATATTAGATAGAAAGTTTGATATGTTTGAAATGTTTCGATGGAATTGAGATCTTGTAGGAGACTCTAATTTATGTTACGATTATATGGACTTCCGGTATGTAACAGAAATACAGCAAAAAACAGAGTTTAATAAATGAAACATATAAGTTATTTCCTTATATACAACGAAAAGATGACTCAAGAGTCCAAAGTATAGAATTTTCGGAATCAATTCTAATAGTTTTGAACTTCTGGATGTATAAGAATTATATAATCCAAAATGTCTTTGAGTGAATCATAGATACTTCCAAAATAGTGTTTTAGTCCAAGACGTCGATGAGCATTTTGTAATTCTGATAAATAACTTAAATTAAGAATTCTTTTCAAATTATATACGAACACATTTAAAATGATCCCAAATGCAGGCCTTAAAACAAGAATCAAGACCTTGTTTACATAACCTTTTTTTATACAATCTATCACGTGACAAATGACATTATACAATGCCATGGTTTCCGTCGTTGTGAGTCATTTCTAGTGGACAACGTCAAGTAATTGACAAAGATTCCCTTCCACAACATTTGAGTGCCTAAACAATGTTAGGCCTTGAAATAAAAACCTGTTCTTTTAAATGACAAGTATATAAAAGTACAATAACGGATACTTGTAATGTACATAGGGTAGTATAAATATTCATAACATATTAAAAAATAAAAATAAACTAAAAGTTTATTTCAAGTCATTATCATTCGTACAAATTCAGAAATTTAATTTCGTCAAAATAAGCTAATTATCAAGAGTCTCTTACAAGAAGTTAGTGGCAAGGTAAATTTGCTTATCTTTATCAGGTATAAAATCATTTTAATTAAAACAAAATAGAAAAACGTATAGGATGATGATTTACCAATATATCGAGCTAGGAATTTTTTTTGTATTATAGCACAATAACGCGAATTTAGTTGATTGACACTAATGAACATGGCTAGATAACGATGAAATCGATATATATATATATAAAGTACTTCATTTTGAGGGATATTGTACTTAAACTATTGCAGTACATTTGTGGTCTGAATAAGTTTTTTTGGCATAGCTATAAATAGCTGCATATAGCAAAACACGACAACTCAGGATGGCTGTCCATAATAAATGAAAACATAAAGTTATTACCTTTTCTGTCTGTGTAAGAATCTCCTTACTCACAAGAATCCCTCTGTCTTGGGCTGGTGGTTTCCTTCTATTTGTTGTACGTACACGTACTTCATAGGACTGGGTGGTTTCTACACAGAGAATATTTATATGTCTTTAACTAGTATGCACATTTCTGCCTGATAATTAAGTCGGCTCTTGAAAAAGGTTGAGGAGTACATCTGTATATCAAATAAACAATAATTAGAATACAACATTTTACTTGAGCATATTTCATTGATTAAAAGCAAGTATTAACATTAAGACAAACAACATACTTGAAGTACACCCAGACATAATACATACATAATAATGAACGCATATCGGCAACATAAACTGCAACTTATTACCATCATATTATTAAGACAATCACCCTACAGCATAAAAAAGAATCAAACGATTTAAATCAGATTGGCCAAAAATCTATCTGTTCCATCGTTTTCTTATGAACATGTATGTACATATAGGTACATGTAGGTCAATAGTTCATCAATCCATCTTGCAACATTGTTCTGCTTTAGTTTCAAAGAGCATCTTACATAACCAATATAAAATTTGCTAAAGTTTCCTGGCTAAACCTGTTCCAGTTGCTAGATTTTTCTTATTGAAATGAATTATATTTGGATATGTTATAATGAATGCAACTATATTCGCTTACACGTTGATTTGCAGTGGAGTAAATACGGAATAAATATGGCAATATTTTGGTAAGGAATTTCTAACTTGGGCATTAAGTGAAAATTGATTCATCAATTGAATTCAAACTTCAGAACTTTCAACTTTTTAATTTCAGTTTGTTTTCAAATATTCTATAGTCAATTGCATACTGACGACATATGCATCCAAAACTTGTCAAAGCCTCGTATATGTTTCTTTATTTTTTATTTGTATCATTTTTCATTTTATTATATAATTGACAAAATAACGTTATATGTTTATCTTTTCTGATTTATGTGGTGAGCTATGGTGAAATCCTAGCAACATTGCATTTATTCAGTTTATGACATTACACAAATTCTTCCATTTATATCTCGCGTATTTAAACTTATTGCGTATTTATCTCAGATATTCTACTGAGACAGCAATACTTTCAAAATAGCTGCCGTGGTGGGCATGGTTAATGTCAGATTGGAACCATGTTCATTAAGAACAAGGTCTTCAGAAATCTGAAGTCTTTTGGATAGAACCCATGCCATATTGGTTAGCACCATTGCCATTTAGAACCATATAAAAAATGAGGTCTCTATTTAGACATCTCATGGTGGACATAACGTACATCCGAAAGGACAATTTTATATAAAATTTAGAAGAGGTCGTAAAAAGTATGTTACTTACAAAAACATGTCGAAACAACCATCTATACAAGTGGAGTAGAAATAATAAGAGTTTGAAGATTTTCATAATGGAAAGGAGAAGCACTATTTTCAATTAAACTATGGAATGTGTATTTATGGCAAGCTTCATGGCAGCGTTCCAAGCAGGTTAGAAGGTGTAGCAATAAATACCAATCTTGTGCTAACGGACGTAAGGAAGATTGATGCCAGACCATTGCTTTAGTGTCTTGTGGGTTTTTTAATTGTGTAATGTTATATTCTATCTAACTTTATATTTCACTAAAAGTAGGTTACAGTCGACGATGCTTATATGTTTACCTTTGAAAATTTGGCCTTTCCGTTTGGTATAAAGATAGGATATTAATAATGTTGAGTATTGCAAGTTCATTTTCTGCTGTAGGTATATATATATATTTAATTAAATATCATAACACATTTAAACGAGTTTACGATGGGAATAAAAGGAAATTTAAATTGGTATTAGATGACGATGACAACCACACAAATTGAATTGAAATCAAACAATTTGTTTGTTTTTTGGAAATGAAATCCTTCACAACAACACCATAGGTCTAAATTATTTTCTTTCAATAAATAATTTTAGCTACAATTTGTAGTATTGATTTTGGAACTGATCCTGAGGGTATATCTCCTTCCGTCTCTTCATCCACAAATAATCTGCTATCCGCTTGAGTTTAATTATTTTACGGGAATGTATGTATACGCCACGTCTTTCTTAGTAAGATATCCAGCCAATTGTCGACATTTCTCCCTGGCTGTTTTGTGCTACCTGGGTTTTACATGAGGGTACACTTGTTTATAATCGTAAAATAAGCCCTTAGAACTCTCATGAACAATACAATCATGATGACTTTCATTGAGGACTCGCAATGATAATATGACACTACATATGTAACAGCTCTATATAAGAAGCTATTGTTGATTGGGGTTTAATGTACAATAATAGTTGCATCATTCAGCTGAAATTGGAGTGCTTTCCCTTTGCATATACAGAAAGTCAGTTGTCTTAAAGTATCACGGTACCATTTTTTTCCATAGACCTCAATGCTTATGTTTTGTGAAATAAATATACTTTCTATTCTACTTCAGCACGCATGTAACACACAGTCACAGAGAACAATCTTAGATTGTCAATTTGACAAGGACAAAACTAGGAAATCCATTGCATTTAAGACAGCTAACTCTGCTGGAACTAGACAGGGCTAAGAGCTATCTTGTCACAACAGACCCAGTTTCACCCAGGTGTCCCACATTTTAAAATAATCATAACATATACAAAATATGAATTAACTTAATCTCACAAGTTACCAAGAGGATTAATTTTTTTTAAGCCTAACAGAAAGTATAACTCTTACATAATGTACAAATTACAGCTAGTGTTATTGTTTATTTCTGAATGCAATGTTCCCTACACTTTAAGCTTCTCCTACCTGGGATTGTACAATTGGTACCGTTATACCTTATTTGACAGACAGACGCCAATATACATAACATACCTGCTACACCTAAAACTAGGTAATGAAGGAGTTTTCTGAATTGTTGAGATATAAGTTAAATAATGCGCTGTATAATACAGAAATCGTGTGAAAAAGTCCAAACCTCGACTTGCATAATCAAACAGTCTGAATAAGGAAAGTTCCAAGAATTTATCAGGGCATAACCAGTACCTGTCCAACAACAACCTTTAAAGTTCAGTATCGGCTGAGAGTACTACCCCTCCATCAGTGGTATCCAACTATTGATTGAGTTATGTTTCTGTATCAGTTCTTCGAAATGTCTTCTCGGAATTTGATAAACGCTGTGGGAGGTCTTTACATTTTCTTAAATTCTGCGGTGTGTCCGCCTCATACTTAAATTGCTACACCGTGACTTAAAACACGCCTACTAGACAGAGATGACGTCGAAGGTTATGTGATCATCCAATTTTGTCGTACCAGTTCGTGACCTAGACTGTTTAATTATGGCGGTTCCTGCCTCAAAGTAATTTTCCATTGTTTATTTTGTAGTTATATTGTTACGTCTATTGGACTTAAATTATTTATTTTTTTTAATTGTTAAATCCAAATTTGTCATTTTGGCTTTAATATTCATTAATTAGGAGATTTTTCTGGAATATTCAGGCTGACCTAGACTCTAGCTGTAAACATGTTGACCTTGGCTTGTTGACCTAATTCCTGACCCTGCTTTAGACATTGTCAACAAGCTTCTAAAACTATTGGTTAATTTCAAGGACAACGTTTTATTTTTAGTTCTTGGGGGTAGGAAATATCTAGATCTTTCTTTTGAGTACATGATTTACTGAAGGCAGTCTCTTTCTGTGACCTTCCATGAACTTTCATAGAATCACACGATCACTTGTTTACTTAATAAAACAGGTATATGAATTAGTGTTTGGGATAGAACAGTTCAGTAGAATCTGGGTTGTTATAATAGTTGTGTTTTTATGTTTGAGTGTTAATTTTAATTACCTTGTTCTGGACTTTGTGTCAATTCATTGAAGCAAGAGGAATTATTTGGAAAAGAACCTGTGTTCATAATTTCATTTGGATGATAATAAAACAAGAACTGCATCACGTGACATTGTCATCCATTTTGGATAACTTCGTCAATATTCGAACCTAGAACTTTTAGAACATTTATTTAACAGGACTCTTGCAATTCCATTAGTGGATTATTTTTGTGAATTCTATCTTGGGTTAATGTTGGATTTGATTCTCTAAAACCGTAAGTTAATTTATTTTATGAAAATAATTGTACTTAATAAATTCATTGTTCATGTTATACAAGTTTGTTAGTTTTCACTCTTTCTGTGTTGCTGCTTATTCGAGCCTAAGCACGTAAGATAGAAATTGGGGGCTCGTCCGGGACTGAAATAAAATTGAATTTAAATTTGAATTTCCTCTAGTTTCATAAAATTTTAAATCTTTAGTGAGACTGACACGCTTGTATTAAAATGACATCTAAGGTAGAAATATTTCTTTCTAATCCTACCGAGGAGCAATTAGATCTTTTCAAAAAGATGAGTTGGTTCAAATTACTAGAAAATACAATCTTTCCGAAGTGAAGGTTTCTTTAATGAAACAAGATATCAAACAAATTTTGGTTCAATATTTGGTAAAACAGGATGTTTTGGAACAAAGTGCTTTGATTCCAGTCAGTAAATGTACACCAGACTCTGACATTAAACTGAAGGAATTAGAATTAAAATTCAAGATGGAATTAGAGATGAAGAAGATGGAATTTTCAGAGAGAGTGAATTAGAGTAAAATAAAACTGGAATTTCAGAAAAAGGAGAAAGAAAGACAGGAAAGGGAGAAAGAAAAGCCATTACAAGATGAAAAGGAAGAGAAAGAAAGGCAAATTTAACTACAAAAAGAGCAGATGCGGATTGATAGAGAGAGAGAGAGGAGAAAGAGAGACAATTACAAATTACAAAAGTGGAGAGAGAGACAGGAAAGGTAGAAAGAAAGACAATTACAATTTGAAAAAGAGGAGAGAGAGACATGAAAAGGAGAAAGAAAAACAATTACAATATGAAATTAGAATGAAAGAAATGGAGCTGGCAAGTGAGAATCACCATCATATTTCAAATCAAAATTTTGATTTAGCAAGGAATATTAGATTAGTGCCCCCTTTCAAAGAAAAGGAAGTAGACAAATATTTTATTCTTTTTTAAAAAGTTGCAGAAAGTTTAAAGTGGCCAAGAGAGCATTGGACTCAGTAACTACAATGTTTACTTACTGGTATGGCTAGTGAGATTTACACTTCACTGTCTGTTCAGCAAAGTAGTGACAATGATGTAGTTAAAGAATGCACTTTAAGAGGTTATGAGTTAGTTCCTGAAGCTTATAGGCAAAAATTTAGAAATTACAGAAAAGAAGCTGGACAATCTCATGCCGAATTTGCTAGACGAAAAGAGCAGTTGTTTTGATAGATGGTGTTTAGCCAAGAAAGTCGAGCAAGATTATCAAAATCTCAAGCAAATTGTATTAATTGAAGAGTTCAAAAACTGTGTCCATAATGATGTTAAAACTTATCTTGATGAGCATCAGAATGAAACCTTTGAAAATGCTGCTCGAGCTGCTGACGAATGTTCTTTGACACATAAATTTCCTTTTGTTAATAAGACTTCTACTCAACAATTTTCTGGCAGGAAAGTACTTCCGCCTAGGTTCCTTTTGTTAACAAGACTTCTACTCAACAATTTTCTGGCAGGAAAGCATTTCCGCCTAATTCAAACCCTTTTAAAACTCAAACTAACACAACTTTCAAAAATCAAACTTCAGATAAGTTTGATTCTAAATCCTTGTCTCTTCCGACGTGTAACTTTTGCAAGAAAAAAGGAAACGTTGTTTCTGATTGCTACAAATTGAAAAATAGGCAAATTGAATACACACCAGCCCGGTTGACGTATGCTGTGGTGTTCCAGAGGGTTCTGTTCTTGGACCTGTTTGTAACAGAATTGTTACCGAGTGGTTGGTGGATTAAATGAACAACACAAACACAATATGTGAAAGATGATGTACATTTATGAAAAAAATTATTAATGAAAAAAAATGATGTATCAACACAATAACTCATGCGTTCAACCCACAGTCATACTTCACAACCATTCACAATTCAAAAAAAAATTAAATATTAATACAAAAAAAAACACAGATCCAAGGAACCGCCTGGACTGCACAAATGTTTCAAAAACAATTGCGATAACAAATACAATCAAATTCCATTATCACACGTATGGATTGCGACAACAATTACTAACATCTACATGTATTAAATCAAGTTACTAACAGTTATTGAGATTCATGTAATCCCTTGGAATCCTACAGATTCAAAGTAACCACGTGTAAATATAATGATGTATTCAATTGTAAACACAACTGAAACACACACATGCGTCTCGACCCTGTACAACCGTACGATTCACCAACTGTTGCATCGCTGCACAGCTTCTCCGAATACCTAGGGTTGGCCCAATACTTTTATCGGCCGCTTGCCCTTCACGGATCCACTACAGTTGTACGTACAGACAACATACAGCATCTTCTAGAACCACCGGTCACAAACACTTAGATACCACCCCGGAAGTTTACACCTCTAGACAGCTCCGACACTCGGTCATTGAGACTTCTAGATTTCTGGATATTTACACATCTCGACATACGTAGACGGACAGACAATCCGACAGACAGACAGTCAGATACATCAATTTGATCGCACAATTAAACAGCACAATCACGGCACAATCACGGCACAATCAATCATATTCAGCCATTTTTGCTGGAGCAATCAATCACATTCAGCTACAATTCAGCTACATTCAGCTACAATTCAGCTACATTCAGCTACAATTCAGTCAAATTCAGCTACAATGCAGCTACAATAAATAAACCAAACTAATAATAGTTGTTTTTAAAACAATCAAAAATTTAGATTACGCTATTGCATTTAAAGTCTAATAGTGACAAGTAATTCCAAATATTCAACGGTTTAAATCAGCATTGTAATAAAGGCATCATTACATGAAATGATAAACTGAATAAAATTCACAATAAAACGAAATATAAATTTAACACTCACCCCTTTGGCTGGAGAAAGAATGACGAGCTATCTCTCCTTTGACAAGATACTTCTGACTCGTAATCTTTTTAGAAATATTCTGCCTTATATGTCCCAAAATAGGTGAGCAGAATGCACGGCAAAATTCCCGT
Source organism: Unio delphinus (assembly GCA_029339505.1). Taxonomy (NCBI): domain Eukaryota; kingdom Metazoa; phylum Mollusca; class Bivalvia; order Unionida; family Unionidae; genus Unio; species Unio delphinus. Next base: position 212,290 of record JAQISU010000193.1, read on the forward strand.
GCACCCCGTGATTATAATGTTCATGACTTCAAGTGATTTGTAGTCAGATACATGCAAATCGCTACACGTTTCTTACCTTGAAAAACACTTATTCACCCCAGGTAGCGCATGTACGACGAAACAAAAAAAAATGGTGAAATTAGTTTGTATTCAAGAAGAAATTAATTCAATTTTCGCCTAATTCTGTGACACTGTTCTCTTCATTCTGTATACTCAGCCGCACTCAAGTGTCATATATCATCACCCAGTGTCGCACCAATTGTATGCTGATGATACCCAAATATACAAGTCTAGAGACCCAACTGAAATTGATGCTACCATCCATGGAGTAGAGTAGTGCATTTCTGATGTGAAGTCATGGATGACATGTAACAAGCTCCAGATGAATAATGATAAAACGAAGGCTCTTCTGATCACAACACAAAGATTTTCTCATTCACATCCTTTACCTCAGACAATAAATATAAGCAACACCAACATTAAATTCTCACAGTCAGTACGAAACCTAGGCGTTACTCTAGACAGTACTCTCACACTGGACCAACATGTCATGAACATATGCAAGGCTGCATATCTTGAATTGAGACGCATCAGTTCCATTCCTAAATATCTTTCAGTTGATGCCACTAAAATACTTGTGTGTTCATTAGTACTTTGAAGACTGGACTATTTTAAACTCAAATCTGTCTGGTTCGTCACAATATTTACTCGAGAAACTTCAAACAGTTCAAAATACATCTGCACGGATCATCTTTAGAGTAACTTCGATCAGAGAACACCTCACCACTCTGCTCTGTAACCTACATTGGCTATCGATTCGATACAGAATCAAATAGAAAATTTGTTCTCTGTGCTATGTTTCAATTATATACTCCAGTCCAACATACCTATCCAACCAAACCCATGTGTATACACCAGCTAGATCCTTACGCTCTTCTTCTAATAATCGTATACTCATTGTTCCCAAGGTGAAAACAAAGTCATATGGACAACGTTCATTTGCACATCAGGGCCCGATGTCGTGGAACGAATTGCCAATTGAAATTAGACACAAAGACACAGTGGTCCCTTTTAAGAGTTCTCTTAATACTCACCTGTTTCGACTGCAGGGACAAACTTAGCGACCTAATCATGTTTTGAATCTTATATATTTTCAGCATGTGTTGATGTTTTCCAATTTCATTTTATTTGTCATTTGTTGTTCTGTAGTGTAGTCATACCATTACTGATGGTGTAAAGCGCTTAGAGCTTCGAAAGATTAGGCGCTATGCAAAGTCCTCATTATTATTATAATTAAGACACTGACGACGAACTGAGCCAAAACAACGAGCGTGTTAAGAGTAAATGACAACGCATGAGCGCGCGCACCTCTATCGACCCACCCGATGGGGAAAAAGATCATATGAATAGATTGTGAAACAAACCAAAGTTCTGTTGAAATTTCTGTGTCTTTTCCCAGTACTTCGCCAGGTTCATTGCCCAAACCACATCACATGAAATGACAATTTTGCCTCAACCCATACCGGATCGGTCGTCGCCCGGAAAAAGGACCCCGCCTTTTGTCTTGCACCAGGGCAGAAGTGTTAAATGTACTGCTGGTGCACGATTACCACCAAAACTCCGAGCCAGAAACAACATCAGCACGTTTACGTGGAACATCAGAACATGAAGAACGCCTGGAAAGGTAGAGGAACTGACACACGAAATGAACATATACCATTGGACTATCCAGGCACTGTGCGAAGTACGATGGAAGAACCTTGGGGAAACATCAACACAGGATGGCCATAAACTATACTACTCTGGCAGAGATGACAACATGAACATGGTGTCGGATTTCTCGTCCACAAAGACATCGTTAAGACTGTCATGAGTTGTCGGCCAGTCTCCAGCAGGCTTATCTTCATACGCTTGAGGGCAACACCACTCAATATCACCATTCTGCAAGCTTACGATCCAACTACAGACCATGATGATGAAGAATTAGAGGACTTGTACGAGCAACTGCAAGATGTCAATGACCAGACCTCAAATAAAGACATTCGTGTGGTGCAAGGAGAATGGAATGCTAAAATAGGAGAGGATGCCGTTGATAACCGGAAAGGTACATGTGGACGATACTGCAATGCAGAGACCAACAACAGAGGCTTAAGTCTTCTGGAGTTTGCCAGCTTCAATTATCTGAAGCTGATGAACACGTTTGGTCCACAAAAAGCACTCAGAAGGTGGACCTGGCCAAGCCCGAATGGAGAAAATCATAACCATATTGATTATAGCATGGTGAAGAGACGTTTCCACACCATTGTAAACATTGCCAAGACAAGAATAATCCCAGGAGCAGACATTGGAAGTGGCCATGACTTAGTGATGATGACCCTCCGACTACGTCTAAAGAAAGTCGACAAACAAGGCCCCGCAAGAATCAAGTTCAACCTTGACAATCTAAAAGACCCAGAGGTACCGGAAGCCTTCCAGGCAAAGATAGGAGGAAAATTTGCACTACTGTTACTTTTTAGTGCAGAAAACACAGTTATAGACACATTGATCGACACATTTAACAGAACAGTGACCCAAACAGCCAGTGAGATCCTTGGCAAACATCGACGACCAAAGAAACCTTGGTTTACAACTGACATACTTGATCTGTGTGACAAGCGTCGAGAGCTAAAGAAGAAGAAGTCAGAAGTAGGAGGAGCAAAACAATACATGGAAATCAACCAGGTTATCAAGAAAAGCATGAAAAGGGAAGGGATACATATATTGAAGACCAGTGTAAAGATATAGAAAACAATCTGAAGAAAAATAATAGCAAAAAAGCATACCAACTGGTGAAGGACCTGACCAGTGTAAAACAAGGACACTCTCTATCATTCAATATAAGAGAGGGAAATGTCTTACAGAAGAACAAGACATTCCTAAGTGATGGACAGAATGCTGCTCAGACCTGTACAACCACAGACATACAGGGGACCCAGACATACTCATCACCACACCAGTGACCAACACTGACAACTACCCCATACTCCAAAAAAAAGTAGAGGCTGCAGTGAAATCATTGAAAAAGGGAAGTCAGCAGAAGTAGACAACATCCCTGGAGAATTAATCCAAGAAGGGGGTTAAGCCATGATAAGCGCCCTTTTAACAATCTGCAACAAGATCTGGCAGACAGGGGAATGGCCAACACCATGAACTCAGTCACTCATAGTAACTCTTCCGAAAAAAGGCAATTTTCAGCAATGTCAGAACTATCGTACGATCAGTCTTATATGCCACCCAAGCAAAGTCATGCTAAAATTCATAAAAAACAGACTGAAGCCGCGGGAAGAGGAAATCATAGCTGAATAACAGGCCGGCTTCAGACCATGGCGAAGTAGAACTGAACAGACTTTCAACCTGAAAATACTATGTGAGAAATACCTCCAGCACTAACAATACCTTTATCATGTCTTTATAGATTTTAAGAAGGCGTTTGACAGGGTATGGTATGCAGCCCTTTGGTCCACCATGAAGCTGTACAACATCAATGCCAACCTGATCAAAGTCATAAAAAGCCTTTAAAGCAAGGCCAACAGCAACGTCTGCTTCAACGGTCAAACAGGAGATTGGTTTACGACAACTGTGGGAGTCATACAGGGCTGCTTGCTTTCACCTACTCTCTTCAACATCTTCCTTGATTGAATCATGACAGATGCACTGGAAGATCATGAAGAAACTGTCAGCATTTGAGGCAGAATAATAACGAATCTGCGCTTTGCTGATGACATCGATGGCCTTGCAGGAAATGAGGAGGAGCTAGCTCAGTTGGTGGAAAAAATCTGGACAGGATAGCTACTGCTTTTGGTATGGAAATCAGTGCAGAGAAGACCAAATGTATGACCAACAACACCAGTGGCATCAGCACTGACATCATTATTAGTGGCCAAACACTGGAAACAGTTAATAAATTCAAATACTTAGGAACCATCGTGGCAGATTAGGGATCAAAACCAGAAATATTGTCTAGGTTTGCGCTGACAATAATAACAATGGCAAGGCTGAAGACAGTTTGAAAATGCAGAAACACCCCAGTCAGCTCAAAAATCAGACTCATGAGCTCCTTGGTTGCACTTGTGTTCCTATATGTCTGTGAGTCATGGACCCTCACAGCGGATCTCGAAAGGAGGATACAAGCTGTTGGAATGAGATGCTTTCGAAGGTTGCTTGGCATCTCATATAGAGATCATGCCATGAATGAGGAAGTGGGAAACATAATTAGGCAAGCCACTGGACCCTTTGAAGAGCTATTGAAGAAACGCAAAATGAAATGGTATGGACATGTCACACGATCAATGGGGCTTGCTAAGACAATCATGCAAGCTACTATGCAGGGAGGGTGAAGGAGAGGAAGACAGAGGAAAAGATGGAAGGATAACATCTTAGAGTGGACAGGACTGAAGCTGAGTGACACAGTGAGATTATCAGAGAACAGATTGAAATGGAGGAATCTGGTTGTCAGGTCATACGTGGTGCTTCAATGGTCGGCAAGACTAAGGGATAGAGATAGATAGAGAATATCAAGCATACATGTATGTGATTAGGGTCTGTGAATTACGCCAGGTGTGACGGTAAGCCATAGGTATAGGGTATGTGTTTTCTGAAATCCAAATTCCTGTTTTTGAAAATATCTTATTGCATTAGTGTTCTGTGTGAGTTACTATGTATAACCTTATTTGTGGGTTTAAGTTTCATACTAATATTATAAATCTACACAATGTTTTTAGGAAATATTGTGTAGGTGAGAGTCCTCCAAATGTTTCGTCTCTTAATAATTTGTGGGTATAGTCTGTGAACACATGCCCGTTTGTTTGTACCCCATGCCGACCTCAGTAACGAAAGGCATAAACAAAATAAAAAATTCATAAATCTTACTCAGTTCATTCATTGATTTATAATTTCTAACCCGATTAAGACAAAGGTGTCCATAACACCTTCATCGTCTGCGCGTCTCATGCTTAGCGGAAGTTTTCATACTAACACGACACCATATTGCACACAATTTGGGCAAATCTATTTTCCAGTGACGTCATTGCTCCTATTTGGTTACTCCCGGATACTTCCCTCGATTACGCATCCGCCCCTTCGCTGAAAATGGACTTGTCCAGAAACTAGAAATTGATGTCGGGGACGGCCATGGTTGTAATGAAAACTTCCGATTAGCATGAGACGCGCAGACGATGAAGGTGTTATGGACACCGTGGTCGCAATCGGGTTAGAAAAAATAAATCAATGAATGAAATGAGTAAGATTTATGGATTTTTTATTTTGTTTATGCCTTTCGTTACTGAAATCGGCAGGCGGGTACAAACAAATGGGGATGGGTTCACAGACTTATAGTAGATGTTTTTTAAAAACCCGTTGATTCTGAGAATATTTTGCAGCTATATTCCGGTATTGGTCTTGGGATATATGAGCAGCTGATGCGATATATCCATAGCATCAGTATCCAAATGTCAACATAATGGATACCGTAGCAGACTATCATATCGGAAACTGTGATCTTGTTACAGTAGCAGTTCTGACGCTACAAGGTATTGTGTCTGCTAAGTCATATAAATGTTAGCTTTCTTTTTGATTCAAATCCATGAGAAGCGTCTATAACATGCTGCTATTCTTCCATCAATCTTTCGGTCGAATGATATTATACAAAATGTAAGCACACTTTTTATGCATACCTTCTCCACAATCTGCAAGAACATGCGTATGGTTTGTATCCTGTTAATTTCAGTATGCATTGTCACTAATTGTCTTCATCCTGATTAAATCTTTGACAGGGAAGTTATCAAATATGCTAGTTTTCAAACGAGTTGCTAAATACCTTTAAGACGCTTTTTAAAACCTACAATGACATATTCCTTACGAACTCTGTTATAAGTCATATAGTGATTTAAGTATGTGTGAACACTGTATTATATATATATATATATATATATATATATATATATATATATATATATATATATATATATATATATATATATATATCCATGATAAACGCTTAGCGGAAAAATCATTCTGTACCAAATGTGTCAGAGAAATCATGATAGAAGATACTGTTATGGCTCCAAAGCATATTTTTTCTGTTTAGTTCATTTCTGGGAGTTATGTCGCATCAAATGCACATCAATAGATAATGTCAAAATTATAACCAGTAAGATTGATTAACTGATATATTGATTGCTCAATAACGTTTCGTCAGTATAACTATTATGGGTTTTCTGTCCAATTTTCAGGTGAACATCCTTCCCGCCATTTGTACCCCGGAATCGGGCATTTACCAAGACAACGGATGCTGTTGTAGATTTTTCAACGAATAGGGTCAACCTTTACAATCGCCAGACAGGTAATATATTAGCAACATCAGAAGAACTGTACCCACTCTGGGATGTTTGTTGCATTGACGAAAACAGGTTGAAAATAGCGGTGACATTAAGGAATGGTACGATACAGATTATGTCTATCATAGCCAATGGACCATCACCTTATATCAAATCAATGAAAGTGTTAAAGACACCCTTCGACTCTTGTCGTGGAGTGAGCTCCATACCAAGCTGGACAAACTTGTTGTGTGTGGAATGTACCGAACCATGCAATGCTGGTGTGTATTGTCAATTTCTGACGGAAAATTCGGGAAATATCAAGAAATCTGTGAAAACAGTGGGTTTGGTTGCAGTTACGCGGCTGCAAGTGAAAGCGGAAAATGCGTTTATATATCGTGTTTTGCTGATAAATCTATTGACACAGGCGTATATGGATACATCGTGAAAACTGGAGAGCTGAAATTTATATATAAGCGCAAGGACCTTTCCTGGCCACGGGAAATCTGCGCAGACAAAAGAGGATTCATCTATGTTTGCAATCAGTATCTCGACAGCATAAACATCCATCAGCTGACAAAGAATGTAGACCTATTGATGATATTCAGACTGGAACTTCCACTAGATCCCCAGGGAATGTGTCTTGATCAAAATCAGGAACAGATTTTCATCTCATTGTGGGGGAAAAATCAGATCTGGAGCCTAAGGATGGTGTGGAGAGGTCATGCAGGTAGTACATATTTCTTTGTATAGAGATAATTTGCTATTGCATGAAACAAATCCATCATCTCACTTTTCCCGATTGCTTCCTCTGCCTTATTACGCAGTATTCGCGCAATGAAATTAATTATACCCCCGTTCATTTGGCTAACGATGCCACATCCCTGGCAATAAGAATGCTTCAAGATGCAATATCTGTAATTTTCTGCTTTTTTAAAACAAAAATATTAGTCATTTAATTAATGAGATATAATAACTTATCACTCGCAATGGAATGCACAGCAATATGAGGTTTATGCAGATTCATATTGTTACGTGCTTAGGTTCGAATAAGAAGCAACACAGAAAGAGTGAAAACTAACAAGCTTGTATAACTTGAACAAAGAATTTATTAAGTACAATTATTTTCATAAAATAAATAAACTTACGGTTTTAGAGAATCAAATCCAACATTAATCCAATATAGAATTCACAAAAATAATCCACTAATGGAATTGCAAGAGTCCTGATAAATAAATGTTTTAAGAGTTCCAGGTTCGAATCTTGACGATGTAATCAAAAATGGCTGACAATGTCACGTGATACAGTTCTTGTTTTATTATCATCCAAATGAAATATGAGCACATGTTTTCTCCTCCAAATAGATAAATAAATCCTCTTTTTTCAACGAACCGACACAATGTCCAGAACAAGATAACTAAAATTATAACTCAAACGTAAATACACAACTACTATCTTTAAAGCCCAGATTCTACCACTGTTAGCTTACAAAACACAGCTATATATATGTAATTCCCTCGTAAACAAAATGGAATCATGTGATTCTGGAAGGTCACAGAAAGAAACTACCTTCAGCAAGTCACGTACTAAAAGAATGATCTAGAAGAAAAACCAGCCCCAATAACTAAAAATATTAAGATGTCCTGAAAATTAACCAATTGTTTTAAAGGCCTGTTTATCAATCTGAAGCAAGGTCAGATAATGAGGTAAACAAGCCAACGTCATTCTGTTTTTACAGCTAGAGTCTAGACAGCCTGAATTTTTCAGAAAAATCTCCCAATTAATGAATATTACAGCCAAAATGACAAATTTGGATCTGACAATTAAAAAAAAAATAAATTAAATCAAATATACGTAACAATGGGTACAATTATACATTATTTGCTAGCTAAGTAAACTATATCTTACTGTCCATTGTTAAGTCACTGTGAATCCTTCAAGCCTTGTGTTTGACTTTTGTAGATTAATTTGTTTATATTTTTCGTCATTACATTTGTGCGTCATTATGTTAATAATCCAATATATGGATTTAACAATATACACCCACGTATTCAGAAATTAAGTTGTAAATATACATTATAACTCATTCAAGTCGTTCAGTATTAAACATTGTATTTATATCATCGTCAAAAGTGTTCAGTTGTGAATCCGAAAATCCCACCTGGTTATCTTTTATATATATATATATATATATATATATATATATATATATATATATATATATATATATATATATCTCTTTTGAATTCTTTCCATATTAATTCAAGGTATCCCCGGAAGTGATACGTCAGAAACACGTGCTTTTTGCATTAATCTGAATCCGATGATGTTACTGTTGTGCAATTTGGAGGAAGTTTTCACTCAGGACATCGGATCTCCACAAATCTAAAACCGGAAGGAAACGTTCAAAAGTTGGTTTCAATTGTTAATTGTAATCGTAAATGAACCTCATTCAACTTTAAATTAATTTGAGTATATTAACAGCGAACGGTTTTCACACATCCTGTAATTATATGCTAAGTAATTATAATGTTTCAAATACTATTTAATACAGGCAAAGGTGATATTTTGTGGCACTCTAATATTACAAAAGGCTTACTATCAGAAAACCTTTGTGATTTGAGTTTAAACGTATTTGGTTTTCTATACAAAGTCGTTTAAACTCGTTCATTTGATTACAATCATAAGCGTAATTCATTTCCAAAGATAACACGTATGCAAGTTATATATTATTAAGATCAGGATTTTCTTAATAATGTATGAGAACAGTTTACATAAAAGTGTTTGAAGATTGATTTATTACGGGTTGCATTGTCTGCATATCGGCCGTTAAATTTATAACGGATCCTCATCATTTGTATACTTTTTAATATTAGACTGGCTGATTCTCTACGGCTTACGCAGCTTTTTATTGTATAAAGTATTTTAGGATAATTAGTACAGTATCTGTTCTAAATTATAAGACTAAGTACTGGCTTTTTCAGTAGTAAATAGATATCATGTGTACAAAGTCCTTTTAGCAATGAACAGTCTGCACGTCGCCCTTGCCACAATACTGAAACTACCCTTATGAAAGGAGTTAATGATCGTCACTGCTCTAGCATTTGACACAATAGACCATGATATATTACTTCACAGTCTCCAGCATGTATTTCGCACTCATGATACAGCCTTACTAGAATTGTTCAAGTTATACTTGGTCAACAGAACACAAATGGAATACCCTCCAGCACAATTGATCTATGTCGTGGTGTTCCACATGAGTTTGTTATTTGAACACTGTTCTCTTCATTATATACACACAGCCGCTCTCGGTTATCTAAGATCACCATTCAGTGTCTCACCACGTGTACGCTGATAACACCTAAATATACAAATCCAGCCACCCAACATAAGTTCATGCTACTATCCACAGAGTATAGATGTGCATTTCTGTTCTGAAATCATGTTTATCAAGTAACAAGCTGCATATATATGATGATAAAACTGAGGCAATTCTGATCACAATTTAATTACTTTCTCATTCATATCTTTTAAAACGAACAATAAATATCAGAAACACCAACATAAAATTCACACAATCCGTACGAAACCTTGCTGTTTCTTTTGACACTACTGAAGCATTGCACCAAGATGTCATGAACATATGCAAGACTGCATATATTGAGCTGAGACGCATCAGCACCATTTGCAAATATATTTCAGTTGATGCCACGAAAACACCTGTGTGTTCATTAGTACTTTCAAGACTTAAACATAGTTCTGTCTGGCTCGTCTCAATATCTACTCCAGAAACTTCAAAACGTTCAAATCACAGCGACTTGTATCATCCGTATGGTACAACGATCAGAGCACACCTCCCCCGGCTCTATACCCCATTCGAGACAGAAGCAAACACAACTTTTACTCCTGTGCTACGATTCACTGATGGACTCCAGTCCAACATTCCAATCCTACCGCACCCACGTGTACACACAAGCCAGATACGTAAGCTCCTCTTCTGAAAATCGTTTGCTCAATCTTACCCTATGAAAACGAAGTCATATGGACAACGTTATTTTTAGTACCAGGGTACAGCAACATTGAACAAATTGCCTCTTTAACATGGACATAAAAACACGGTAATCGCATTCAAGAGTGCTCTTAAAACCCAGCTATTTTGATTGCAAGAACAAAATTGAAAGACCTAATAGTATTTCCTAGATTAGATATTTTCAGCATATTTTTCTGTGTTCAAATTTCATATTGTTGTTTTTGTAATCATATCATCATATATGTTTTTTATGTTATTGGTGATATCTAATGTAAAGCGCTTAGAGCTTCTAAAGTCTCTGAACACAGTAAAGATCTTTGGGAGCTGGCACTATTTCGCTTTCTCGGGATTAATTAAATAGCTAGCTATGCTAGCATTAAACAGTGCTACATGTCCCATAGTAGACAAAGCACTATAATTCAAAGTTCGTTCGTTGGTTCTAAAGCTTAGGCGCATTACAACGTCCTCTTTATAATTAGTAGTAGTAATAGTACAAGATTTTTTTTTTTTGTAATAATAAAATAATGAATCCGTTAATCAAATTTGCTTGAATCTGGGCTGGGAGTCTATTAATTATGTCATCTCCTTTCTAAAGAACTTTTGCCATTTGTCATATCACATAAATATGTGTCAAAGAAGTTACATATAACTTACATCTTGCAAACAACTATGTATTCGATATAAGATCACATAAATATATTTATAGTTGATTTCCTCCTGTGAAATATAACAATTTATTGTCAAGAATACTAACGTTTTAATTTTAAAACAATTAAGTTATTACCTGGATAAAAATGTTACAGTGCGGTTGTATTGCTAAGGTGCTTGAAGTTAATGTATGTGACACTGCATATTCTAACATTATGTGTTTTGTTTTATAATTCTAAATGACGATTTTAGTACAAGATGCGTACCCATATAGTTTTTTTAGCAGTGGATCTTAATAGCCAATGTCAGTAATGGCAATTATTTACAATGACATTTCTAGAAACAATCGACTATCTCAACTGTAATGTATTTGGCGCATCTTGCTAAGTTTGTTAAACTTTTATATGTCGGGAGAATAAGTACATTTAAGTTTTCGATATTTGCGGTGGATTTGTTCTGTGTAACAATGTTAAACGTGAACCAACATTCAGAGACCGTCATAAGGAGAATCTGAAAGTTATTGTTAATTCGTCACCTTTTCGTATATCAATAGAGACATGGCGACACTTACTTTCCGATGGTGTATGAAACAGTAATTAGATGAAATGACAAAATATAACGAGGGATGCATGTGTTTTGATTGCATTTTCACACAGAAGACTATTTTAAGGAATAGTTTCTTAAATAATTAATGTACATGTTTAGTGTAGGTTTATTCGTTACTTGACTTTGTGCACGGACACATAACCTGTTGATTATCATAATAATCGTCGTCGTCGTCCTCTTGCTTATCATTATCATCATCATCATCATCATCATCATCATCTTGTTCGGTCCTAATATAAATTGTTTCCAACACGTTATGCCTAAATTCACATTCTTGATGCAGCATTAAATTTTATTGGACTATATACTTTAGTTATCACTTATTTTTGCAATTACAGTTATATTTGTAATAAGAAATTAATATTATTGTCCAGTTTTATTAATATTGTTATTATTACTATTGCTATTATTATTATTTCTTTTTTTTTCTCTCAAAATATGGGACGTGTCGGCAGTGTGATTATAATCAGTAAATCTAAAGGCATCATTCTTTTTAAGTATTATTATAATCAATAACCATTAAATAATACTATTACGAGTATAATAAAAAAAATCTATATGATATATTATCATGTTTACTTACAATTATTGATAACGTTGTATTATTCATGCGGATAGTAAAAAAATGGCAAATTTTACCAAGTAGGCAGAGAATACAACAATATTCTGTCTCTACTATTGGACAGCGCTTGATTTACACATAGGTTTGCTTTTATAACAAATGGAAACCAACTCAACTCAGTACAGCTTTACGACGTTTGATATATATATATATATATATATATATATATATATATATATATATATATATATATATATATATATATAAGAGAGAGAGAGAGAGAGAGAGAGAGAGAGAGAGAGAGAGAGAGAGAGAGAGAGAGAGAGAGAGAGAGAGAGAGATTGTTACGTGCGTAGGCTCGAATAAACAGTAACATAGAAAGGGTAAAAATAACCGGCTTGTAAAACTTAAACAATTTTTTGAGCACAAATATTTTTTTCAGAAAAGAAAAATAAACTTAGGGTTTTAAGAATCAATTCCAAATTTAATCCAAAAATAATTCGAAATATTATCCACTAGAGAAATTGCAAAAGTCCTGGTAATAAATGTCCAAATAATTCTAAGTTCGAATTCCAGCGATGTATCCAATATGGAAGACGATGCCACTTGATGAAATCAGTTCTTGTTAATAAAACTCTCTATGAGCACAATTCTTTTCCAGAGAAAGAACAAAATAGTTCCTTTTGATCCAAACGAATTGACACAATTTCCAGTACAAGGTAATTTATAATAACTCAAAAAGAAACAACTAAATATTCTAACAGCCCAATTGTCTACTGAATAGCTCGCTCCAAAACATAGTTTATATACCTGTTTTTATGTAAACAAGAAAGGGATCACAATCTATTAGAATTTCTCAGAACAATTTTACGTTGAAGAAATCACGTTAACAGCGTATGACCCAACTAAAATAGAAAGATGTTCATACAAAACTTCATTTTGTCCTTGAAACCAACCAATCATTTTAAAGGCTTGTTTACAACTCTGAAACCAGGTCAGAAATGAGGGCAACACCTGGTGTTTACTCTGTAAAGTACATGTCACCCACCCACCCTTCAATGAACGAATCTTAAAACTTAAAATGCCAAATTTAAATCTAACAAACAAACAATCAAAATAAATATAAATGACTTATTCACATATACGTAACACCTTCCCTCATAAAATAAAAAGAAAGGTTCATATGATAAAACTTTCTTTTTACCACAAACCAATTTACACCTAAAGTAAAAAAAATTCGTATAAATTACAGTGTATATAATATATAATGTTATACACGGGAAAAAGCGTCTATTGGTTTAACTTTGTCCATGTCCCACAATATGTCCTCAGAAAGTCACAATAGCACGGCAGAACTCACTTTTAGATAAATTAACTGTCAAACATGCATCAGTGAGTTTGTCAAAGAATTGTTGCTAGATGTTCTATCCAGGTGTCGTTGTACATGATGACGTCATGAATATAGGCATCACAATTTTGTAGACCAGAGGTGATCATTTTTATGAGACGTTGAAATGTACTTGTTGACCCTTGTATCCTGAATGGCATTACTTTATATTGGTAAAGTCCATCAGGAGTCACAAATGCCGAGATTTCCTTTGCTCTTTCCGTTAGTGGAATCTGCCAAAATCCTTTCAGAAGGTCATACTTGGTGACATACTTGGCATTCCAGATTTTATCAATACAATCGTCAATTCTTGGTAATGGGAATAAATCTGCTTTTGTCACACTGTTCACCTTTCCTATAATCAGTGCACATACGGAAAAGTTTATCTGGTTTTGGAACAAGTATGCATAGTGAACTCCAATCACTTTTACCGGGCTTGATAAAATCATTCTCCAGCAAATATTGAATTTCTTTTTTTAAGTATTACTGTTTGAGTCGATTCATCCTGTATGGATGTTGTTTGACTGGTTTGGAATTTACAATTTCAACGTCATGAAAATTTGTGTTATCCTTGTAGGAACATCTGGAAATAAGTGCTCATATTCAAATAGTAACTGTTTCAATTCAATTCTATCTGGCACTTGTAAATGTGAACGTTTCTGGTCTAGATCTTTCATAATTTCTGAATTACAAAGATTCGTCATTTCAATATCAATATAATCTGATATTTCTTCACTGAGTGGGACAGGTACTACTAGATTAATTACAGGTTTAACATGGCTATCTCTTTCAATATACACTTTTAGCATGTTTATATGCAGAGTTGTTTTTGTTTGCGCCTCCCAGGAGTATTTATGATGTAATTTAAGTCATTACTTTTCCTGTCAACTGTGTAGGGACCATAATATTTGGCCTGAAGAGGATTTTGTGGCATTGGTAAGAGAGCCAGAACTCTTATCACCTGGCTGAAAACTCCATTCCTTCGATTTTTTATCATATCTTGATTTCATTATAGATTGAGCAGAGTGCAGATTTGCTCTTGCGACCTCACAAGCCTTTGACAACTTGTATCTAAAATCGGAAACATAATCAAGAATATTGATCTCAGTATCTTCATTGGAGAGAAGTTTCTTTTTCAATAACTTCAATGGTCCAAGCACAGTGTGTCCAAAAACCAGTTCAAAGTGACTGAAGCCTAAAGATTCTTGAACTGATTCTCGAACAGCAAACAATATTAAATGAATGCCTTCTCCAAATCTTAATTCGTATAAAAAAAATATGATCGGATCATATTTTTCAAAGTCTGATGGAATCTTTCTAATGCCCCTTGGCTATCAGGGTGATAGGCAGAAGGTATGAATTGCTGAATTCCCAATTCATTCATACCTTGCTGGAAAATTCCAGACATGAAGTTTGAACCTTGATCAGACTGAATAGATATAGCAAGGACATACTGAGTAAAAACTGTATTAAAGCTTTAACTATTGTTCTAGCTACATTGCAATAACATGTAATAACGAATTAACAAACGATGCAAATTAAATATAGATCATAATATTCGTATATGACATGTTTAAAAGTGTTTCAATATACACTAAGACAATGCATAATGGATAACGGATGAACAGGGTATACATGACACGCGGCCGCTGGAGACAACACCTGAGCAAACTGAAGTATATTTTTGCATCCATGTTTCAATAGAAATCAATTACTTGCCTGATACAATGCTCATTGGTCTACCGACAATTTGATTGATATGGTAGGCATGCAAACTCTACTAACGTATATCAGATTTCACAAGTTGAACCTGTAATTTCATGTATTTGCTACAGAGAATGAGGTTACCCTACGATTGACAGGCCATAATATTGAAAATGTCATATAACCATTCTCCCGTTATCATATGAGTTCGGAGATACATGATACACTTTTCACGACACCTCTAAATTTTCCAAAGCCATTAAAGAGAGCTAGACAAATTTATATATTTTGCAATGCCCAGACAACACGTGTTGTTTTGTCTATGTAAGCAATTAAGCAATAACAACCCTCTGAATGACCAAGTTTACAATGTAAAATAAATTGTCGGAATATTTATTTCGATTTTTATTGCTTTTTCAATACTATCTTTTTCTTAATGATTGCATGCATATAGTTCATAGGCATGTGAGTAGTAACGTGGCGTACCCTAGCGGTAATAAACTAAATAGCGAAAATACACTAAAAACCTACCACCACCGGCAACTCTAGCGTCAAATTGTTAACAATCACCTTAAGCAACTCTAGCGTCAAAGGGAATCGAACATGGGGAATATTGCTTTTATATCCTGTTAAGGGAAAGTGGAATATAGGTTAGGTTTTGTATAGAGACAATATGAATGGAACAGATGTGGTGACGTCATAGTACTGAAGATTGATGACGTTGCAACAATTGTAGGAACAGGTGTGCACCGGGCTGATCTCAGTCAGGATCAATGAGTGGGACATAAACATATACTTTTATATAACACTAACAATATACAACATATAGTCTTATGTTCTATCCAACAGTTTTCTTCTTCTCCTCTTTCTCTCATATATTCTCCTTCTCCTGTTTCCTCTTCTGATTCTCCTCTTTTTTCTATTTTAGCCCTCTTCATCCTTCTTTTCCTGTTTCAGTATCACTCTTAATATTTCCTTTTCCTTTCTCAAGCTGTTGATTTTTCATTTTATGCGTTGTGGGTTGTAGTTATATCGATTCTCATCTAGTTTTTCCATCGTATCTTGCAACATGATTTGATTGTCCAATACTTCATTGTCCAATCTGTTTATGAAGTTGCTAGCCATTCTCTTAGGTTACTCCATAGAATGGCACAAATTATGAAGATTTTAGTTGGATTAATGTGATGTGCGCTCACAGGGAGCGTGTATCGCCATTTCATTCGAACACAGATGGCTTTTTAATTACTTCTGGGGGACGGAATTAGTGTCATCCCCGAGGTCTTTATGTGTTTACAAAACACACATTAATTAGCCTGTCATATCAAGGTACAATTAAGTTCCTAACGATTTGAATGTTGGGTCGCGTAGTGTGGGATTGGACCCAGCACACACTAAATGTTCTCAAGTCGACTACATGATTTTTGGCGTGCACTGCACGTATGATATTTGTGTCCGGTCGCAGCAGAAGCGGCAAAATATCCGGCTCGGGATGCGCTTGGTAGAGATAAGCGGTACTTCCATATTCAATGGTAGCTTGTGTTCCAAAAGTCGTCGAGCGTAATTTAGAAAATATATCTGTGCTGTTTTCAAGAGTGTTTAAGAGATTGAATTTGATATCTAGTTGACATAAATAGTTATTAATGTTTACACCTTGTGTAGCGAGCCCATATGGTTTAGGGCTTTTTGAGATCACCTTATATCGTATAAGTTTGGGATCTTGTTGATCTGTTATATATGTAATTTGCGTTGCGGCCTTGTGCCGCTGGTCCTGATAGTTTTTGGGGTTAGACCACCTTATATTTCTTAACCTGGGGTCCTATTTCCAAGGTTAGGTTTTCACTTGTAGCCTTGTTCCGCGGACCTTGATGGTCTTTGGGGTCAGACCACATTATATGTCTTTTTGGGGTCCTATTTCCTAGGTCAGGTTTTTATATTTTTATTTGCAGACTTGTGCTACCGGTCCTGGTGGTCTTTGGGGTTAGACCACCTTATATGTTTGCTTAATTTGCGGTTCTTAATCCCTGGGTTGAGTCTAACGTGCAGCTTAGTGCTGCTGCACCTGATAGTCTTGGGCTTTCGGACTACCTTATGTTTGCTAATTTGTTGTCCTTGTATGTAATTTGGACGGCCCTGTTGGTCTGTGTTTGGAACCACCTTTTGCGTTCTAGATTAGGTTGTGGATACGATTATTCATTTATATGGCTGTCAACTAGATTTGCTAGACAAGATTCAGAGGTGTAAGAGATAGTACCGACAACGCCATGAAGTGAAGCTAGATTTCAAAGAAACTACTTGGCCATTGATGTACTCTACGTGTCCGAGCTAATGCTAACAAAAAAGTATAATGGTCAACCATCGATATACTTGTCATCGTTTCTAGAAGAAAGAAAATCAAAATGAGCTACTAAATGTTCTAAAGAATATCCAAGACTGCGTTGATGCATACAAATATTCACAATATTGTACACAAACCATGGTATATGTGCCTTGCAATTTCAGATTTTTTGAATTGTGTCGTCTGAGCATATATTCTCATAAAGTCAATGGTGTCATCTCCCAAAGGTGGCAATCCGTACGAATGAATCTACTCCATACAACTATCACGGGGAAAGTAGCCGGCTACCCAGTGGGTTCATCTGAGACGGTTGTAGTCCGTGTTAATGACAGAAGTTTGATAGTTTTGAGGTTTGTAATGAGGTAGTTCATCTTTATCACAAACCACATGATTCCAAGAAGCAGTGTGTGAACTATGGTTTAAAAGATAATAATGTACTCAAGTATCCATTTGTCAAAAATAATAGGTCATCAATTGAATCCTGCCGATTTTTGCTTAAATATGTTTGTCAAGTAACCGTTTCTTCGCTTCGTCTCCGCACTCTAAGCTTTGAGATGTGCTGGATCTCTCGAGCAATCAATGGAGGATAGGAATGATCAGGCACGTCTTTATACCACTGATGCAGAACGACTACTTCCGTGATGAGACTCCAAGCTTCATCCAGATACTCGGCGAATGTTTCTTCGTGATTCATCATAAGACATTTATCGTGTTGTATTTGACTCGGATTATCGTCTTGACAATGAGGTAGTGGTGGTGGATATTTCATCAGAGCCTTAAAATATTTAAGAATCGGCTAATCTGTTTCGTCTAAGCTTTCTGGTGAAAGAATTGCAGTTGCAAAAATTGACCTAGTTCTGCATTGTTCATACATCGGACAAATCGTTGAAATCGATCCATTAACGATTGCAAATCGTGTTGAACATTGGACATCTCAGTCAACTGAGGATTGGGCGGTAAATGCAGGGTTCGGTGTTTTTGCCAATGATGGCATTCCATCCATCGATTGTAAGGCACTATAGCCAATTTTCGTCCTTCCACTTGCTTCCAGAGATCACGTTTGAGATCTTTGTACTCCAGAGGTACCTTTATCTTCATGGTCCTTTTTATTTTTGACCCGTGGGTAAAACACCTCCCAGGACTTCACCTAGCATAGGTACAATGTAGGTAAAAGTCATCCGCGTTGGACACATATCTTTTTTATGGATGGGTATTTTCGTTTGAACGATTTGGCTAAGAACGTGGCGATATTTGGTTAAGCATTTTTCCGATTCAAAGCTATTGTGTATTTTAATACATTTAAACAACATTAGTACACGTTATCAGTTAGGTTTTTGGAGGCGGTTTGAATGAGTGTTTTTCGCATCAAGTCTTGTTTTATACTGGAATGCGCCGATAATAATTGTGCGATGGGCTTTACGTTGTTGAAGCAAATTTTGTGTGTTGTAAATGATACTGGCATTACGATTATGACCTTTGCGCATAAACGACAGTTTAATTTATTATTCGTGTTCTCCCTGCATGTCTAAAATGAGCAGATGAGTTAGACGGGGATCAGATACAATCAGATGTCTTCCACAAACACGATGGAATCGCCTTGACTTTCTCGCAAGAGATCTACGCTTATTGCCACGCTTTGCAACACCCCACGATATGCGTTCAGTTGGATGATCGATCTAATGATGTTTAAATGATCACACGTTTAACTTATTCGGTTTTGCCTGAACCGCTAGGTCTGGCAATTAAGATGTTAAATGGATGGCAAAGATACAAAGCCTGTCAACCAGCGCGATATCATTAAAGTGTCGCCGATGACTTTGAAACTGGAGGAAAAGGAAGCAGAAATAATATAGGTCGCCAATGTAGTGTAAAGATTGTGGCTTTTGATACGAAAACAGACAAGACAAGAGTTTTTATAGATTCTTCATAACACTTTTATTGCCAAAATGGTATCCGGTCGTGTTGCCCTTATGGGATTGTTGTGTCTTGGAAAAGTGGTAAATTGCGTCCACTTCTAACAGTTGGTATGCCAAGTATAGAGCTTTAATTAATTCCACGCTGACACACGTTCCTATTAGGGCGCGTTCTTCCTGGGTGTGCTGACAAGGTCATTTCGGCAGAAGTACGACACAATGAAACATCAGTATTTCGTAGCATTGGTGAAGTAAGACAGAATGTTACAAGTCCTTGGGAGGCAAGACTTAGCACTTGACCAAGCCTTCGTATTGTCGAATGTTGTGCAGGTCGATGTGTTCCGACATCAATTGCGGATACCCGGCGGAAAAAAGCAACAATATTTGCACATGTAAAGATATAGCGAATACACATCCACGTCCTTGATTGTGTTCCCGTCGGCTTGGTACAGCAAATAGGACGCATTCGTCCTCCGTACAAACTATTCCCAGAGTTCACTGAGTCCACCAGAGCTTGCGTTCAAGCTATCATCGGTTTTCAAACTGTGATCGTACTCGAATTCCCACATTTCCACCACTTGATATCCTCGCAGTTCTAATTTCAACTGCCCTGACGAATGGCCTCTTACAAATCACCAATGGTCCGTTGCACAAATAGATTTTTGGTGTCACGTTGATGGTAGGAAAGTAGACCTTCGTAAAATGTGCATCCCTTAAACTCGTACCTCATCTTGGTGTTTTTTAAGTCACAGCCATCTAACAAATACGTTCCGATGGTAGTTTGTGCCTCCTCCGTTGAGGTCATGATGTCTTTTTGTCACACAAGTAATGTAGCCTGCGTAGTGCTTTAACCAATTAGTTACATTTGCAAACGTTCGTCGTTTGAGCGCTGATGATATTAAGAGTGTTTTCGGGAATGAATATTTGGCGCTACACTAAGGAACACGCTTTGACAATGGTGTTTGATTCTTTAAAAGGATCGACCCTTCCGTGTTTCATAAACACTTCTCAAAATCGTTCACAGCGAGGCAGTAAAATGTTCACGTCTGATTGATAGTATTTCAATATTTCGTCTTGAAAGTCCATGGGGTCCGAGGCGTGAATCTAGTACCACGCATATAAAGCTTCTCGTTGTTCGGTGTACATGTTGTCGGTGTTGAAGAAGTGAGTCTCAGGGTTAGAACGGCATGTTGATTTGCTTCGGTATTGAAAAAGTGCGAAAATCGCGTTTAACTAATTCGAGCATTCCAAAGGTTTTTGGCATTTGACTCAATGGCATGGCCAATTAACTCATTAAATTAATAAATCGTGCTTCTTCCACTTGAATGGAAATAATTTTGGCTCCATTCAGAGTCACTTTTGGACGTTCGGTACTTTGTCCCGTTTAGTATCTCAAAAGAAATTGCCCATCGTATCCTAAGAAATTCTGAGCTATCAATATGACATAGTGATGACAATATCCGTCAAGTTCGATGTCTTCCGGACTCGTCCATGGATCATGAAATAAATTAAGCGAAATCGACCAACATGTTCTACACTCGAAATATTTTTGTACATCCTCTAGGAATCTTGCTACAGTGAGGGCAATGATTAACGACAGCATGGATGCACTTCGCGCACGCTTGATGAGCCACTCACAAATTAGAAAAAATGTATCTTGCATGCTTTCAAAATCGACAAGGATGAAATTCCCTTTCTTTTGGTCATTGTTTTCTTCATGTTTGGAAAGGTGTTTGTGTATTTAACATTTGTGTTTCGTGTCCACAATTAGGTGATACATGTGACATCGTTTCTTTCCTGAACATACGTGACATTTGGCATTATTGAAACGTATGCTTTGTCCACAAGTAGGGAACAATCTCAGAGGTAGTGAAGCAATATTCCGCTGAGAAACGTGCGTCTTCAGATATTGTTGGTAACAGATAGGGCTGTACAACATGAGCTGACAATTTGGGCAATGCACCCCTTGCTGTCCTTCGTCCTGACAAGGATGAGAAGCCAAACATCTCCAACATTTTGATCTACAATGCGAGTGTTGCTCTCAATTTTTATACCCTTAGTCACATGTCTCGCAATATTAAATGTATTCGAGAAATCCGGTAATGCTAGTAATGGCTTCGAATTGTTCATCGTGATAATAGACGTGAATGTATTTTCCGTCTTTGAAATATTTGCCTCGAACAAACAGAGGTCCCTGCACTTCTTGAGGTTACACTTTCAAAGTGTAACGAGGAGCCAAGACGTTTTGGAATGTTTCCTTTTTTGAATGCCACATGATGTTTTGTTAGTTATCGCCGCTTGTAGTAACTGAGTTCAGCTTCACTTTGTTCACTTCGGTCCAATTGGTGAATAGTTTTCCGGGCACTTTCCCATTCTACCGTGTTGTTTATGTTGGCATACGTTCGTTTCAACTCGATGGCACGGCGTAAGCACATCTGGTCTTGAGTTTGTATTAATTAGGACAAGGTTCGTATTGGTGCTACTACGGTCTTCCACCAATAACACCTTTTCGAGTCCTGTCCCTTGAGCTTGAGAAAGAGACACGTGAGTAATAAAAAGTGTCGCTTTTCCATCGGTGATGTGAAAAGTGTCGTTAGCTTGTTGCACGTGCCTTGTCAATCACTTGGAAGGTGTCAATTCTGCCGGGTTGCTACACCTGATCCAAACAGAAGACTTTAAACTGTCGTGATGAAAGAAAAGTCTCAAACAAGTGTCTGCTTTTGGCTTCACATTGCCGATTCATTTTGGTTAACAAAGAATCCTACACCTTGGTGATGGACCATTCTGCTTTCTCCAACGGTACTACGGACTTCAAATCTTTACATTTCACTGTGTACGTGTAAGCCGTAGGTCTAAATTTTGTAAAGAAGTGCTTTTCTGACTCTAAAATATGGAAGTATTTTTGATGGTTTTCTGTTGAACTTTGTCTGCGTGTAGACTCTCTGGGTCTGGATTCGGGTTAATATATGTAATATTCAAAATAACTGGCATGAATATGAGCCAAGACTTTAGTTACTGTGCGAGGCGATAATCATTTTTATGTCGCTTACCTTCTTCTCCTTTTTCACGGCAAGATGCAGTCGTTTCATCTTGACTCCAAAATGTCATACCAGTGTATATAAAGGGATACTGTCGTCCCTTCCATTTTTCATTCACTGTCAAACAGACCACAACGATGGAAGAGCCATTACTTGTCGAACTGCTGATCAGAGCTTTGCGTGGTGTCATACGAAAGTTTTCATCAGACAAGCCGACGGACTACTCTCGCGTATTTCGATATAAAAGTCAAGTTACTTCGTATAAATGTAAGGAGAATGAACATTAGTCTCCAAACCGCTCTAAGAAACAACAGGGACAAGAGGAGGGGGAGAGGGATTCCTAACAGGTAAAGGAAGAGCTACCTTCCCCAACTAAAGAACCCAGACACGCTCAGAATGTCAAAAAAGAAGTCGAGACGAAAATGAGGAAGAGGTATAAAAGCTGGGGAGCTGTGATGTGAATTAAATTGAAACCGTTGTACTAGACAGAAAGTAACGTCTGTTGGTTTTAATTTGTTTTAAACTTACACACTAACACAAGAACATCATGAGGTAAAATAGGGCTATTGAGATTTAATTGATTTTGAAATATAATTGAATACTATCTCGTTTCTAAACAAGTGACTGGCCCTGAAAAGACACATTGGGTGTTTGTTTTCTTAATTAAAAACTCAGGAACAAGACGAAATAAGCTTGAATTGCCTTAAGCCTTTGCCAAGCCCAAGGCCGAATTATGGACTGGCTCCTGTGGATGACTTGGTATAAATCAATAGTGTAGGTATCTTCGGCGTAGTAACAGGGTTGTGTTGTTTGCCACTTGAAGATTGTTTCCTCTTGTGTCGTAATAAAATAAGTCTAATACAATTGTTTCAGAATCCTTAACTCAGTCAACATGTATAAGAGTACCGTCACCGTTTGACTTTCATTTTCCTCCTTCTCTCCTAGACCTTGTCTCTTTACTGCTGCTTCTTTTTCCTGTCATTTCCTTCTTTTTACCTTTTCTTGGTGATGTTGCTGTTTAAATTAGACGACGTGTGGTAAGGAAGGAGAATGCGGTAAAGGTTCTGGTAGCAGAACAAATTCTTGCAAGGAAGAAAGAAAATCATCTACATCCCAATTAAAATCGGTATATTCTGGAAGGAGAATTGTGTTGACTTTGGTAGCCACTGCTGTACCATCCCTTCTCGTCACCACGGACGATGCACCCCAATTCATCGTCTTCTCAGTTTAGTTTCCGTCATATTCGAACTCCTTTGCATAGATTCACCGCGCACAGACGCCAACGCACTTTTAAAGATAATATGAACTCAAAGACATCTCTTAGAATTGGGAGATTTCGCACTGTGATTGTAGTAAGGCGGGTTAGAAATGGTGAACGAACTCATTTCTATTTAGATCCACTCTTCCACGATAAATGACCGCAGTTCACTGCATTCCCTTTATCTTTTCTCGTCACAAGATGTGGACAAACATAGAACCGTCTACTCTCGTATCGTCAATGATGATCTTCACAGAATTACCCATGTATGTGAAATCAACTTCGACAATACGAGTGTTTGGAAAAGAATAATTAATTTGGAGAGAAATGGCTTTTTGAAAAGAGTATATGTATACAGTCTAGAAATCAGAAGACGTTTGAGGATGAGAAGCAGACCTAGGCGTCGCCCTCTATGTTAACGAAATGATGTTGACATAAAACCCAATGGTCCTTTTGAGGGTCACTTATGCCTCGAAAAGATTTGCTTTCTGACCTAAATAATTAATTTAGTCGTTTGTATAATTGTATAATTGCTTGTGACTGTATATTGTATATTGTATGAATTATAAAAGTCGAAGTCTATGTCCCACTCTTTGGTACCTATTGAGGTCAGCTCGGTACACACCTGTTCCGACAATTGTTGCAACATTGCTACCAATCTTCAGTACCGTGATGTCACCACACCTGTTCATATTGTCCCTATGCAAAACCTAACGTACATGCCACTTTACATTGTTCGTACGGAGACCCAATCGTCCTGATGATCAATTCTCCTTGACGATAGATTTGTCCACGGGTTGGTGGTGGGGTAGTGATGGTGGTGGGAGTGGTCTATAATGTATTTTCCTATTGACTCCAGGGTGCCAAAGACTACTAAGTATGTGACACAATCATGTTAAATCGCAAAAACCTTCGCGGATCTTTAAATAAACTAGAGGATTTGAAGACAGTTGGATAACTGTCAGTCAGGAGATAAAAGAAAAAAGAAAATTATGTATCATGTCTCAACGCTGAAAAACGTATTGGCTCCAGTAATTAATAAGCACCCCCCCCCCCATAGGTGCGAGTACTCAAACGTGTGAGTACTCATAGTAACTCGATTAAGTTTTGGTGCAAAATGACAAACGAACGGTTCTTATGTAGGCCATTATGTTTGGCTTGGACAAATTTATTTAATTTAAGGCCGGATAGTACACATTTCTGAATGAAGAGCAACATGTATGTGTTGTTAATAGACAATTTGTTTATAGTTTAAACTAAGGATTGATTTTCATTGGCGAAATAGATTCGTTTATTGTTTTCGTCTTTTAGCCAGACCGCAACTGCCAGAACGATGTTATATAATTCCAACGCAAGAGAAAATACAATTATACGTCGATGTCCGATCCCAATGTCCAAAGACATGATGTGCAGTTAGGAACTCACTGTATCTCATTAGAGCCAGAGTTATATGTGTACAAGTCTAATGAGTAGGAAGTCTTCCAACGATCAAGCAAGAACACTAATCTATCCTTAATACCTTTTAAATAGGCAGTCTTTTGTCTAGTTACCTAAGAATATCCGGCCTGGTAATATTAATGGGCCACAAATTCAACTGTACCTATGATATACTGAAACTCTTTAAGCGTGAGTTTACTTTGAGTCTAATAGTATTGGACCAGTGGGTTATATTGTTCTAGAATGTCTGTGGGAAGGCGAACCTTCTTTTTCACCGAAACCAATTTGTAACAGTGCTAGAACATGGCTGGTGATGGGGACAGTGTTTTATATGTAGTCAGGAAAGCCGAAAGCAAACTGTCGGAAACCATATACTTTGTCTGGAATTAGGTACGAGTTGCATATATAAAATACGTCCAAAATATGTGTTATTGATAAATTAGTGTTTGCTATGCATTGCAGAGAGTGGCTACGTCTCTCATACACCATTCAATTCATGTATATGGGACACATTATTAATGCGAACATTTTCGTTGTCATTTTCGTTTCTTTATTAATGACCATTATTGTAAATTTATTTTAATAATAGTTATACACCTCTACTGTTTGACAACTGGAATTGTAAAATCGACACAGGTGCGACAAAAAGGAATAAATGAGTTAATCAAAATGCAGACATCTAGGTGGACGAAGGTTAGTATAATTTCCGTGATCTCTTTCCTTCCGACGCCACATCGCACCAATTCGTTTTCATTACGATTTACAGGTTCATGCCTTCAATATTGACGTTGTAACAAACTACAAACGGAATGGCCCAGTATATGTGTCGTGTAGGATTTTACAAAGAAAAAGTGAAACAGATGTGGAATGCAAAATGGACACATAAACAAAATGAAACATTCAGGGCAATCGGCCTGGGAATAATTCCGTCGAAACGGAAATCCTCTTAGCATGAAAATAACTCATGCACAAATAAAATATTCCTTTAAAAAAAGAAAAAGTGTTCGTAAGAAATAAATAGGCACGGCAAAAGGGTCAATAGCAGGTACAATCCCCACGCAGGTTTATGGCGATCAAGCATTGCATCCGGACGCTTGACAGAACATTTGAAACGAAACTTTACATATATTTGCCATTTACAGTGTTATATAAATGTGATAGGCAGACAGACAGACAGATAGACAGATAGACAGACAGACAGACAGATAGACAGATAGATAGATAGATGGATAGATAAATGCGTGTGTGATGTCAAGAGTTCACATTTCATTAATTTCATAACATGATAACTAGAAACAATCTGCACTTTCCAACTAGTACATTCCGACATTTTGCTTGGGTGTCAGGAAATCAACATGCATGGCTATGTAAAAAAAAAAAAACCATTTATAACTTATACTGTTTTTCTTAGCGCAAGAAATGATAGGGCTTTATAGCACATAACCAATTTTTATTTACTCTAATTTACACATGTAATTTTTATATATAACACGTGTAATAAAAACCGACTGACGTCACGAATAATGCCGTATTTCCCACTGCTTATGAGCCTTATATAAAATATCAGTATCTGTAGAAATAAATGGAATATTCTTGCACATTTCAAATGAATTTGTGAACGTCGTCAAATAATTATAATCTTGCGATAGAAACAAAGATAGAATTTATTAAACTCATTTCGTAAATTTAATTCAAAGGTCACAATCTGTTGCCACATACTCAATTTGCCACATAACCTGGGCAATTATTAGAGCCCTAACATTATTGCACGGTGTCATAATACTTAGCGTTGTCTCATAGCTGCTCTATTTAGTAGTATACGTTCAATGAAAATGTCAACTGGCTGTTCATTCAAAATAAATATTTTTACAACTAATTTAGGAATAAAAAAAATACCACATACTTTCTGAAATGTGTGAGGACTGATTTTATTCAGCTAGTTTCAAAACATTTTCTCCAATATGGGCATTAACATGGGATTATTACCATATATGTTTTCATGTGAGATTCATACCATATTGACACTCATGTGAGATTTGTACCATATAGACTGTCATGTGAGATTCCATATATACGGTGTATTTCCTAATTAGCGGCATCATATCTCTTAGGTGGAAGGTGCAACTCTAAAGACCCAACATTGTTACAGTTAAAACAAACGTTGCTTTAACAGTCGGGGTTTAACTTCCCTCGACCTGTTACAATTCCGTCCCTTCTTGTCTAAGATAATGTGGTAATACTCTTGTAACCGAGTGCAATACATGCTGTATATCACTTGAACGACAAGCACCTTGAAAATATGCTAAAAATAGGCAAACCGACGTATCTCTTCCTGTAATGCAATTCATTTAAACTGTTTTAATTATTGTTTAACTCTTTCGCGCAGCTAGGAACCAACAAAAACCCCAACATAAAAAGCTATTCTTTGCGTACTGAATCCGTATCAGTAACAACCCCGTACACGAGTTTACAGATAAGACACTTTAAACGCTTGTATATATATGTAATGGTTTGCTAGAATCGTAAACATTCTGTATTGTATTAAATATTGAACCCTTGAATACGATTACTTAATATCATGATCCGAAATGTTGTCTATTCATCCAAACCTATTTAGAGCTCGCGTTCGAACACTTTAAACCTTTATAACTTTAAATGGAAGTATTTGAAAAAGATAACACATTTCTATATTACATAGAAATTGACGAGTTTTTCATTGATGTTCACGTGAATCAATTATCCGTTATCATACCTAAGTTTAAGGTTTCCTTCTCGAAACCGAGTTTCGTACTAAAACTATTTTGTGAATACGAAATAAGATACCGACTAAATTATTAACCCCCAATAATCACTAGTACTAACGTATATTCTACAAATGACAGCATATACGTAACAGTAAGCTAAACCTGAACGCTCGGATGAACAACAAGAACTGATCGATCAATGCTATCTCTCTGCCTGACTGTGTTCGAATCACGGACTCGGCGAATTTTAGTATGTGAGAAAGCTTCAAGTGCATCAACTAATATGTCATTGTTATATGTGTCATTGTTACATGTGTTATTTGATTTCTTACTCCACTAATCATACTGATCTGTATTGAGCTTAGAAATGACATTTAACCACTACAAAAATAAAATGAAATAGTCATACCTATATTGTATAACGCAGTTTTTTTATATACACTACAGTCTCTTTATAACTTTGCCAGGTTATAAATGAACAGATTGCCTGCATGTATGTAAATGTTGTACGCATGAAAAAATGAAACACGTCTTAAAGTTAAAAAACTTTATGGATGATTCTTGTTAGATGCAGATTCACCAACGAATATGATTATTATGATAATAATATTGTTCAGTAGTTCCGATAATATTAAGCCATATGTTAAAAATAACTCCATGTGCGGGCACGAGTAAAAAGCATTATCTGATTTGTACATGACGTTGTTAAATGCCATCCATGGATGTAGTCATTATATATTCGGCTGAGTTGCCCCTCCTTTTAAATGTCTGGTTCTGGGTGTCTGATCTTGGCATAAGAGCTCATAACTGTATTAAAGAATCGTAGGAATCGAAGGGTTCTTGATTTTGATTTGGATGAAGGCGATCGTTATCTCGTTTTGGGGGACAAGAGCTTCTGCACCAACTGGTCTGCAGAGAACGATGAGAGTTTCTTCAGAGATCTGGCAGAGAAAGATGGGCGTACCATGCTTAGTAGTTTTATTGTCTTCCGACAGAGCGGTATGTTTGAAGATATTGTGTTGCCATCCATAGGACTCCACAGCTTATATGTACCAAATATATTTCGGTGGATGGATGTATCAGTTCTGCTAACCCCACAATTATTCAGTATCTGTATTCGACATAAATTCTGAATGTATTCGGTATCATTTTCTGTGTGAACATTATGTCGGTCCTACTTGTAGATCAAATATTATCTGTACTTGTTCAAATTCCATGGTTTAGTCTCATGTGGTCTGTTACATATTCATAGCTGTGTAAATCCATAATGTGATCAGAAAAAGTGATAGATTAATCAGTGCTTTTTTTCTGTTTCGTTTCAAAATATTGATCATCCATGGCAATAAATCCATACGCGAATCATGCATAATTTCAACTCATTAATAATTGTCGATTGTGCGGATTTGTAAGTCGTATATTATGATTAATTCAATTTATGAACACTGCCATTATCTTTTATTGGTTGTTTAACTCAGTACGCATCTTATGCATGGCAGGAATTTATGTGCGTGAGTTTAGTGTCAGATTTAATAATTTCTCAATCATTACAGAAATCAACATCTTATTCTACAAATAGGTTTCAGTGTCCTCGCCATAATCTGATTCCAACACAAAAAAACTGTTAAAAGTCACAGCTAAAATATTTTGAACTATTCAGCAGTTAACTACTGCAAAGTTTATAGTTACTAAACTCTTCGAACGTTATTTAACTAAGGGTTCAGTTATGTACGTAAATTTAACGGGGAAAGGCGCACTAAACAATTAATATAAATGACAATTCTCAACCCGATGTAAAAATATTGAAACAATATAAGTAAAGTTTTGAACCAATAATATAAATAATAATAATAATAATAATAATAATAATAATAATAATGATAATAATAATAATAATAATAATAATAATAATAATAATAATAATAATGAAGACTTTGTATAGCGCCTAATCTTTAGAGACTCTAAGCGCTTTATAACATCTATAATAATGTGACTACACGACAAAAAAACAATAAACAAAAAGCACGAAAATGGAGTACATAAAAATATGCTGAAAACATTATACAAAACATTATTGGTCTCTAAGTTTTGTTACCGCAGTCGAAAAAGATGGAGTTTTAAGAATATTCTTAAATGGGACCTCTGTGTCTTTGTGACTAATTTCAATGGGAAATTCGTTCCACTTCGCCGAACCATAGTATGCAAAAGAACGTTGTAGATTAGACTTCGTTTTCATAGTGGGAACAATGAGTATACGATTGTAAGAAGAGGAGCGGAAGTATCTTGCTGGTGTATACACATTGGTGAGGCCGGATATGTATGTTGGATTGGAGTCTGTCATTGAAACATAGCACAGAGAACACATTTTGTGTTTGATTCTGTTTCGAATGGATAGCCAGTGCAGGGCACAGAGCAGTGGTGAGGTGTGCTCTGATAGAGGTACCTAAAACAATATTCGAGCAGCTGTGTTTTGAACGTTTTGAAGTTTCTGGAGTAAATATTGTGACGAACAAGACAAAACTGAGTTAGAATAGCCCAGTCTTGAAAGTACTAATAAACACACAAGTGTTTTAGTGGCATCAACTAAAAGATATTTGCGAATTGAACTGGTGCGTCTCAGTTCAAGATGTGCAGCCTTGCATATGTTCGTGGCATGTTGGTGCAAAGCGAGAGTATTATCTAGAGTAACACCTAGGTTTTGTACTGACTGTGATAATTTAATGTTGGTGTTGCTGATATTTATTGTTTGTGGAAAATAATGTAAATGAGAAAGTCTGTGTTGTGATCAGAATAGCCTCCGTTTTATCATCATTCATCTGCAACTTGTTACATGTCATCGACGATTTCACATCAGAAATGTCCTTCTCCACTCCTTGGATGGTAGCATCAACTTCAGTTTGGTGGCTAGACTTGTATATTTGGGTGTCATCAGCGTACAATTGGTGAGACACTGAGTGATGGTCTATGACACTTGAGAGAGGCTGAGTGTATACAATGAATTGAAACAGGTCCAATAACAGACCCAAGTGGAACACCACAGCATAGATCAACTGGGCTGGAATGTATTCCATTTGCAGGTACAATTTGTGTCCTGCTGACTAAGTAGGACTTGAACCACTCTAAGGTTATATTCTGAATGCCAAATACATGATGGAGACGTTGAAGTAATATGTCATGCTCTGTTGTGTCAAACAAATCCAGGAGGGTGAGGACTATAATCTTTCCACTATCTAAAGCAGAGGGAATGTCATTAAATACTTTCAGAAGAGTAGTTCCGTACTTTGGCAATGGTGAATTGCAGACTGTGCATTGCTTAAAAGACTCTTTGAATTCAAATGAGATATAAGTTGGGTTAGAACAACTTTTTCTAAGATTTTTTTTATATGAATGGGAGATTAGAAACTGGGCAGTACCCCTTTAAACCGTTATGGTCATGTTAAGTACTGTATTGGGATAATTTTGCTAAATGGACTATGTTTGTGACGTTCGTTTTAGCAGCTTAATAGATTTGTTTATGAATAGTGAGTCTGGTGGAAAGCAAAATATTCTGCTTTTCGGCGATAACGTTTAGCAGTGCGAACCTGGTCCCTAACACTGCTATACCATGGAGAACACATTTTGTGTTGATACTTTGCATTTGGTGCCTGGGGCATGTTTTTCAAGCAATGAACGCAGGCAGTTATCGAGTTGTTTTGCTGTAGCATGAAAGTAAGTTGTTAGGGCTTCTTGGATGTCATGTATGAATTTGGTTCATTCATCATACGGAGGTTTCTCTTAGTAGCAAATAAAGATGGAGAGTTAGAGACTGATACATTGAAATTGCATATAATGCAGAGGTGATCTGATTGCAAGTTCGTGGGATACAAGTATGGATTGCAGAATATTATCATCAGGTGTATGAAGAATTTAGTCTAATTTGTGACCAAGTTGATATGTGGGTTGGTTAACTGACTGTTTAAGATTGAAAACATGAAAGGAATCTAGTAGTTTTGACGTGTATGACAGAAGTCAAAGTGAAAGTTGAAATCTAGAATAATTAGGTTGCCACTATATATACATATATATATATATATATATATATATATATATATATATATATATATATATATATATATATATATATATATATATATATATTATTGAGAGAGAGAGAGGGGAAAGTGGAAAAGAATATCGATATTATACCATTTCCTACAAATCTAACAAGCTCAAGAGTAATCGATTATCTCGTGGAACAGTGTTGATACAACGACCTTTAAAGTCAGTCAGAAATTTTTCGTTGTCAAATGTTTAGCATTTTATTAGAATGCTTTGTATTTATTTAATCCAACAATTGCTGCCTTTTTCAAGCTAGAAATCATTTTTTCAAATATTAGTTGTTAACATGTATCCCTTTTATGAGGCTATTAAATAATATAGAACCGTTCTGTCAGTATGTGTGGCTGCGTTTTTGTATACATGATTAGTAATTTAGTGTAGTGTATATCAGGTTTAATCTCAGTAGGATAACAAATTTAGTAAATTGCGTGTATGTAGATTTTGGTCGCAAGGGGTATTGTTTTCCCTGACTGCCTGGATAATTCTATATATATGCGGACATAAGTCATAATAAAATATTCCAGTCAGAACGAAAATATGAATCATATATTCTGACTTAATATTCATTATAATTCCTTATTCCGTTGATAATATTTAAAATTTAAAATGAATTTTTTTCGTTTGCAATGCAAGTGTAGGATTATTTTTCTTTGATGCCAATCATAGTATATTTCACTATATGTCTATGCTGAAAGGCATGAACTATCTATAGATTATAAATATGTCAATATTTTGCAGGAAACATTGTTAATAATTAATACATTTCTCAGTAATGTGTATGAACATGAATGCTTTCATTTCGTTGATTTTTATATGTAATGCTTTATTTCGTTACGATATTTGTTTTTTCGTACATCTATTAAGACGCAAAAATATAACGGTGTACACCTTACGTCGATGACTTAAACGACCTTCGCAAACGAAAACGGAGCAAACTAATTGAAATATAGAGTGTTTATTTACGTATCACATCCTCGTACAAGATAACCCGAAACGTTTGTTTATAGCCATTCAACTCATCTGATGAGCTTAAGTGAAGTATAATTAAAATGGTGTGCCCTGGCAAATACGCCAATTCGATCTGCAATAAAAAAAATATGAGTTAAATATAAAACAAGGTGTAAGTAACGTATTGCTGATATAAAATTTAATACTTGCTATTACGTTTGCATTACTGTGATAGAATGGTCTATAATGCTATTAAGAGAAGAAAAATATTGCAAATGAATGAATGATGTAGAACCCTTCTGTCTCTGCTGATAGTAATGTTACAACTATTAAATCTGCTACGATATCCACTACGTCTACTATTGATAGAAACAAGTACAGGAATAATAATAATAATAATAATAATAATAATAATAATAATAATAATAATAATAATGATAACAATAATAATAAAATAATGACAATAATAATAATAATAATAGTAATAATAATAATAAAATAATGACAAAAAAAATAATAATAATAATAAAAATAATAATAATAACAATAATAATAATAATAATAATAATAAGTAGTAGTAGTAGTAGTAGTACTAGTAGTTGATGTAGTAATCGTACAAGACAAGACATGTATTAATGATCTAAAAAATATTTGAAGTAAAAGCTCGAAGTTAAATCAATGTTGGATACAATTGTCGAAAGTTAGTTTTTGAGGTTATAATTATCTATTCTGAGTTATATGCACATCGATACATGTGTCTACCCATCAAATTAGTTTTACATCCCTCAACAAACAAGCATACTTGAAATCGTATACATATACTTTTTCAACGGTACATAATAAATCCAGACATAACAAGGTAACTACGTGGATGAAAGATATCTTTACACTAAAAGAAAGTAGATTCTGAAAGACATTTCAAACCTTTGGATGCTATTTGATGTGTACTGTTCATCTGAACATGTTATTACTGTTTAATAATTTACAAAACATCGTGTAAAGTATAGAAACTGTATTTATGCATATATGACAGCGGATATGAATAACTGACAAAACTGCGTTACAGAACAGTTATAGTTTTAAGTACATTTGTACTTGTCAGTTGCCACGGCTGTCTTCCTATTTCAATGATGTAATAGGACAGGAAGTAATAATTTTTTTTTACAGTCACTTTATATGTACTTGCCTCTCACTATCTCACATTTATCATCATTGCAAAGACCGTCTCCACAGCAAATATCGCAAATGTTGAGTTGCCTTTTTTGTGTTGGTATCATCCGTATTTCACCATACTCCTGAAGATGCTGACGATCAACGCCAGTGGTGACGTTTTGCGAGTTTTCTAGTTCTACTATCGTAAGTAGTTGACATTGCTGAAATTGACAGTTCAAAGCTTATAGTGAAATTACTTTAGCTGGGTCAAAGTAATTTAAACATCAATACAAGAAAGACTATTATAACATCTAATAACAAATGGACAAGCTTCAAGAAGCTTGTAAAACAATCATTAAATATATTTATAATATGGAGCCATGTCATTGTAGTCCAGAATTGGCTCTTGGATGAATTGCTTGCTTATTATATCCGAAGGAGTTTGGTGTAAATGAGCAGTCCACAAAGTCGGTTAAATTGCTTCATTCTTAAGGGACCTTGTTTGAAACTTAGAAACGTTTGCAAATATACACGACCATTAAGTATCAAATTTGCACATGGATGATCTGCCGATACAAATTTTATCAGCATTTCTCAATGAAAAAAAGGATCTTTGATAGAAGATGTATGTATTGTTTCTAAACGTATTTTGTTTAAAATACATATATGACCGAAACATGTCGAAACATATAAAATAAAATGTTATAAATTATAAATCTGCCATCACATAATGCGACCGTCTCTACATTCAATATGGTGTATTCTACACAGCTTCCCATTTATCGATAATACATTTTTGACAACATGATTGTTTTCCACTATAAATGTTAAATAACAAGAACATCAATTTAATGTAATGAATATAATTACTGTTACAGAAAATGTTCCAAATTATGGCGAGGATGCGACAGACAAGAATGGTGTTGCAGTTAATAAGCCATGCCATTTACGAAACTGCAATTATTGTCAAGTAATATAACCATTACATCATAAGTAAATTGTATTACACTTCATATATTTCCAATTGTCTTTTCACTTCTTACTAAAATTTGTTTCGATACATATATGTTGGGACAAATATTTTAAAAGCTTTATATTTGTAATCTGTACAATGACGGGACATGATGTCCAAATAATTGCCAACCCTAAATGGGCTTTTACAGTGTTAGATACATTAGTTTAGTTCACCGGTAGTTCAATTTTGGCCTAATCAATTATATTTCGAGGATTTCTGATGGTTAAGGCTAGTAAAAGTTCTTTCTGACTACGATAGAGCGGATTTCATTTCTGGTACGCAAGGTAAAGTCCCAGACGCTCATACAATTAATAATGCACAATTCTATAATTATAAATATATATTCAAAAGTAGAGTTTTGTTACATATTATAATTCTAAGAGCGATTGTCCTTCCTAATAAATATAATGTTTGATAAGGAATAAATAAGTTTTTAGTATATCCAAGTGCGATGTACATTTGGTTTCATTTGTTTACCTGTTTGCTGGTTTTAGATTTTCATTTTGTTCCATTGTTTGATATTTTAATTTAATATTGTTTATTGGACTTGATGTTTTAAGAATTAAGTTCATGTCTTTTTGCCTTGACCTATTTAATTTTCATTGGTAAGCACATAATAATAGAAACACAGAAAATATACCTTGATTCAGAGCGAGTGACAAGTTTAGCAAACAACGTTTTTATTTTCTTTTCATTTTTTTCTCAGAATAACTAAAGTTAAGTTAAGGGCATACCTGGACTACATGATATTTATCATGTAACAAACTTCCATTTCTTAAAGGTTGACCCCAAATCGGGCATCTGTTTGGAGTGTTAGTTAGGCTTATTAATTGTGTATTGAAAAATAATTGTCAGTCTTGCCTTAACCTTTGAGACGTCCAGGCGTTTTATGTTGTGTCCAGTTTGGGGATATTATTTTATTTTCTTCAAATTATTTTGAATTTATGTGATTGTTATTTGCGGGAAATACTAGCGGTCTAACTTAATTCTTGGACAAAGACATTTATTACAATTTATACAGAATTCGAAAACTGGAATAATATTTGCTGTAATTCAACAAGAGACGGTTGGTACTACAGCACTTTGTAGGTTACAATAGACGTCGTCGTCATCCTTTTGAATTTCATCGGGATTCGAATTCAGTTTCATTCAGGACTTTATATTACCGTGGCTTATTTTTTTATTGGATTCATTTTGTATTTATTAGTAAAACCTACTTTCTTTCTCTCCTTTCTCACTTGAGATCCCAGGGAGAAAAATCATTTTTTTTTAATTTTAGAAAGCTGCTTACCTTAACTCTTTTCTGTTATGTTTGTAAGATCGTAGACTCGTAACACATAAAAACTGCTTCTAACGTCCTATAATTGGACTCGGGTTAAGTTAAACGATCTGTATAGATTGATGAGAGCGTTTTACACGTGCCCATCTAAATTGCTAGATATCAGAGGTATGGTACGGACTAGTGAATTCAACATTTAATGTATCGCACATCTAACATGATATTTGCATTATTTGATTCGAATAATAATAATAAATAAGAACAAGTTTAAATCCAGAATTTCTATGTATATTTACTCATATCATTATAATGATACAAGTGCTTGCAGCAGGGTGTATCCCATGTTACATGCATCCCTCAGGCTTCCATATATTGCCAAATGCCTTAGTTTCACTTTCCATTTTTGATGTGTGGTAAATTGGCCATGTTCGTGCAAGCATGACCTTTATCACAATGCCCTTTGGATACTCAATTGGAAAAGTGACAAAAACATGTTCATAACAACATAAAAAACCAGCGAACAGTTACTGAGGAACATTCGCACGATCGCAGCCATCAGTAAAGAGAAATAATGAGCAATAATGTCATTGATTTATATGGACCAATCCGAACCATAAAGTGATATCTTCACATGCTGTCATATCAAAAATGCTAAACTGCTCATAAGATATGTAAATTGTGCAGACTATGAGATAAACATTATGTACCTGGTTAAATATTAGTGGATATAAATTTGGCAGTCTAATACTATAAACAGTTCACCAACCTAAAATCTTAAAAATTGTTATTAACCCTGGGTCTTCATTAACATGCTTTAAAGACTCGTATTATTATATTTATCGATTTAAAAGTTCTTTAAGGTATGTCTGCATTTATTTAGATCAGGAGCTGGATAATTTCAGTGTGCATTAAATCAATAAGCCAAGCATTTTTAAATGTTTCCCACTCGAAACATCCCTATTTAGCAAATTGAAACACTATTTGTCAGAGTTATTACAAAACTGGCATAATTACTTTCAACTAACTGAGATTGACAACAATCGTCATATAAAATGTATAAAAAGGGAACGGAGTCTTTTCATGCTAGACACCTATCCAAACGTAATTCACATGCAAACGAATGCATTAAATTGGTACATTTACTCACCAACAGCGGATGGCAACCAAACTCATAGGATTCGACCCCGGCGGTATTTCTCGTTGTCACACGACAAACCTGTAACAAATCAAAACTGATGTTACATAGTATGATAACATTTCAGAATTTTAAACAACAAACCCGAACTAATTGGTATTTATTTAATTTTAGTATAACAATAAGTAGCAGAATAAGTAGAGAACATGAAAATAACTAGTTAATTTCAGTTAACCGTAAGACATCTCTCTTGGATTAAGAATTGAAAGTTTATATACACTAAGAAGAAAAAAACAATAAACCTCAACAATATGCAATGTAAATGTTAAGACTATGATGTACCCATATATAGACTAATGTGTTTGATTCCTGATTATTGATTTTGGTATCTAATGCGAGTTATGTACGTACTGTTTATCATTATCACTTACTTTCATCGATGACAAAAAAACCTATTGAACACAAAATTTAATTTTAAAAAATGAACACATATCGCACAAACAATTCAATTTTTAAAAAGGAAACTCTATCGCATACAAAATTAATTTTTGAAAATGAACACCTAACGCACACAAAATTTAAATTTGGAAAATGAACGCCTATCGCACAAAAAAATAAGTTTTGTATATAAACACCTATCGCAACATAATTTAATATTAATGAATATTTCAATGTGTAGGTAATTGGATATCAGACGATCCCATTCTAGGAGGATTATTTATGTGTAATGGTTCTACTTTAGCCTTGTAGACAAAACTCATCCGTAGGTGAGTTGAGTGCATCTGCGACATGATGGATCTATACAACATGTTTATAATTGCCTTAGCTTCCTATTTAGGCTTCGTTTTCCATGTTTTTACCAATTTTAATACAGAATGTTGCATCCTCTTGTTATTCTTTGTTCATTCAAGTAATATTTCAACAATCAACGAATTAATGTGCTAGTCTAGGATGCTGACTGAAAATGACGATGTGTGACTCTTGATCTGATATAGTTACCTCATCGTCAGCACAGAATTTGATTTTTCGGCACCTATGTAAATCAAGGACATCCCCTTGCCTTGCGTCATCATCATCACTACAATGATAGCACTGGTTGTTATAAACGCTTTCTGTAATATGACATAAGAAGTTACATAACAAATGTGGTTCCATATCACATTTTGCGTAAAAAGAACACACGTTGAATAAAAAAAAATATCACTCTATCACTCAAAATTGTATTATGTTTGTACCGTTGAAATCGCAAGTTAAAGGTCACTGGCCATACTCTTACATTTATATGTATATATCATAGTTGTATTACTTTAATAAAAGTAGTCATACTTGCACAAATTTTGTTTTAATTTTGAAGTGTAAAGATGATATAATAATTTGATTACTCGAAAATTAAGTATAGAATGATGTTATCTCCCCTTACATAAGATTTCCCACCTATATCGGACGCCAACTGGAATGACGTACATTTATCCCCAGAAGAGAAAGTATACGCTTCTTGTTGATAAATTATTACCTTATTACCTTATTATTTTTATTATTATTATTATTATTATTATTATTATTATTATTATTATTATTATTATTATTATTATTATTATTATTCTAATTAGTAGTAGTAGTAGTAGTAGTAGTAGTAGTAGTAGTAGTATTCATATATACGTCAATATTTGTCGTTAATGTAAAAAAAAATACAATTAAAACGTAAGTGTCTTTCAAAATTTTTAATTTAAATTGGTTACGTATATGTGGTCTTTAGTATATATAATATAATTTAATTTTAGCTGCTTGTCCTGGTTGTACTTGATGTTTTTATTTTAAACCGTGAATTGAAATATGGCGTAATGACACCTTTCATCATGTTAACTTGGTCGGTAAGTGTTCCGTAGTGTGGTATCTTTTTGTCATGTATGTATTGGTAACGTACGTATTATTAAGCATTATTTATGCTAAAATTAGTCGAAATATTACTTGATAGATTAATCAAGATATAATTCTCAGACATTTATGAAACGTGATTACATTTCCGAAGGGTTTATTCAATCCAATGACTTTGATTTCATATTATTAGGTTGTATTATTTATAATAAAACGTACAAGTCAATTTTGAGCGCCTTTTATACTCACAAAACCCCTTGTTTTACAAAAAAAAAATCGCCGTGCATAAATAGTATTACCTATGTAGCATGACCTTTTTGGAATGATAGACGTATATTAATACAGCAAAAATGTATGCATTAAGGAAAGAAACGTATGTAATCAGTTAACGTGCCAGCGACATTGATTTGTCCTGTTTCGATTGCAGGGACAAACTTGGAGACCTAATCATGTTTTGTATCTTATATGTTTTCAGCATGTCTTTATGTTTTTCAATTTCATTGCTTTTGTGATTTGTTTTTCTGTTGTGTATTATTATTATTATTATTATTATTATTATTATTATTATTATTATTATTATTATTATTTGTGCATCATTAGTGTATTTGGGTGTAGAACGCGTGAACATGGTGCTATTATATATTAATAAATAACGTAATCTTGTTTATTTTACATCGGTAACTTAGTAGTGAAATATATTTTAAACTTCTCTTTTAAATTTAAATAGTGTGTTATTATTTAGAAATAATAAAAGAATAAAAGAATAATAAATAAACTAAACGATGTAGTACGACTGATCTTTCAGAAATTCTGCGCATAAGCCATGATGATTAATTCGATTGCAACCGCATTTCTTGAGTAGGCATCATTAATGGTTTTTTTTATTGAGTTCAAGCATCATTTGTTAATTATAGCAAATCTCATTGAAAAATCAGATTAAATTGTTCAGTTAGAGAGATAATAACATAACTCTTTGCCTTATTGATGGTCAGCGCCAATTCAGTGGATTTCGGGTTATAAAAGTCAATGTCATAACGTCATCTCAGTATGACTTAGGTTATTATGTTGGAACCATTTTATATCTAAATCTGCAGACATGCCATATTCTCTCTTTTTTTCCAAATAAAATGCAACTAATGATTTCAAGAGCAGAGCGAAAGGGACAGATAACACTTATTTTTCGTTAAGTACAGAATCGGAGTTAATCAAATGAAAAAGTTAAAAACAAATTGCAAATCTTATAGATTAATAAGTTACTAAGTTGCAGAAAAACAATAATAAATACAATTTTGACATCCATGTGACGAAATCTCGGAATTAGTATATATTATCCTTTTGCTTACTTAAGCAATGCGGCAATAATTGACAGGGAACCACGAGCAGTCTTAACCATAACCATTACTTATAAATGTACGTCATATCCGTCTTTGCCACGCGGAAATTACCTATTGTGGCCGGAGATTGCCGAGAAATTTTTTTCATTTGAAAAACGAAATTTTTAGTTTATTTAAACATTTGAATGGTGTACATCTATGATAAATGCATTTATATTATGACTATAATGATATTGGACTTTTGTACAATATAGGTGGCCGGTGACCTTTACCTTGAGTTTGCTTTCCTGGTTATTGTAAAAATAATAACGATTAAAACTGAAGACATTTCCCAAAATCACCAATGACCTAACGTTAAAGCTACTTCTGCTTACTAAACAGCAAAGGGAAAGAAGAGATGAGTTAACATATTAACACACCAGAATAAGTTAAATCGTCTCCATTATCACAGTTTACAGTTTGATAGAATTACATAATAAGTATGTTTGAAGTTTACCTAGATTAAGATATGTGTTTGTGAAAAATGATACATTACGTATCATTTTGTTTTCGTTGGAAGAATGGTGCCATATAAATGTGTTATAAACTAAAGTCAATCCTATTTCGATATACACAATGTTGGCGTTTTGAGCCCGGTACAACATTTTCATTAATAAAACATCAACATTGTATCTGTTACAAGATGCAATCGAATGAGGAATCGCAAACGAGGAAAAGATGGATAAAGACGTTACTGTCTCAGATTCAACGTAAAAGAAGACCTTACATATTCTAAAATTACCCAATTATGTACCGTAATATAGGGAGGACATTTTTTAAATAATTGTTTTAAAAATTGGTGACAGGTATAATTGCCAGTAATGAAGTGTTTCGCCCACTACAATGATTTAAGAAGCAGATGTATTATTACATTCAGCATGATGGCAGTGGTTTACCACTTGTACACTTCTGTTTTATGAGCGCATGCGCGCAGAAGATATCAATAATAACATAATTTTCCTTTTAAATTCAGGTTAAATCTTTCCAGAGAAAGTATATATATATATATATATATATATATATATATATATATATATATATATATATATATATATATATATATATATATATATATATATATATATATTGCTGGATTTGAACTTTCTTCGTATGCATTTGATGCGGCAATAATTGACAGGGGACCACGTGCAGTCTTAACCATAACCTTATCAATAAATATTGATGGACAGTGTGAAACGTATGTATTGTATATCACTTCAGTGAATTATTAGTATTTCTTTGACCTAATCCATTCATACACGGTCAAGCATAAACAGGATTATTCTGTTTTGTTTAAATCGGAAATGCCTTGTGGGTTAGAACAGTCAAGCATGGAATGAATGTACTAACTTTGAATATACGAATGTCCTCTTTGCACATTTGCTATGGTACACGTAAAATTTATCAAGGTGCCATATACTTTAATGAAACTATTCCCGTTGGAATGGAGATATATTTCACATTGCAAAATGACACACTACCTATGACTGTGTTTGTGTTAGGATAATGGTGCCATATAAATTTGTTGTAAACCAAAGTCAGTCATAATTCTACTTACACAATGAAGGCAATAATAGCCTGGAACAGTATTTGTATTGATGAACTTTCATCACACTCATGTTATAAGATGCAATTAAATTATGAATCATAAAGGAGGAAAAAAATTTAAACACGTTTTGGTTTCAGATCCAACGTAAAAGAAGGCCTTACTTGTTGCAAAATTACATAATTAATAACCTAATTAAATACCGTAATATAGGGAGTAAATTTGCTTGAAATGTTACAATAATAGGTGAAAGCCACGATTTCCAACAATAAAGTGTTTCATCCACATTGAAATAATCTATATGACAGCTCTTAGCAGACACATGATTGTTAATGATGCAATTAAAAACGTAAACATACTTGCTTTAAGCCCACACATATTAGAGTTGCATTCAGTTGTTGTGTTCGATGTTTTGGGTACATTACAGCATTGTGAACATGTAATCCGACCGTCAGTGGCTGCTCTTTTTCCGACGAGAGGGTCTGTTGTCTTGCAGGCCTTTAAAAGAATAAAAACGCAGTTTTTTATTATATAAAAAAACATTATTTGTTTATCAATTTAATATTTGGCGTACATGAGAAACATATATGCGACATTCAATCTTAGGACAAAGACAAGTATATACCCTAGCAGTTATCTACCCCAGTAACAACAATAATTTTGCGTCATTTCCTACAAGTAGGAACACGATAATAACGGTCCTTGCGATGAAATATCAACAACAGTAGTAACAAATGCTTTCATAGCGACGTTAATGAAGAAGCATGACGTTACTTCTAAAATATATTGATGGTTCAAGCCACCATTTTGTCAATACAACAATACAACCAATAAAAACAGTCATATACATAGATATTACAAACATGATTGAAAGAAATACTAGTCTGAAAGAGCTTACGAAACCATTCCTATAAAGTACACCCCAATACGCAAGACTCTGCTTGGTAACATTATTGTATATCCCGTACA
This sequence comes from Unio delphinus, assembly GCA_029339505.1. NCBI lineage: Eukaryota > Metazoa > Mollusca > Bivalvia > Unionida > Unionidae > Unio > Unio delphinus. Next base: position 255,695 of record JAQISU010000193.1, read on the forward strand.
ATGTATTTGAAATTATAAATATAATAATAGTCTGAAAATAGATACGAATATAACAAATATAGTATTATTACAGTATAGATCATGTATTTAGTTGTTAGGTCGCGTAAAGATTTCAGCCTAAAAAATTCCGTACTTGATCCGACGCTTCATATCTCATAAATATAGATGTATTCCAATATTGACAACTGGACGTGGTATAGCAATCAAGCTAGCGGTGGTGTGATGAGAGAGAGAGAGAGAGAGAGAGAGAGAGAGAGAGAGAGAGAGAGAGAGAGAGAGAGAGAGAGAGAGAGAGAGAGAGAGAGAGAGAGAGAGAGAGAGAGAGAGAGAGAGAGAGATAGAGAGAGAGAGAGGAAGAGAGAGAGAGAGAGAGAGAGAGAGCGGAGGGGGTCATGAATGCTAGTTTACTTTGAGAATTAACGTTTGAAGGCCTGTAATTGCTTTAAACGACAAATCGTTTTTAGTTATCTCTATTACCTATAGAGCATCAAATTCAAGTTTCTCACCGTCATAGATCTGCAGCCAGCATTGAAAAAAGTATGTAATGTTGATGTGATTATTGCGTCTGTATAGCATTCCTGGAGATAAATAAGAGCATTGTAACTCGGACTGGAAAAGCTTATGCTACTTATGGTTGTGCAACATTCCTTATTTTTCTTTCCATATAACTCCATAGTTACATTGGTCACTCGAATATTGTAATGCTTTGAGTGTTTGTATACACGATCACATTTATATATATGTTTCTAAATAAGTATTTTAAAAGTATTTCTTTTTTTGTGTATTGATCGATCTTAATGCAATATGTATCGTTGCATATATGTATAGTTGCGTATAAGTATGGTGACAAACGTTGGATATAACTTAACAACTGAGAGGTCAAAGCAGACATCAGAAGAATTCATCTTCATCAGCTATATATTACACATAATTTAAAAGTAACATGACATTTAAAATGTTGGTATAAAGCAAATTGATATACCAACACTTATGATGCATCAAATTGAAATTGCACATGGCGCAATAATACGAATATATAAACTGTCTTTCAATGCAGGTCTATAGATCAATCATGAATTTATTCTCATTGATTAATTATTGATAACACATGAAAGTAGTCATAAAAGGTATTAATAGTCCATGTATACTAAATTAAATTTAAATGGTACACAATTTCACCCGAGTTGCTTCACATTTCCATTCCCGTCTCCCATCTCTTGTGTAAGGGACGAAATAAGCCCAATTTTTTAATGAGAGAGAAAAACATATTTTCCTGGACAAAATATTAAAACTGAACTTGTACTAAGTAACGTACCGTAATCTGACTCGTCTGAACGGTATGCGTACGCTTTCTTTAGGATCTATCTATCGTGTTCATAATATCAATAATACATAGCTGCAATATGTTAAATTTGTCCCGTACGAGGAACACATACTATATCGTTTTTAATTCCTTTGTTGTCGTTTTAATGTTCAAATACAACAAAAATGTCCAAATGATCGGCTCCGTTCTCTGTGTTTATCTATATGTCTGTCTCTGTCTCTCTGTCTCTATCTCTGTCTCTGTCTCCCTACACACTCTCTCTTTCTCTCTCTCTCTCTCTCTCTCTCTCTCTCTCTCTCTCTCTCTCTCTCTGTGAATAATCATATTACCAGCAATGGCCTAGAGTATATTCGTATATTTATTCAACTATACCAATAACGTGTAAGTTTCAGTTAATCCTTACAAATAAAACTTATATTAGCTTCGTTCATCCGATTAAGAGTGTAAATATTTCTATCAAATCCTACAATTATGTAACCCAATACCTCATTCCTCGAACAGGGTTGCGACTCCTTGCAATCCACAAGAGTTAGAGCATTCCTGCAAACGCGACACTCCAGCAGCCCATGTGATGTTGGGGCGTGCGTGTATGTATGTATCGATTGTCTCTATGATGAGCATGTAATTCTCCTTATTTTTTACGTTTTGCTATTATGATATAAATGAAAGACAAGTAGTTTACTAATTTTAAAGGCATCTATAAATCATTTTCAAATTTGTTTCCGTTTAATTGAAGTTTGATTGTTAAAATTATTTTTATACGTTTCTCTTAAATGGTTTACTTATTGAAGTAAAGACCAGAAAAGTGTAAATTATATAAATCAAAAATTTGAATTCTTCCTGTAATCTTTCAAAACACACACACGTATCTATATATATATATATATATATATATATATATATATATATATATATATATATATACCTGTAACCAACCGTTTTAAAATTGAATTTTATATATTTTGTTATGTAATTTTTAATTTATTTAGTTCTTCCAAAGAATTATATATAGGAAAGGATAAATGGGTGTTTCATGGAAACAAGCTATACCAACTTGGACTGATAAAAGGGACACAGCTAAACATTATCAAAAATTAATAATTCAAAACTACCAATGTCATCGGTAAACATTGTTTGTAGAACAGTTTCAAGAGATCTGGCGTTTCACTTGAAATAAAATCTGATATATCGTACACATCAAAATGAGACTGACTTTGTACAACATTTGAACGACATATGTCATTTACAGAAACAGCACTGATTGGTAAAGTCATCCTATTATTTATATGTACATGTTGTATCGCCTATTAAGGTACCACAAGACATACTAGAATGATCGATCAATTATAGACCCTCTGGAATGAAAGAAAAAACAAAAGAGAAAATGTTAGCGAATAATTACTATTGAAACCGTTTGTAAATGGTGTCCTCAATTTCCAAACTTGGATACTGTTTACCAACCTTTGAAATTGTATTGTGTTAAAATATATAAATCATCACTGATACATATTTTTGACACTGAAAAAATTCCAATTTTATATGATTCAGTGAGCAAGATAATGTATTTTGTCTTATTTATGACGTGTCCTCACTTTCATTTCGACATCACAACGTTTTAATTTAACAAAAAAAAATCTTCTACAGGTATGGGTATAAATCATTGCACATCAAAAACTTTACATTATTTGAAACAGCAGAAAATATATTTTGACGACTCTTGGGAGGTAGATATTTGGAACTTTTAACCTATAAATTCGAAATGCTATCGAGTTGAAACACATTTTGTTCACATGAGGTCGGTGATTGAATGCATCATTATTCTACAGCGTCATGTTTTTTTCTTAAACGAAATCAAACTGTCGATGATGTGCAATTCATAAAACAAAGCAAACGAAGCTGAAGTTTTAATGTACTAAAATCAGAGAAAAACAATTTTCTTCAATTTTTATATAATAGAAACATGAAGTGAATTCGAAGTTGAAAATCAGATACAGAAAAATATATATCATCGAAACAAAGAATTGGCCAAATGTTAACTTGTATACAAAATATCACGCAAATACTAATTTGAAGGACAAGCAATCTAAATGAAACCTTATCATATGACGTTTTAATTATTACATTTACATTTTCCCTGTATCATTCAAGGAGAAGATCCCTTGCAAGTCTGCACAATTGTCGTAGTTTTAAAACATATTATCTCCACAGTACTATGTTGAAAATAATATTTATAAATCGCTTGGACAATTGCTAACATATTTTGCTAAAATGAAATAAATGGAACTCTTTAGAAATCAAAATATATCATTTCTGTCCTTAATGTCAAAATTATATCGTCTAGGGGAACTTATCTCGTTCTCTATGTATGTATCTCTAAGAGTCTATATTTACCCTTTCGTTTTTCTCTTCATTGATTGACAAGTTTGTTTCCTTTCTTGCCTTGCTTCCGTTTCTCTCTTTATGTGTCTATATAACCTTACATAGTTACAGTATTTGAGACATTGATGCCAAATACATGCATTCAATTAGTAAAATACTGCCAATATAGTTTGGATGAGTTAATTAAATTTCATCGCTCTCAACTTTACTTATTTAATCGTGAACATGTCTGCATTTATTTGCATAAATATGTTACACATCATTTATCTCCATGTTCTGTTTTGTTAAAGGTTTTCTATGAACAACGCATTTGAATAAACATCTGTCCTAAATTTGTAGAGATGTCGTTCTATTCATTAACGCCGGTAGGTGTGGGCGATACCGTAAAAGCCTGCCAGTAAGAAAATAGATTCAGACAAGAATTCATTCTTGCTTTTACAATCACCAGGTTGTGCAAACATCTATTAACTCCAATATTAATTCAGCCTTTTGTGTTCAATATTCATTTTTTTTACTGCAAGCACTTCATTCGGCTTCGATGCCACTGTTTAAGATTAATGTATTCAGCTCAATTGACCCCACCCCCATCCCCCCCCCAAAAAAAATGCATATTGAATGTTAAATAGGCAAATGTTATATATTGGTCTGAAACACAGGTAATCATTGCAACTATACCTGACGTTTGAATCACACAAGGTTATCTGGATCAAGAACAGTCAACTTGTGCCATAGTTAACGATTGTAACACACCTATTGAACAGATAGTACCCGAGTGTATCATCTCGTGTAGATCCATATTGTTATTTACGCTTAACGATTTTCATTAGTACATTCTAGGTACACTTATCTTGATGTAAACATTTAATGGAGAAAGCATTTTATAAATTATATCTAATGAACGATAAATTATGGTGAAGTTTATAGCTGTTTATATGTCGTTTAAAATTTAGCTTTAAAAGTAGCAAACAGCTGCGATGGTCTGAAGAACACAATCTCTATTTCTATGAACTATATTTGGTGTTGAAATCATCAATGTAATGTTTTCATAATGCAAGATGTAATCTCTGTAACAATCAGTTGTTACAATACGAATCAATATTATCTATGCATGATATATACATGGAGAAAAATGTTATGAAAATCTCTCCAGCCCTTACAAAGGTACGGGTTAAACAAAGAAATGTTAACAGACTTTTTAAAAGGAACGGACGGACGGACGGAAAACACACCAGAGCATAATAAATTTGAAATAAAATATTTAAAAGCTAGCTCAACTAAATTTGTTTATAAAGTATTTCTTTATCTCTTTGTGTCCATGGTGTGATTTAAAGCGTAAAATATCACATTTTGTGCCTCGCACTATAATAGAATTTTGAAAAACTTCTTGTTACGAATATCAATAGTCATAAATGATAATTATCTGGTGCCACCGGCGTTATGTTTTGTTACCACAATCCTTGCATTAAAATAAGAATGTGACGAGTAACAGTATTATCCATACAAGTTTGGGTTTATTGACACTACGTAAAACTCATTGTATATATCTCGAGATGAATTAAAAATATAATGTGCTCTTTACTAAGTTCCTTACATTATTGCCCATACATATAAAATTTTACAGAAAATTTTAAACGGCTATTTATGGTAAAATATTAGTATGTGATGTGATCCTTACCTCATTACTTATGACAATGATATTGGATAATATTTTATGGTTTTTATTTGAATAGCTTTTTGCGTTATCGTACAAACACTAAGTGGGTATGTGAGAAAGCTTGCCAGTAGCTTCTCGTGGGTCGGTGGTTCTTCCCGAGGTTTCCCCGGGTTCTTCCTCCACAATACTGGCCGCCATATATAGCTTATCGTGTGCTGAAATTAGCGTTAAACCTTACAACAACAACAACAACAACAACTAATAACTAATTTGGGATCGACGTAGAGACTTAGGGATATATGGATGTACGAATGGAAAGCAGTTCAATAAACTTCCCTTTTGCGACAACTGTGTTTGCATGAAATGTACAGAGAAGACGACATCTATCTAATCTGTCTCGTTCCCAATTCACTCTGTTCTTAAGAGTTTAAAGTGACCCATAACGAAAGACTCGTTGCTCTAATGTTTGAACCTCTGCTTAACAATCAGTTTGAGAGAATGTTCCGGGTGCACATACAAAATTTAGCTTGTCACGTTTTGAAATTCATTTTTAAAAAAAAATGTAATTTGAAAAAAATGTTGCACAATATATGCTACCTTTTGAAGAAGTCCTCCCTCATCGATGAGAATATATAGAATAAAGATCAAAATAAGAGCTATGGGTCATCATATACCACTATGAGGAAATGAATCAATCAATATAACAGAGTTCCCGAATGAGGTCATGAACAGATGGGCGATTTTTACCATTGAGGTTATATGGTGTTTGGAAGTTGAAATAAATTCATTGAATCTGAAGATACTGTTACAAAACATACATAAACAACGCAAATCTGGCTTTCGGTTAGTTCGATAATAATAGTCCATATGCTGCTTTTGCTTAAGAGTGCCTTGTTGAAAATGGTAAATTTTTGTGACTCCATATTGGAGAAACTACCAGGTTGCCCATCGTCCAGGTAAACAGGAGTAGTATACTGGGGCTGTTTTAGGGGACAATAGAAAAATACATTACCGCCACCCCACCCCCCATGAGCTGTTTAGGGACAAGGGAAAGTGGAATGGTTGTATAAGGACAATAGGAATGTAACAGGCGTGGTGACGTCACAGTACTGAATATATACAATATACAACATACAATAATACATACAGTAATATACATAGACAGACATTTCACATTATTTTGTTTCTTGATGCAAAGAAAGCAAATCGTTTCGAGAACTATGAGTGGCTCTGAAAAGGGCTTTTGGGTTCCTCTTCTTCTTATTATATGTTCTCTCCGGTTTTTCCACCAGCTCATGGATTTTCCAATGATTCCTTTTATCTTGAGGAACATTGAAGACTTCCCGCTGTCTTATTATATGATGCTTTTGCAGTGGTTGTGGATGTGGCTGTCGTACTGGGACTGGTTGTGGAGGTGTCCTCACCTCAGATTTCACCTGACAGACTGAGCATATCATCGTTCAGTAACACGAAACGATTCGGTGGCCCAGTTGGGTAAGTAAACGTTGTTGAAAGTGCGGTTGGTTTCGCCAATGCGCACCCAATCTCCTGCTGCCAACACTCTACCTTTGTTGGGAACAGTCCAAGTTGGAGACGTACAAAACAGGGCGCTCAAAAACAGTCACTTATTTGTTACTAGGGGGCTCGTTCTATGCTCTGATGGTAAGATTGGTTGTACGCTTGGACAAGGTGGGGTAAGATGTTGATGTACTTCAGAGTTTGTTGATGCGTAAAATATTTCCTCATTTATTCCTTCAATGTGCAGTGAAAACGTCCCATGATAATGACTTTGGTTTCGGGATTCTCAATGGTGAAACAATAAATGATACTTTTCTTAAATTCTATTTTTACTTCTGGTTTATTTTCTTTCTTTTACACTTCTGTCGAAGGAGAAGTGGGCATCATTTTTTAGACCAGTTTTTGTGTTCTTCCCGTTGGGTAGTGGTGGAAGTGGTCAACAAGGACGCTGCAATATTACCAGGAATGGTAGCTGCGGAGTGTGTTTGAAAGACTTCTCGTGCGTCTTCTTCCTCAGGTACATTTATGGTTGCACCTGTCTTGACATCTGGCTGTAGTGATAGTGAGAGATTACTTGGTATAAATCAATAGTGTAGGTATCTTAGGCGTAGTGACAGGGTTGAGTTGTTTGCCACTTGAAGGTTGTTTCCTCTTGTGTCGTAATAAAATAAGTCTAATACAATTGTTTCAGAATCCTTAACTCAGTCAACATGTAAACGAGTACCGTCACCGTTTGACTTTCATTTTCCTCCTTCTATCCTAGACCTTGTCTCTTTACTGCTGCTTCTTCTTCCTGTCATTTCCTTCTTTTTACCTTTTCTTGGTGTTGTTGCTGTTTAAAATAGACGACGTGTGGTAAGGAAGGAGAATGCGGTGAAGGTTCTGGTAACAGAACAAATTCTTGCGAAGAAGAGAGAAAATCATCTAGATCACAATTAAAATCGGCATCTTTTGGGAGCAGAATTGTGTTGACTTTGGTAGCCGCTGCTGTACCATCCCTTCTCGTCACCACGAACGATGCACCCCAATTCATCGTCTTCTTAGTTTAGTTTCCGTCATATTCGAGCTCCCTCGCATAGATTCACGGCGCACTGACGCCAACGCACTTTTAAAGAGAATTTATAGTCACAGACCACTCTTAGGATTGGGAGATTTCGCACTGTGATTTTAGTAACGCGGGTTAGAAATGGTGAACGAACTCATTCTAATTAGATCCACTCTTCCACGATAAATAACCGCAGTTCACTGCATTACCTTTATCTTTTCTAGTCACAAGATGTGGACAAACGTAGAACCGCCTACTCTCGCATCGTCAATGCTGATCCTCACAGAATTAACCATGTATGTGAAATAAACATGGACAATACGAGTGTTTGGAAAAGAAGAAATTATTTGCAGAGAAATGGCTTTTTGAAAAGAGTATATGTATACCGTCTAGAAATCAGAAGTTTGAGGATGAGAAGCAGACCTAGGCGTCGCCCTCTATGTTAACGAAATGATGTTGACATAAAACCCAACGATCCTTTTCAGGGTCACTTATGCCTCGAAAAGATTTGCTTTCTTGCCTAAATAGTTATTTTAGTCGTTTGTATTATTGTATAATTGCTAGTGACTGTATATTGTATGTTGTATGTATTATATAAGTCGAAGTCTATGTCCCACTCTTTGGTCCCTATTGAGGTCAGCTCGGTACACACCTGTTCTGACAATTGTTGCAACATTGCTACCAATCTTCAGTACCGTGATGTCACAACACCTGTTCATATTGTCCCTATGCAAAACCTAACGTATATGCCACTGTACCTTGTTCGTACAGAGACCCAATATTCCTTATGATCAATTCTCCTTCACGCTAGAGTTGTCCACGGGTTGGGGGTGGGGCGGTGGTGGGGGTGTGAGTTGTCTATGATGTATTTTTCTATTGACTATAGGGTGCCCCACACTACTAAGTATCTGACACAATCATAATAAATCACAAAAACCATCGCAGATCTTTAAATAAACTAGAGGATTTGAAGACAGTTGGATAACTGTGTCAGTCAGGAGATAAAAGAAAAAAGAAAATTATTTATAATGTCTCAACCCTGAAAAACGTTTTGGCCCCAGTAATTAATAAACCACCACCCGCCCCCCGCAACATGCAATGTTCTAATATAACATACATTGGTGGGGAGCTTGCATGACCAACGCATGAAGAAATGATATCGGCTGAAGCTTAAACTAAATGGTGGAAATGTGTGCTTTTGTTTATAAGTAACAGTGAAACCTAAAATGTCTTCATCTCGTATGGATTTGCCACAATTCACCAAAACGAAATGGCTAGAATGTACAAGATTTGGTGTAGAACGGAAAAGCAAATGCAGGCATTAGAACATCATACATCATTATCCACATCACTAGATCGAAACTACGCTCTCAATGTCATACACTGCAGCTCTAGGTACGGCAAATAAACGTATGTGTGCTCAGTGAATGCTGTCACAATAGACTCCATCATGTCTGAACTATTTGGTCCATATTTTCGTAAATACGTTTAGGTTGATATCTGGTTAGATCTAAGAGGTGTGTGTGTGTGTGTGTGTGTGTGTGTGTGTGTATGTGTTTAAATTTGATTTAACACTTTGCTCATATTGATACGATGTTTGCTGTGTGACAGTTCATAGTGATATCCATCACTACAGTATCATGCGTAAGACATGTGGCAGCCTGCATCACAAAGTCAATTTTGAAGATATTACTTGATTGTTAAGAGTACTATTAAATGGACTCAATTGCTTAACGAAATTGAGAGAGAGAGAGAGAGAGAGAGAGAGAGAGAGAGAGAGAGAGAGAGAGATAAATCATTCACTCGAGGTATTTGAAGTGATGTTCCTATATATCGTCCAAGTCCGCTTATTTGTGATTTGTTTTGCCTTTTTTAACACTGATTTAACGAAACGTTATGCAGGTGTGAATACTCATAGGTGTGAGTACTCATAGTAACTTGATTAGTTTTGGTGCAAAAGACAAACGAACGGTTCTTATGTAGGCCATTATGTTTGGCTTCGACAAATTTATTTAATTTAAGGCCGGATAGTACACATTTCCCAATGAAGTGCAACATGTATGTGTTGCTTGGAGGCAATTTGTTTATAATTTAAATTAAGGATTGATTTTCATTGTCGAAATAGATTCGTTTATTGTTTTCGTTTTCTAGCCAGACCGCAACTGCCAGAACGATGTAATATAATTCCAGCGCAAGAGTGTAATACAATTATACGTCGATGTCCGATCCCAATGTCCAAAGACATGATGTGCAGTTAGGAACTCACTGTATCTTATTAGAGCCAGAGTTATATGTGTACAAGTCCAATGAGTAGGAAGTCTTCCAACGATCAAGCATGAACACTAACCTATCCTTAATACCTATTAAATAGACCGTCTTTTGTCTAGTTACCTAAGAATATCCGGCCTGGTAAAATTATTGGGCAACAAATTCAATAGTACCTATGATATACTGAAACTCTTTGAGCGTGAGTTTACTTTGAGCCTAATAGTATTGAACCAGTGGGTTATATTGTTCTAGAATGTCTGTGGGAAGGCGAACCTTCTTTTTTCACCGAAACCCATTTGTAACAGTGCTAGAACATGGCTGCTGATGGGGCCAGTGTTTTATATGTAGTCAGGAAAGCCGAAAGCAAACTGTCGGAAACCATATACTTTGTCTGGAATTAGGTACGATTTACATATATAAAATACGTCCAAAATATGTGTTATTGATAAATTAGTGTTTGCTATGCATTGCATAGAGTGGCTACATGTCTCATACACCATTCAGCTCATGTATATAAGACACATTATTAATGAGAACATTTTCGTTGTCCATTTTCTTTTCCTTATTAATGACCATCATTTGTAAATTTCTTCTAATAATAGTTATACGCCTCTACTGTTTGTCAATCGGAATTGGAAAATCGACACCGGTGCGACAAAAGGGAATGAATGAGTGAATCAAAAGGCAGACATCCAGGTGGACGAAGGTTAGTATAATTTCCGCGATCCCTCTTTTCTTCCGAGGCCACATCGTACCAATTCGTTTTCAATACGATGTACAGGTTCATGGCTTCAATATTGACGGAGTAACAAACTACAAACGGAATGGCCCAGTATATGTGTCGTGTATGATTTTACAAAGAAAAAGCGAAACAGACGTGGATTGCAAAATGGACACATCAACAAAATGAAACATTCAGGGCAATCGGCTTAGGAATAATTCCGTCGAAACGGAAATCCTCTTAGCATGAAAAAAACTCATGCACAAATAAAATATTCCATAAAAAAAGAAAAAGTGTTTGTAGAAAATAAATAGGCGTGTCAAATGGGTCCATAGCATGTACAATCCCTACGCAGGTTTATGGCGATCAAGCATTGCAGCCGGACGCTTGACAGAACATTTGTAACGAAACTTTACAAATATTTGCCATTTACAGTGTTATATAAATGTAACAGACAGACAGACAGACAGACAGACAGACAGACAGACAGACAGATAGATAGATAGATAGATAGATAGATAGATAGATAGATAGATAGATAGATAGATAGATAGATAGATAGATAGACAGATAGATAGATAGATAGATAGATAGATATATAGATAGATAGATAGATAGATAGATAGATAGATAGATAGATAGATAGATAGATAGATAGATAGACATGTGATGTCAAGAGTACACATTTCCCTTAAATTCAAAACTTGATTACTAGAAAAAAGCTGCACTTTCAAACTAGTACATTCCGACATTTTGTTAGGGTGTCAGCAAATCAACAAGCATGGCTATGTAAAAAAGCATTTATAGCTTGTACTGTTTTTCTTAGCACAAGAAATGATAGGGCTTTATAGCACATAACCAGCTTTTATTTACTCTAATTCACGCATGTTGTAATTTTAATATATAACACGTGTAATAAAAACCGACTGACGTCACGAATAATGCCGTATTTTCCACTGCTTATGAGCCTTATATAAAATATCAGTATCTGTAGAAAACAATGGAATATTCGTGCACATTTCAAATGAATTTGTGAACGTCGTCAACTAATTATAATCTTGCGATAGAAAAAAAGAGATAAATTATTAAACTCATTAGGTAAATTCAATTCAAAGGTTACAATCTGCTGACACATACTCAATTTGCCACATAACCTGGGCAATTATTAGCGCCATAACATTATTGCACGGTGTCATAATACTTAGCGATGTATCATATCTGCTTTATTTAGTAATATATGTTCAATGAAAATGTCAACTGGCTGTTCATTCAAAATAAATATTTTTTACAACTAATTTAGGAATAAAAAAAATACCACATACTTTCTGCAACGTATAAGGACTGATTTTATTCAGCAAGTATCAAAACATTTTCACCAATATAGGCATTAACATAGTATTATTACCATATATGTTTTCATGTGAGATTCATACCATATTGACACTCATGTGAGATTTGTACCATATTGACACTCATGTGAGATTCCATATATACAGTGTATTTGCTAATCAGCGGCATCATATCTCTTTGGTGGAAGGTGAAACTCTAAAAAACCAACATTATTACAATTAAAATAAACGTTGCTTTAACAGTCGGGGTTTAACTTCCTTCGACCCGTTACAATTCCGTCCCTTCTTGTCTAAGATAATGTGCCATTTCTCTTCTCTTGTTGAAAAAAAAAATCCTACATAGTTTCGAGGTTCCAGTCTGCGTGGATCGAGGAGGAAGCATAAACACGTTTCTATTGATTTAAGCAGTCATATTATTTGTCACAGAATTAAAAAAAATTCTTTTGCCTTGGAAATATTTGATTATTTGTGTTGTGCATGGATACAACGCTATCTAGGACGAACAGGTGTTTTTACAGACAAGCGAGGGAACCAACATATGTCGCCGCCGTAAACTACATGCGGCTACGGACATCATACTCACGATATGCACGGGTATTTTACCCTGAATATTACTCACTGTCCTATGAATATTACTCACTGTCACCGACACACGAGAAGCTACCGGCAAGCTTTCACACATAACTCCATTGATTTAAGCAGTCATATTGTTCTCAATCTTTGTTTAGTCAAGATCACTTTATTGTAAAATATTGAAAATATATAGTTATACAGCGAACTCATATACTATTGAACAATGTTGAATATCAATTTTACTTTCACCCTTTTGAACCAAAGTATTAATCTTGTAACAGAGTGCAATACATGCTGTATATCACTTGAACGACAAGCACCTTGAAAATATGCTAAAAATAGGTGAACCGACGCATCTCTTCCTGTAATGCAATTCATTTAAACTACTTTCATTATTGTTTAACTCTGGCTCGTAGCTAGGAACCAACAAAAAACCCAACATAAAGAGCTATTCTTCTGCGTTCTGAATCCGTATCAGTAACAACCGTGCACTCGAGTTCACAGATCCGACACTTTCAACGCTTGTATATATATGTATATATATATATATATATATATATATATATATATATATATATATATATATATATATATATATATATATATATATATATATATATATATATGTGTGTGTGTGTGTGTGTGTAATGGTTTGCTTGAATCGCAAACATTCTGTATTGTATGAAATATTGAACCCTTGAATACAATTACTTTATTTCATGATCCTAAATGTTGTCTATTCATCAAACGTATTTAGAGGTCGCGTTCGAACACTTTAAACCTTTATAACTTTAAATGGAAGTATTTGCAAAAGATAACACCTTTCACGTGAATCAATTATCCGTTATCATACCTAAGTTTAAGGTTTCCTGCTCGACGCCGAGTTACGTACTAAAACTATTTTGTGAATACTAAATAAGATACCCCACTAAATTATTAACCCCTAATAATCACTAGTACTAACGTATATTCTACAAATGACAGCATATACGTAACAGTAAGCTAAACGCTAAACGCTCGGATGAACAACAAGTACTGATCAATCAATGCTATCTCTCTGCCTGACTGTGTTCGAATCACGGACTCGGCGAATTTTAGCATGTGAGAAAGCTTCAAGTAGATCAACGAATCTGTCATTGTTACAGGTGTTATTCGATTTCTTACTCCACTAATTATACTGTCCTCCATATATGATCTATATTGAGCTTAGAACTGACATTTAACCACTACAAAAACAAAACAAATAGTCATACCTATATTGTATTGCGCAGTTTTTTTATATGCACTACAGTCTCTCTATAACTTTTCCAGGTTATAAATGAACAGATTGCCTGAATGTATGTAAATGTTCTACGCATGTAAAAATGAAACACTTCTTAAATTTAAAACCTTTATGGATGTTTCTTGTCAGATGCAGATTCACCAACGAATATGATTATTATAATAATAATATTGTTCAGAAGTTCCCATAATATGATGCAATATGTTAAAATAAATCCATGTGCGCGCACGAGTAAAAAGCATTATCTGATTTGTACATGACGTTGTCGCATGCCATTCAAGGCTTTAGTCATTATATATTCGGCTGAGTTGCCTCTCCTTTTAAATGTCTGGTTCTGGGTGTCTGGTCTTGGCTTAAGAGCTCATAACTGTAATAACGAATCGTAGGAATCGAGGGGTTCTTGATTTTGATTTGGATGAAGGCGATCGTTATCTCGTTTTAGGGGACAAGAGCCTCTGCACCAACTGGTCTTTAGAGAACGATGAGAGTTTCTTCAGAGATTGGGCAGACAAAGATGGGCGTGCCATGCTCAGTAGATTTATAGTCTTCCGACAGAGCGGTATGTTTGAGGATATTTTGTTGTCATCCATAGGACTCCACAGCTTATATGTACCAAATATATTCGGTGTATGGATGTATCAGTACCGCTATTTGAGTGAAATCCCACAATTATTCAGTATCTGTATTCGACATAAATTCTGAATGTATTCGGTATCGTTTCCTGTGTGAACATTATGTCGGTTCTACTTGTAGATCAAATATTATCTGTACTTGTTAAAATTCCATGGTTTAGTCACACGTGGTCAGTTACATATTCATAGCTGTGTAAATCCATAATGTGATCAGCAAAAGTGATAGATTAATCAGTTCTTCTTTTTCTGTTTCGTTTCAAAAAATGTTGATCAACCATGGCAATAAATACATACGCCAATCATGCATAATTTCAACTCATTAATACTTGTCGATTGCGCGGATTTATAAGTCATATTATGATTAATTCAATTAATGAACACTGCCATTATCTTTTATTGGTTGTTTAACTCAGTACGTATCTTATGCATGGTAGGAATTTATATGCGTGAGTTTAGTGTCAGATTTAAAAATTTCTCAATCATGACAGAAATCAACGTCTTATTCTAGAAACAGGTTTCAGTGTCTTCGCCATAATCTGATTCCAACACAAAGAAAAAACTGTGAAAGGTCACAGCTAAAATATTTTAAACTATTCTGCAGTTAACTACTGCAAAGTTAATAGCTACTAAACGCTACGAACGTTATTCAACTAAGGGTTCAATTATGTATGCTAATTTCACGGGGAAAGGCGCACTAAACAATTAATATAAATGACGATTCTCAACCCGATGTAAAAATATTGAAACAATATAAGTAAACTTTTGAACCAGCAATATATAAATAATGTAATAATAATAATAATAATAAGGACTTTGCATAGCGCCTAATCTTTAGAGTCTCTAAGCGCTTTACAACATCTAAAATAATGTGACTACACGACAGAAAAAAAAATATCTAAAAGCACAAAATTGGAGAACATAAAAATATGCTGAAAACATATAAGATACAAAACATTATTAGGTCTCTAAGTTTTGTTCCCGCAGTCGAAAAATGTGAGTTTTAAGAACACTCTTAAATGGGACTACTGTGTCTTTGTGATTAATTTCAATGGGCAATTCCTTCCACGTCGCCGGGCCATGGTATGCAAAAGAATGTTGTCCATAAGACTTCGTTTTCATAGTGGGAACAATGAGTATACGATTGTAAGAAGAGGAGCGTAAGTATCTTGCTGGTGTATACACATTGGTGAGGCCGGATATGTTTGTTGGATTGGAGTCTGTCATTGAAACATAGCACAGAGAACACATTTTGTGTTTGATTCTGTATCGAACGGATAGCCAGTGCAGGATACAGAGCAGTGGTGAGGTGTGCCCTGATCGAGGTACTTAAAACATGATTCGAGCAGCTGTGTTTTGAACGTATTGACGTTTCTGGAGTAGATATTGAGACGAACCAGACAAAATTGAGTTAGAATAGTCCGGTCTTGAAAGTACTAATAAACACACAAGTGTTTTAGTGGTATCAACTAAAAGATATTTGCGAATGGAACTGCAGTGTCTCAGTTCAAGATGGGCAGCCTTGCATATGTTCAAGACATGTTGGTGCAATGCGAGAGTATTATCTAGAGTAACACCTAGGTTTCGTAGTGACTGTGAGAATTTAATGTTGGTATTGCTGATATTTATTGTTTGAGGTAAATTATGTAAATGAGAAAGTCTTTGTATTGTGATCAGAATAGCCTCAGTTTTATCATCATTCATCTGCAACTTTTTACATGTCATCCATGATTTCACATCAGAAATGCCCTTGTCCACTCCTTGGATGATAGCATCAACTTCAGTTTGGTGGCTAGACTTGTATATTCGGGTGTCATCAGCGTACAATTGGTTAGACACTGAGTGATGGTCTATGACAATTGAGAGAGGCTGAGTGTATATAATGAATTGAAACAGGTCCAAGAACAGACCCAAGTAGAACACCACAACATAGATCAACTGGGCTGGAATGTATTCCATTTGCAGATACAATTTTTGTCATGTTGACTAAGTAGGACTTGAACCACTCTAAGGCAATATTCTGAATGCAAAATACATGCTGGAGACTGTGAAGTAATATGTCATGATATATTGTGTCAAACAAATCCAGGAGAGTGAGGACTATAATCATTCTACTATCCAAAGCAGAAAAAATGTCATTAAATACTTTCAGAAAAGTAGTTTCAGTACTGTGGCAAGGGCGAATTGCAGACTGTACAGTGTACATTGCTTAAAAGACTCTTTGAATTCAAATGAGATACAAGTTGGGTTAGAACAACTTTTTCAAAGATTTTTTTATATGAGTGGGAGATTAGAAACTGGGCAGTACTCCTTTAAATCGTTATCGTCAAGTCAGGTACTGTATTGGGATAATTTTGCTAACTGGACTATGTTTGTGACGTTCTTTTTAGCAGCTTCATAGATTTGTTTATGAATAGTGAGTCTGGTGGAAAGCCAAAGGTTCTGCTTTTCGGCGATGTCTTTTAGCAGTGCGAAGCTGATGCCTAACACTGCTATACCATGGAGAGCACATTTTGTGTTGATACTTTGCATTTGGTGGCTGGGGCGTGTTTTTCAAGCAATGTACGCAGGCAGCTATCGAGTTGTTTTGCTGTAGCATGTAAGTAAGTTGTTAGGGTTTCTTGGATGTCATGCATGAATTTGGTTCATTTATCATACGGAGGTTTCTATTAGTAGCAAATAAAGGTGGAGGGTAAGGGACTGATACGTCGAGATGGCATATAATGCAGAGGTGATCTGATTGCAAGTTCGTGAGATACAGGTATGGATTGCAAAATATTATCATCAGGTCTATGAAGAATTTAGTCTAATAAGTTACAAAGTTGATGGGTGGGTTGGTTAACTGACTGTTTAAGATTGAAAACATAAATGGAATCTAGGAGTTTTGACGTGTATGACAGGACAGTCAAAGTGAAAGTTGAAATCTCCAAGAATAAATAGGTTGCCGCCTGTCGAATATATATATATATATATATATATATATAGAGAGAGAGAGAGAGAGAGAGAGAGAGAGAGAGAGAGAGAGAGAGAGAGAGAGAGAGAGAGAGAGAGAGAGAGAGAGAGAGAGAGAGAGAGAGAGAGGAAAGTGGAAAAGAATGTCGATATTATACCATTTCCTACAAATCTAACAAGCTCAAGAGTAATCGATTATCTCATGGAACAGTGTTGATACAACGACCTTTAAAGTCAGCCAGAAATTTTTCGTTGTCAAATGTTTCGTATTTCATTAAAATGCTTTGTATTTTTTTAATCCAATAATTGCTACCTTTTTCAAGCAAGAAATCATTTTTGCAAATATTAGTTGATAGCATGCATCCCTTTAATGAGGCTATTAAATAATATAAAACCTTTCTGTCAGTATGTGTGTCTTCGTTTTTGTATACATGGATAGTAATTACGTGTAGTGTATATCAGGATGAATCTCAATAGAATAATATAAACCATTATTGGAAAACAAATTTAGTAGATTGTGTGTATGTAGATTTTGGTGGCAAGGGGAATTGTTTTCCCAGACTGCCTGGATAAATCTATATATATGCGGACATAGGTCATAATAAAATATTCCAGTCAGAACGAAAATATGAATCACATATTCTGACTTAATATTCATTATAATTCCTTGTTCCGTTGATAATATTTAAAATTTAAAATGATTTTTTTTCGTTTGCAATGCAATTGTGGGATTAGTTTTCTTTGATGCCAATCATAGTATATTTCACTATATGTCTATGCCAAAACACAAGAACTATCTATAGATTATAAATATATCAATATTTTTCAGGAAACATTGTTAGTAATTAATACATTTCTCAGTGACGTGTATGAACTTCAATGCTTTTATTTCATTGATATTTATATGTAATGCTTTATTTCATTACGATATTGTGTTTGCGTACATCTATTAAAACGCAAAAATATAACAGTGTATACCTTACGTCGATGACTTAAACGACCTGCGCAAACAAAAACGGAGCAAACTAATTGAAATATAGAGTTTATTTACGTATTACATCTTCATACAAGATAACCCAAAACGTTTGTCTCGCGCCATCCACCTCATTTGATGAGCCTTAGTGAAGTATAATTAAAACGGCCTGCCTTGACATATACGCCAATTCGATCTGCAATAAAAAAAATATGAGTTAAGGATACAACAAGGTGTAAGTAACGTATTGCTGATCTAAAATTTAATACTTGCTATTACGTTTGCATTACTGTGATAGACTGGTCTATAATGTTATTAAGAGAAGAAAACTATTGCAAATGAATGAATGATGTAGAACCCTTCTGTCTCTGCTGATAGTAATGTTAAAACTATTATATCTGCTACGACATCCACTACGTCTACTATTGATAGAAACAAGGACAGGAATAATAATAATAATAATAATAATAATAATAATAATAATAATAATAATAATAATAATAAAATAATTAGTAGTAGTAGTAGTAGTAGTAGTACAAGACAAGACATGTAATAATGATGTAATGATATTTGAAGTTAAATCAATGTTGGATACAATTGTCGAAAGTTGGTTTTTGAGGTTATAATTATCTATTCTGAGTATATGCACATCGATCCCTCTATACATGTGTCTACCCATCTAATTAGTTTTACATCCCGCAACAAACAAGCATACTTGCAATCGTATACATATACTTTTTCAATGGTACATAATAAATCCAGACATAACAAGGTACATACGTGAATGAAAGATATCTTTACACTAGACGAAAGTAGATTCTGAAAGATATTTCAAACCTTGGGATGCTATTTGAGGTGTACTGTTCATCTGAACATGTTATTACTGTTTAATAATTTGCAAAACATCGTGTAAAGTATAGAAACTATATTTGTGCATATATGACAGCGGATATGAATCATTAACAAAACTGCGTTACAGAAAAGCTATAGTTTTAAGTACATTTTTACTTGTCAGTAGTCCCTGCTGTCTTCCTATTTCAATGATGTAAAAGGACAGAAAGTAATATTTTATTTTACAGTCACTTTATATGTACTTGCCTCTCACTGTCAAACATGTATCATCATTGCAAAGACCGTCTCCACAGCAAATATCGCAAAGGTGGAGTTGCCTTTTTTTTGGATTCATCTGTATTTTACCATAATCCTGGAGATACTGAAGATTAACGCCAGTGGAGATGTTTAGCCCGGTTTCTATACTTACTATCGTAAGTAGTTGACATTGCTGAAATTGACAGTTCAAAGCTTATAGTGAAGTAACTTTAGGTGGGTCAATGTAATTTAAACATCAATACAAGACAGACTATTATAAAATCTAATGTCAAATGGACAAGCTTCAAGAAGCTTGTAAAACAATCATTAAATATATTTATAATATAGAGCCATTTCATTGTAGTCCTGAATTGGTTCTTGGATGAATACTTGCTTGATTATTATATCCGAAGTAGTTTGGTGTAAATGAGCACTCCACAAGGTCGCTTAAATTGCCTCATTTTTCAGGGACCTTGTTTGAAACTTAGAAACGTTTGCAAATATACAAGACAATTTGGTATCAAATTTGCACGTGGATGATATGCCCACACGAATTTTATCACCATATTTCAATGAAAGTTAGGTTCTTTGATAGAGAATGTATGTATTGTTTCTAAACGTATTTTGTTTAAAATACATATCTGACGGAAAACATGTCGAAACATGTAAAATAAAATGTTATAAATTATAAATCTGCCATCATATAATGCGATCGTCTCTACATTCAATATGGTGTATTCTACACATCTTCCCATTTCTCGATAATACTTTTTTGACAACATGATTGTTTTCCAATATAAATGTTAAATAACAAGAACATAAATTTAATGTAAACGATTTGAATATAATTACTGTTACGGAAAATGTTCCAAATTATGGCGAGGATGCGACACACAAGAATGGTGTTGCAGTTAATCAGCCATGCCATTTACGAAACTGTAATTATTGTCAAGTAATAAAACCATTACACAATAAGTAAATTGTATTACACTTCATATATTTGCAATTTTCTGTTCACTTCTTACTACAATTTGTTTCGATACATATATGTTGGGACAAATATTTTAAAAGCTTTATATTTGTAAACTGTACAATTACTGCACATGATGTGCCAATAATTCTCAACCCTAAATGGGCTTTTACAGGCTTAGATACATTAGTTTAGTTCATCGGTATTTCAATTTTGGCATAATCAATTATGTTTCGAGTATCTCAGATGGTTAAGGCTAGTAAAAGTTCTTTCTGACTACGACAGAGCAGATATCATTTCTTCAAGGTAACGTCCCAGACGCTAATACAATAAATAATGCTCAATTCTATAAATATATCAGCAAAGGGGGTGAACAGACCAACTTTTTAGGCGTTAGATAGACTTCCTTCTCGTTAATATTTTATAGAAAGGTCTATTTGACAAATTGAGGCTTCCGAGTAAATATATAATAACGGGGTCGATTCGTCAAACTAAGACTTCCTTGTAAGGTCCATTTGGCAAAAAAAAGACGCCATGATTGTTGGAATTCACCCCCTCTGCTGCTATGGTTAACAATTGTTGTTTACGATGAAAATCACTACGATGAAATTACTTAGGACTTTACAAACAAAGTAATTTGTAAGACTTCGCCTTGTAAATCAGTTAGATTCTTAGAATGGTCAGTGAGTTTAAAATTAATTCTCGTTAGTGAATCATTATGACATCGCATATAGATTGGATTAGTTGGATCCTCGATTATTAAAAATCCTGGAGGAGCTATTGGTGCTAATGAATATAAAATATATCCCTGCTGAGCTTGATTTGATAGCTCGAGATTTATTTGATAGCTTCCTTCAATAACATCACATACTAAATTCAATGCTATCACTGAGGTTATATTCACGTTGAACGGAGCGATATGCCTGCCGCCTCCGTCTGGGTCATTATTATGTTTGAGGATTGTTGTTTGTGGTTGTGGTGCTGTTTTTCTCATGCGTCATGGATTTTTTGGAAACCTTCATCGATGATTTCACTGAGAAGTTTTTTTAGTTCTGGTGCGTTATATTCGTGTAGTTTGAATGTTGGAATATCTTCTATATTTATACCATAAAATGTCGCAAACTCTGTTCTCGTTTTAGGATTATCGTCACCTAATATCTCTTGAATAAATTTCAAATAAAATATTTCCATGTCATCGATGATTTTGTTACATGTTTCTACGACGCTGATAAATTCATCTCGGGTGAGAGTACCGGATTGAAGAGATATTAACAGCAGCGAAAAATCAATATTGAACGCTATGAAATTATCAACGATTTTATCCCGTCGGGTTTTGATTCTACCAACGTGATTTTCTTTTATTTCAGGGAAAAAATCCCACTTATCTGTATTCTCTATAGCTTTTTACTGTATTATCAGATTTTATCCTGTCGGTGGTATAATCAGATTTTTTCGGTTCAGGTGGTATGTTAACTTGTCGAGGTGGGATTTCAGGCCATCCTAGTATTGTTCGTATTGAACTCTGATAAATATCTACGACATAACTAGGTGAGTTAATCTCGATGGCAGATGATAACGTCGGCTCGTGGACCATTATAGCGATTTTTGATTCTGCTACAGTAATAGCGCTATTTCTTTCACGGGAATCGGAATCGGGAACTTCACACTGAATTCAGGATTGGTTGACGTTATTGAGATCATGCTGGTCTTCATCGGTGTGGTATTTTCCGTTATTTGTTGAATCGGTTCGGTATTCTTTACTATTCGTTGAAGTAGTTCCTGCGGTGTTGTCATTATTATACTTATGTTGTATTTCTAATTTTGACATCGCGGAATCAAAAATACTTACCATCACTGAGAACTCACTATCTGATATCATTGAGGTTATTGAGATCATGCTGGTTTTCCGGTTTGTGTTCTCCACTATTTGTTGAAGTAATTCCTGCGGTCTTGTCATTGTTATTATATTTATGTTGTCGCTCTAATTTTGATATCGCGGAATCATAAATACTTACCATGACTGAGAATTCACTATCTGATATTAATGTATCATCGAGCGACGACGATATCAACGAGGATAATTGCGAATACTCGGTTGATTCAACATTAAATTTAATTAAATAATCCTGCATTTTACGCTGACTGCATGATGATTTTTTTTTGTTATAATCGAAATTATTCCCGCAATTGTTGTCGCCGCGGATATACAAATTGGAACAGCTATCGTAGCAGTTATTGTCACCGAAGATAGTATTATACCAGCTCCGGCGATTACACCACTCACCGAGTACACGGTAACATCAATTGCGGTGATTCTTCGTCGGTAATTTTTTAGTTTTTTTTATACTCCTCGGCGAGGGTTTTGAGTCTAGTTTGAAATTCTTTGACCTGATCATAGCGATATTTAGATACCGAAGGTACCGTTGATGACGACATTTTATTTCTAAATCAGTTTACGATTTCAATTGAAACCGCTAGTGAAATTGCTTTGCAATTTTCAGTTTAGTTATTTACTCAAATCTGCTACGAATTCCACATACCATGATACCGAAATTCTAACCAAATTTTTATCAGTGGATGCTTTCGTGAAGTGTTCGGTTGTATCCTTTTCGATGATTGTTGATATCATATTGTTAAACCCAGATGAACTCGACGATGATATATTAAATTGAGTTGGTGTCACTAGTGTTAATCGATAAATACCTTTGACTGTTGCAGTGATATCTAATTTGTTATTTGTGGGTGTCCACGCAAATGATCCGTGTTGGATCGTGTATACTACGTTGTTGGTTTTCGTATGAGGGATTTTTGTTTTTTTAACGATTGTTATCTAATTGGTTGCATCTTCCCTGATTGACTTGATTGTGTTTTTCATCTCATCGATGGATCTTTTAATATCAGGAAGTTTTATATCAATTTTATCCAGCGTGGTTGCAAAAAATGTATCAATGATATTTTTACGAAATGATGTAAATTTTTCAACGTGATCTGCATATTTGCTTTGAAGTGTTGCTAGTTCCAACATGGAATCTTTCATCGTTGTGAGCTTCGCTGTAGTCACCGGTGGATTTCCAAGGACATCTAGTAACGGCTTGTCAATATTGTTAATTCTATCCATGATAGTTGAAACAAGTACACCTGGTTTGAGTTTACCCTGATCGGAAAACAACGCGATAGTACCTTCGGTTGCGTCTCGTTGTTTAACTAAAATATCATCCATGGAAACATTACTAGATTTCAATTTACCCTGATCGGAAAATAACGCGATAGTGCCTTCGGTTGCGTCTCGTTGTTTAATTAAAATATCATCCAGAGAAACATTACTAGATTTCAATTTACCCTGACGATCTTGAAATACAACCATTTCCCCGGGGTCAACACTTGCTAAGTTCAACATCTCAGCGATTTCATCTTCGATTATTTTTTTATATCACCAGTCGCAGATGTTTCTGTGGTTGGTTTCTTCAGCGCTGATAGAGGTCTTCCCCAAATATCAATCTTGTTAATGAAAAACTCTTTCTCTCTCTAAAACGCGATTGCTGGTGTATTCATTCACGACAACATGTGGTGGTTTTCCAGATGTTGAAATAGCAGCAAGAACATTCAATACTTCGCTACTGCATATTGGTGGATCATTCATTTGTTGTGTTGGTAGCGGGGAATACCAACGAGGAGTTTTTAAGCGGTTTATGTAGCTCTTAAATTCCTTCCGTGGTGCTAATCCATATGAATCAAAATAAACGATTGCACGTGGATCAATCGCGTATGCAACTCAGTGGGTTCCGGGTCCGGTGCTGTTATCGAGATTAATGATGCCGGTTTCAACGCTGTTTGGTTGTGTCGGTAACTGATCTTTCATAAAGACACCTCTGAAGATTTTAATCGCAAGCTTTTTAGCAGCATGGAGTAAATCAAAATTGGACATAGGAACCATAGGTTCCTCAGTCAAAGACTCTACAGCCATCGGTTTGGAAATCGAAGATTTCTGGGTTAATAAACCGTTCCTGGTAGTCTTAGACCTTTTCCGTTGTACCATGAATACGGGGTTCCTGGTAGTCTTAGAACCCTTTTTGCTGTACCATGAATACGGGGTTCATGGTAGTCTTAGATCCTTTCCCTTTTTTATATCCTCGCCCAGTTGCTTTTTTTAGTGCCATTCCTGCCGCGGTACTAACGGCTCCTAACGCCGCCACTTTAGCTACCGCTGGGGCAGCCGCAACAATCAATGCTGGTAACGCAGCTAACAACGGGAATATACAGCCTGATTTTTTCATGTCACTGGTCGCAGCTGCAAAGAGAGTGATCTGAACGCCCTTTTTATCTTTGAAGGCATCATTGAGGTGTTTTACTTGACGAGTTGTCAGTGACAATTTATTCTGACCACCAGTCATCTGATCGGGTTTCAGTGTCATTGTGGTCCCGCATTTTTTAGCTGATTCCGTTTGCAATTTCTTGCGTTGACAGGGAGTTAACGCAACACTAATATAACTGTATTTCATTATACAATAGCAGATTGATCTAATTGTTACATGTTTTTCGACCACTACATTTTTTCTACTGGTGCATCTATCACTCTCATTCTCCCGCCAACACCTCGAGTAGCATTGATTTGTCGCTGAGAATGACTGCAACCGCTCTATAATTCGGGATAAGAACAACATTACCCGCCGCATTAATCGGACGCTTTACACTGGCTTTAAAGTGTATATCAACGACGGATTGTCTTGTTAAATCAAGATTTTCCAGCGAAAAGTAATAAATCGAATATAGTCTTTTAAAATACAACTGTGATATTTGTAGACCAGAATCAACATTTTGATCGCGTGCCATATATGTCAACAACCGATGATACACGTGTGCAATATTATTGTTCTCGTAATCAAGTTGTATATCCTCGGATGGTTCCTGTTGGCCGTTTATTCTCAGCGAGACTTCTCTAACGTCTAACTGATCAAATATCATATGGCTACGTGTTTGATTGTCTAATCGCGTTCTATCCTGTAGCGCAACAAATATATGAGGCGGACTTGAAACACCTTGTCGCGCTGCCAGGTGCCATGTAAATGTACCAGTACTATCAGAATCTATAGTATCTGTAGACACCGATAACCAACTTAACAACGATTTTCCTCCTTGGTCCATAAATGATAGTAGTTGCTGTTCCTTGGTAATTGATGGAGTCAACACTGGCATCCACAGTGATAATTTTGATTATTTAACTTTACCGGCGGCAGCATCAGCACCACGCCAAATTGCAACCATCATCAGTACCTTTTCGCACGAGTACTACCGTATGCTTTGCTCCATAGATGACTTTTCGGACATTTCTGCAGAATCCAAATATATGATGTAGTGGAACCGCACATGAAAATTGTCGATGCGCTCCTTGTAGCATTGCTTTGCGTGTTGCAAATCCTAGATTGTAATCGGGATTAGCGCTTCCGACAATATCAAACGCAGCTCCTGGTCTTGCTCGGTGTTTATAAGAATTAGCTGTTGGTTGTGGATCAGATGCAGTGTCTTGTGGTGTTCGTATTTTAATATACGGAGAGTTTTTAGGGTGATCAGTAATATCCTTAGCGAACATCATAGATGGACATGCCGATCTTGTATAATCGTCAGAATATCTTGCTAACCCTATTATTATTGTAGCAACATCAACATCATTCTCAATGGTTTCAATTTCTTTTCCATCGATGAGATATCTATCGCTAGTAAATAACGTCATGATCCCATTATTGACAAATCCCACTCGGATAAGTGAGTCATTTGCGTATGGTGTATTATCTGCAACATTTGCTACAAGTTCTCCTTGTACTTCGATAAATGCTTCACAAGGTAAAAAGTATTTACTGGTATCATGAACTTGAAGTTCAATTCTTGATCGAAGATCTGATTGTATTCCGTGATAGGCATAAAATTGATAATCGCGTACAGAATCATCTTTACGTACTGGGGCTTCCATATCAAACGCTGAATCAGGTGACGGTTTGAACATTTATATATATATATATCACTTTGATAAATCAGCGTCTAAATCATCGAAGTGGTCGTGATTTTTTAAGGCACTTCCCGCTATCATATTTGCGGATATGTTATCTTGGGTATTAGTCATCAGCGACGCTAGTTTCTGATCCACTGCGTTATTTACTATTTTACTAACACTAACAGGCCTTTCCACTGTAGATTGTAACGGTCCCGGTTTCTTTCGCCGTCGAACTAGCGCTGTTAGTTTATCTCGAGCGGCCGAAAATGCTTTCCCGACAACATCTCCGACAGCTCTAATACCCTTATCACGAATAACATCAATGGCTTTCATTGATGGTTGTTTTACTAGCGGCGCCACTTTTGGAGCCATTCTTGCAAATAATACTGCAATGGTATTACCGAGACCATCACCATAGTATGTTCCATAAACAGGAAATCGTGAGTTTACTACATAGACGCTGGCTGGTTTATCATGGTTGTAGCGTATGATCATCTTATTTAAATGATATTTATCTAATGAAAAATTCAAAGAATTTTCAGTCATGGTGATTAATGATAACCATGATCGTGAAAAGCCGTAGTATTTTCCACTAACTCGTTAATGAAATCTCGATATGTTTTGATATCCATGATGCCACCTTGCAATAACCACATGCAGATATCAGCTGCTTCATTAATTATTTCCGGTGAGTTATTTCCGGCTCGTTTCCCTCCGATGAGAACCTCTAATCGAGCTATATCACCGAGAATATTACCAGGACAACTAACTAAACCACTACCTGAAAAAGCATTTTTATATCCATCTCCGCTTTTACCAGTAGCACCTTGATTACTAGATAATTCATACAGTGATGTATACATTTCTTCTAAATTATCGTCATCATCCCATTGAGGGTCTTCTTCGTCTTGGTGTAGGTGTTTTGTGCTTTCTTTCTTGTTGTTGTTCTTGTTTTTAATAATTATCAAATTTTGTTTTGAAGGTTCTATACTCCCTCATCCTTTTATCTAAAACCCCAGTATTTATTTTATGCAACGCATTAGCCCAGTCATCGAGTGATATTGGATCGTCTTTATACTCGTCCACTAAAAACTCCCCCCTTGAATTATATTTGTTAATAGCAAAACCGCTTAAATAGTAATTACACTGTTGTTGTATTTGTGATATAGCCTCCTTGGTAAATTTATCCACTAAAGAAACACTAGTTTTTTTTGGGACTACGAGGTAGTTTTGTTAACAACGCTGATATTTTTTTCAGTTCTTGTTGCTATGTTTTCAAGTTCACCAATAAGAGGCTTTTCTTATCTTGGTTTGTCCTTGGGAACATCCCCCATAAAGCTCGCTCAGTAACTGATATTATCCCTTTTGCTGATTCCTTTGTTGCTATAGTAACCGGTTGAAATAACTGTTCAGATCCCATGGTAAGGTCAGTCTGAAGACTCCGCCGATTTTGTAATTTACCCCTGACAGAATCCCGGACGGGTATATATTTTTTGATGGATGCCAGTCTCTCTCTCTCGCCGATCGATTGGTTAATGCTTCATTTACCATTATTGAAATCGTAAACAATCTTCCAATTTGAATCTCGAATAGATTTTCATGTAGAGATTTTGTCATCATACATGAAAAATCCAAAGAATTTCAAATGGAAAGAGTCTAATTGATTCATTTGAAAAGAATTGACTACTTAACCCGATAAATGTCAATGAAAAATAACCAAAACAAAGCTACTCGCTGAAATGTTTTTCACCGTGGTAATTTACCCCCCTGTTGCAAGCCGGTATTGATTGAGCGTACATGCCTTTCCATTGTATTTCAGTTCATGGTTATTTATAGTACAAATTTTACCTTGCAGTTTCAAGCTTATAGCGGAATGCTTCGTTTACCATTATTGAAACAGTAAAGCAATTTGAATCCCGAAGAGATTTCATGTAGTGATTTTGTCATCATAAAATGATTTTCACGTTTAACCAGACTCAGATAGGTAATGAAAAAAAAAACATAAAAAAACACTCGCTGAAATGTTTTTCGCCGTGACAATTTACTCCCGTGTTGAGCCAATATTGATTATACAGTTATGCGCCTTTCCATTGTATTGCAGTCCATGGTTATTTATAGTACAAATTTTACTTTGTAAGCTTATAGCGGAATGCAACATCTGTTAAATGCATTTATAGCGAGAATTTTACTACGTGTTATACATGTCATACAACTAACGGTGAGGACAACAAGGAAATTCATGCATGGTCGTTATCTGAATCTTTTTTTTATCAAAGAATATTTCTTTGGTAATACGTATTTATTATGCATAAAAGCGAAACAAAATATCCTGATAATCAGAGAGGATTTTATCACAATCTAAACCATCTGAAGATGGTATTTTTAGGGATTTTAGATTAGATATTTCATTTATAATTTCATTAATATCTTCAGAGTTCATATATAATTATATAATATATGCCTAATACAAAAATGCATTGATATATTTTTTCAAAAATAAACAGTAATCGTAATAAGTGGTTATTCATTCATTGGATTCCTTATTTAGCCATTGTGTCCTTGTTAGGGTTCTTTCTTTGAGAGTTGTTTATGGTATATAGAATGAATGGTAGATAATTGAACAATGAATGGTAAATGTATTACAGTGAGTATTTTTATGATATTTACAATGAATGGTAGATGATTATATAAAGTGAGTTTATGATATATACAGTGAGTATTTTTTTATGATATTTACAATGAATGGCAAATGGTTATATGCAGTGATATTTACAATGAATGGTTTTCTCTTTTTGAAATGAGACCCTATGACAGTTTCTTTGGCTGATAATTACCCAAATGTGATGGAAAGCTAAATCTACGTTACTGTTTATTCCGACGTCCATATCATACACCACAAAGCATTATTCCCCCTTCATAAGGGATCTAACTAGTCAAAGAACGAGTTAGAAACCAAGGAAGATATGCTTAGGGGAATGGGCGTCTACAATGGGATGGTATTTACAATGAATGATGGGATGGTATATACAATGGGATGGTATATACAATGAATGGGATGGTATATACAATGAGATGGTATATACAATGAATGATGGGATGGGATGAAATGAATGATGGGATGGGATGATGGGTGGGTCTACATCCATACGGACCTAATTCATACAACCCAGAACAAAATTCCCAGGTTGTATGGATACAAAAAGTACCCACACACCGTGGAATAGTGTGTGAGTTGTATGAATTGGTCACAAATGGGCTTCGACGCTAAAGCCCAATAATATCACAGACGATATAGTATATAAACTGGTTATAGAGGAAAGTTGAACACAAAGGTGTGTGATCGCTATATCTTTCGTGTTTTTAATAATGATTATTAACAACATTCAAGCAAGACTGAATGTTTGAAAAAACTAAAATAAAGAATATAGCTGTTTGTAAATAGTACCTATTTGATTCGTTTTTCTATAAAAGCCGATAATTGATTATCTCCGTTGAGAATCGTGATAGCTATAACAGCCAATATACCGCTTTCGGTGGCCTAGTGGTTAGAGCGTCCGCCCGGAAGCGGGAGGTCGTCGGTTCGATCCCCGGCCGAGTCATACCAAAGACTTACAAAAATCGTACTAACAGCTGCCTCGCTTGACGCTCAGCATAAAGAGGTTAGTGTTAGGACTGGTCGGCCTGGTGTCAGGATAATGTGACTGGGTGAGACATCATGCTACATGTCTGCGGCATGATGTCTCAGTGCTAGACATCACTATAAACTGCCTCACTGCAGACATCGTAGCGATATGACTGAAAATTTGTTAAAGCTACGTTAAAAATCCTAATCAAACAAACAAACAAACCTAACAGCCAATAAGAAGATAGCCCATCAAAATCGCAATCTAACGGATATAACTATTTCATAGGCTGATATAACCTGGCAAGTTATCTCCCTTAATACTATATATAGCATAATGCCCAAACATAATCAGGCATACGAAAGTCATTTTTCGTGAAAAAGTCTACGAGAAATTCCATGTAAAATCAACTGATTGACCCGACTGAAACCACAGCGATATTTTGATGTTTTTTGTCTGTTTTTGTTGTTTATTTGTCTGATTTCGACTAATTTTCAGCGATAAAATGAAAAAAAGTCGCAAAAAATGATTTTCATGAAAAAGTCTACGAGAAATCCCATGCAAAATCGACTACTTTACCCGACTGAAACCGCTGAAAAATCAGTCAAAAATCGACCAAAATCGGTCAAAAACCGACCAAAATTAATAAAAATTCGACTAAAATCAGTCAAAAAAATAGTAAATTTATGTATTATTTGAAAACCAATCAAAAGATAGACCACCAAAATCGGTGACATAATGTAAGGGACATAATTATTACAAAGGCCGATATGCCATTAGTGTTATAACGAATAATACAAAATGGAACTCAAATGCATGTAAACTTAATGCTGTTCTTAAAACGATTTGAAAAAGCGGAATTTTGTATTCGTTATGCTACTCTTCGTATTGAGGGTGTACAAATATCAAAATATTTTCCGGCTTCATTCATAGATGGAAATACAATTTCTTCATTAGTTGCTGTATTAAATGATTTTACTGGTCTCTTTGTTACTGTTTTACAAGAACCAGTTCTTCCCCGTTTGGAATTCTCACTTGGTGTAACAGCTTGAAGGTTATTCAAGGAATTATCAGTCTTAATATTATTTAAGTGATCAAGAACAAAACCATCCTTGATCAATCCATTATGACATTAGTATACAAAACGATGATTAAGATATCTCTTCTTGCCAACAGTAAACATCAAATATCCCATATTATTTACGGTAACAACTGGCTTCTTTGATCTACAGTGTCTGATAATACCATCAGGGGAAGCTTCATAGTTTGGAATCTCGAGATGTGGTTGAAATTCTTGATTCATTTTTATACTATATATTATTGTTTGTCTAATTCATTGTTTGGTTGAATTATTACATTTGGAAATCTATCGATGTAATCTTGAGGGGTTCTAATGACTTTGTCCCTGACGGAGTCAAGGACCCTGTCAGGGGTACAGTCATTAATGGAGTTTTTGAGTTTCTTATCATAATAACGCTTCAACTCTCTGTATCGTCTACCACCACAACCGAGACATAATTGTGATATTCCTCTCACCCCTACCCCATATTGTAAGCAGGGTAGCGGCCCATAACTTCCGCGTCGGACACTTTGCATATGATACCCACATAATTCCTTTCTGCATGATTTGTTACACGGGGTTACTGATCCAATCATGAGCCATTTGCAATGATTTATTATATAATAAATTCTCTATTTAAATACTTGTTTTAATTATAACATGAAGGAGTTCGAGAGATTATCGAAAATTACGCCTTGGAAAAATACTAAATTTAATCTCGATAGAGTCTCTGATAAACCAAAGAGTCTAATAGGTGATAGAACCATGACAAATAAAATCCGTGATTGTTTTAATGAATGGAGCATCTCATTGTTGGTCAACATTTCGAATTCATGGTAGTGTTAATGCTACCATGAATGACGAAAACGCAGGCAAGATAATTTCACATCTTACACGGAAAAAGCGATTTGAACATCCCAGCCATGAGATGGCACGTGTTGCGATTAATGGTCCACTGCCACATTTTGATTTAATATGATTCGATCGTGTGGTATCAATTGAATTGGCTAAAGGACTTCATCCGTGCTGTTATGTCTGGATTGGTAGACATATGTCGGAAAAACATTGGATGCCAATAGTGCTGTTACGTTATATGACCGATTGTAGCATGCTGATATCGCTGATTGTCAGTGAAGAAGTTATATCATATCGAGCACAGACTGAAGTCTGGTTGCCACAACCTGATATAGATAGTATAATCAGCGAACAACGAAAACAGTTTCCTGATCCCGACGAAGAATATATCATGAATTGGTCCAAACTGTTATATGAAATCAGAAACAAAGATGCAAAAGATCTCGGTAGAAGAATAATTGGTAAATTCACTCAAGGTGGTAAATACGACAATGGACGATATTCTTCACGGCTGATTATGGATGATGCTTAATACGATTTTATAATCGCGGATGTAACATCTAAGGGTATATATGTAGATCGTAAAGACGATTTATTGTCCGATGGAAAAAAAAATGGGTACAATTGTTACTTACAGCGATGGACACAGTCTTCAATATACACATTTGAGAGCATCTATGCTGGCTTATGCTTCTATTAATCTATTTTCGATGATAAACAGATTTCCTGATACCGCGGATGGAGTCGCCACTGATTCATTTTACATAGATGCGAAACACAGCAATGCAGTAGCTGAATTCATTAATTCCGATGAGAGTTGGGGATCATGGAGAATTAAACGGGAAATACCTTGTGATTATTCAAAATCAGCAGATGTAACTATTGAAGATAAATACTTGAAAAGCAATCAGTGTTCAGAAAAATCTAGCGCACCGCAGGTATCTGATCCAATATGTAGATATAAAACAGTTTTTTTAAACGGTTGTGGCGGGTCAGGAAAGACGAATCGCGCGATTGAGTTATTTCGTTGGAAAAATCCTACGGATTTTTCAAACATGATTCTGTTAACACCAACACACAGACTTACCAGATAGATGAAACAACGAGGGGTAAATGCTTGTACTTGTCATAGCTTCTTTCGATGGAAAGGTGGTGAATGGACTCCTGATCGAATGGGTGTGAAATTTATCCCTGATGTCATAATTCGGGATGAGATATGCACGATGTCATTAGATGTATTACAAAAGTTTCTCGAGTGGTTATTGCACGCGAACACAAAGGTCGTCATGTGCGGCGATCATGGTCAACCACCATCATTTGTCGGTTTATCCCCGCATGATTGGCTAAAGAGTTTTGTAGAATATTATGAAGAAATTAACACCGATCATAGAACACTTGATGAACAATTACGAGAGTTCAAACAATTAATCAGATTACAACCTGATATAATCCAATGTGAGATAGCGCGTGAAATAATTTCGGAAGCTACCATGAAAGACTTCTGGAAAGCATGGAAACCAAACGATTTGATAATCGCAAGTAGAAAGATAGTCAGAGACACACTTGAGATGAAGTTATTTGAAACACATAAAGAAAAATTTGCAACACTTCCAGTGCCGTTGTGTTATAGGCCTTCGGATACACTAAAGCAGAATATTGAAGTTGATATTCCAGGACAGTGTGAAAAGCAGAATTTAGTGCTAAATGATATTGTGCTGGTTGATATCAACGTCGTCGAAGATGCATTACGTGCTGATGAATGCCCATGGACGCTAGGATACGCAGCAACAATACATTCTTCACAGGGATTGACTATACCCGATACAATTGTTTGGATAGTGGATAATCACATCGAGTGGTCGAATTTAGTTTATCTCGCAGTGTCCAGAGTACGAGGAATAAATCAACTTCGAAGAGTTCTTTTAAATAATGACACTACAATCAATGATATTGTCAGCGATGATATAATCAGAAGAAAACTATCTGGTTATAAACAACAGGATAAAAAAATAAAAGAGAATTTGATATTGATGCTGAATTAATAATTACGCTGAAGCAACAACAGAATAATCACTGTGCGAGTTGCAATTGTATAATGCGCTGGTGCTGGTCGGATCCTCGACAATTTACCGTAGACGGAAAAGATAGTAGCGTTGGCCATGCTAGAAATAACGTGATGCTGACTTGTCTTGAGTGCAACAGACGCAGATGTGGTAGATAAGACCACGTGGTGGTAATTGAGTATCCTCGGGTATCACTTGTAGTTGTTGTCGAGTAAATCCACGCTGAGGGGCAGTTGAATCCAATCTATAGATTGCTGGTCTACCCGTTGATCGTGTTATACCGGATATTTTATGCGCGGTGTCACTCCAAATAGGATCAGTAGCCCTCTTTTTGCCACCTTCGAGCTCTCCTAGTTCATATAAATACCTCACAGTGACATTACCGTTTATTGGTTCTTTTGAAAAATCTTTTTCACGGGATCGTTTATATTGAATAAATTCTTTCGCGTATTGATATCCAAGCGTCCGATTAAATCGTTCAACAATTGCCTGATCGCAATGTAGTGCAGTATGTCCTCGTCGTAACGCGGTATTATGATTCTTCAACGTTGATAGAACCGCACCTTGAAATTCCTTGCCAGGATCAACTTGTAATAGATTTGGCCAGCGCAGAAGACCTCTTCGATAAATCCTTTCAAACGCAGAAGCCACATCAGTTGATGATTTTGTTTATGACGGTTCTGCTTGTTTGTATCGACTCGCAACATCAAATATGGTTAGCGCATATTTGTAACCACCATCATGCGGCAGAAATAATATATCAGCTTGATGAACTTCATTCGGAACGGTCACATTAAAATGCAATTAGTTAATTTGTTTAGGCGGTGGTAGATAAATTTGCCATATAACCTGTTTGGATAACCAATTAGCCGCAGTGGTATATTTTACCTTCGCGGCGCTAGCGAGTTTACCAATTGCTGTTTTACCCCGCCAGTATCCGCTTGTAGAATAGTAAATAGATTCCATGTTGTTATTAATTACCGCCATCAATTTACCTTTCATAGCCGATTTTACTAACCATGAAGCCAATTTTTTTTTGAAAGATTTATCAGTGATAGAATTCAACGCATGAATTAATTTTACATCTGCGAGATGTCTGTGTTGCAGATTACTGCTTTTATAAGCGACATCATGAACATGACATGCTTTATCAATGGCGTTTATTGGATATTCACCCGGTCGAGGTTGGTTTTGATCATCGAGTCTGATATCGAGTCTAGTCCCGGGTCCACAGTAACTATATCCTGGAAGGTGTTTTTCTCCTGGATACTTCGCTCACGGTGCCCCTGGAAGTTTAGTTAACTTGGCTGCAATATCACCTCCTCGATTTTTTTAATTTCTTTGATTTATCGAGGGAAACAAATCTAAATTTCTTTGTACTGCATTGTACACACTTACCAGAAAGTGCTGATCGGTTATTTTTAGTTGTAGTCGTCGTTAAGTCGTTTGTGCCAGTACGTGTCTTACACTTCACACAATATAGATCCATAATTTATATATAATAACATGAATGTAATTTTTATTATTCAGCTACCTGTCGACGGGAACCTATCAAACATCATGCGATGTTCCCGAAATCAATTAGAATGATTATAATCGGACCATCTGGAAGTGGCAAGACACAACTGTTACTTAATTTAATAACGAGATGGATGAAATGGGACAAGTTGTATCTAATACCTCCTAATGTAGACCATCAGCGATGTTACAATGTATTAAAAGATTTTAACGACAGCGCGGTAGACAAATCCGGCGAGGGTATTATTGAATTTATAACTGATATCGAAGAAGCACCGAGCATTGATGATATTGATGGAGATATTAACAATTTAGTCTTATATGACGATATCATGTTAGATAATCAAAAGAATCCCGCTAGGATATTTTCCAGAGGCAGGCATAAAAACACCGACGTGATATATGTCACTCAACGGTACACACAAATTCCGAAGGTAACCAGATATAACTGCAATTTGTTATGTGTGTTTAACTGAGGTGATACTAATACTCTTAGAAATATTTGGCAAACTTGGTGCTGCGGTGATACGGATTATAATCAATTTATTAATTTCTTTAGTCCCGCTCAGTCAATCCAACATGGATTCGTGACAATAAATTTAGCAGATCCTCGAACGCGTTAAAATCGTTTACTGAATATCGTAAAAAACAATTGTTAACCATAGCAGCAGAGGGGGTGAATTCCAACAATCATGGCGTCTTTTTTGTGCCAAATGGACCTTACAAGGAAGTCTTAGTTTGACGAATCGACCCCGTTATTATATATTTACTAGGAAGCCTCAATTTGTCAAATAGACCTTTCTATAAAATATTAACGAGAAGGAAGTCTATCTAAAGCCTAAAAAGTTGTTCTGTTTATCCCCTCTGCTGCTAAGATAAGTATATATTCAAAAGTAGATTTTTGTTACAAATTATAATTCTAAGAGCGATTGTCCTTCCTAATAAATATAATATTGATACGGAATAAATATGTTTTTAGTATACCCAAGTGATATGTACATTTGGTTTCATTTGTTCACCTGTTTGCTGGTTTTAAATTTTCATTTTGTTCCATTGCTTTTACATTTTCCATTACATTTTAATGTAATATTGTTTATTGGACTTGATGTTTTTAGAATTAAGTTCAGGTCTTTTTGCCTTGATCTTTTTAATTTTCATTGGTAAGCACAAAATAATAGACACACAAAAATATACCTTGATTCAGAACGAGTGACAATTTTAGCGAACAACGTTTTAATTTTCTTTTCATATTTTGTCTCAAAATAACTTAAGTTAAGTTAAGGGCATATCTGGACTATATGATATTTGTCATGTAAAAGACTTCCATTTCTTAAAGGTTGACCCCCAATCGGGCATCTGTTTTGAGTCTTACTTAGGCGTATCAATTATGTATTGAAAAATAATTGTCAGTCTTGCCTTAACCCTTAAGACGTCCAGGCGTTTTATGTTGTGTCCAGTTTGGGCATTTTATTTTATTTTCTTCAAATTATTTTGAATTTATGTGATTAATGTTTGCGGGAAATACTAGCGGGCTATCTTAATTCTTGGACAAAGACGTTTATCACAATTTATACAGAATTCGAAATCTGGAATAATATTTTCTGTAATTCAACAAGAGACGGTTGATACTGCAGCACTTTGTAGGTTACAACATACGTCGTCGTCCTCCTTTTCAATTTCATCGGGATTCGAATTCACTTTCATTCAGGACTTTATATTACCGTGGCTTATACATTTTTATTGGATTCATTTTGTATTTATTAGTAAAACCTACTTTCTTTCTCTCCTTTCTCACTTAAGATCCCAGGGAGATAAATCATTTTTTTAAAATTTTACAAAGCTGCTTGTCTTAACTCTTTTCTGTTATGTTTGTAAGATCCTAGACTCGTAACACATAAAAACTGCTTCTAACGTCCTTTAGTTGGACTCGGGTTAAGTTAAACGATCTGCATAGATTGATGAGAGCGTTTCAACCTGCCCATCTAAATTGCTGGATATCAGAGGTATGGAAATGGTACGGATATCAGAGGTACGTTACCGCCTAGTGAATTCAACATCTAATGTATTGCACATCTGATATGATATTTGCATTATTTGATTCGAATAATAATTATAAATAAGAACAAATTTAAATCCAGAATTGCTATGTATATTTACTCATATAATTATAATGATACAGGCGCTTACGGCAGGGTGCATCCCATGTTACATGTATCCCTCAGGTTTCTATATATTGCCAAATGCCTTAGTTTCATTTTCCATTATCGATGTATGGTAAATTGGCCATGTTCGTGCAAGCATGACCTTTATCACAATGCCCTTTGGATACTCAATTGGAAATGTGACCAAAACATGTTCATAACAATACAAAACAAAACCAACAAACAGTTACTGAGGAACATTCGCACGATCGCAGCCATCAGTAAAGAGAAATATTGAGCAATAATGTCATTGATTTATATGGACCAATCCGAACCATACAGTGATATCTTCACATGTTGTCATGTCAAAAATGCTAAACTGCTCATAAGATATGTAAATTGTGCATACTATGAGATAAACATTATGTACCTGGTTAAATATTAGTGGATATAAATTGGGCAGTCTAATACAATCAACAGCTCACCAACCTAAAATCCTAAAAATTCTTATTAACCCTGGGTCTCAATTAACATGCTTTAAAGACTCGTATTAGTGTACTTATCGATTGAGAAGCTCTTTAAGGTATGTCTGCACTTGTTAAGATCAGGAACTATTTAATTTCAATGTGCATTAAATCAATAAGCCGAGCATTTTTAAATGTTTCCCACTCGAAACACTATTTGTCAGAGTGATTACAAAACTGGCATAATTATTTTCAACAAACTTAGATTGACAACACTCGTCATACAAAATGTATAAAGAGGTAAAGGAGTCTTTTCATGCTAGACACCTATCCAAACGTTATTCACATGCAAATGAATGTACTAAACTGGTACATTTACTCACCAGCAGTGGTAAGCAACCAAACTCATAGGATTCGCCCCCTCCGGTATTTATCGTTGTCACACGACAAACCTGTAACAAATCAAAACTGATGTTACATAGTATGATAACATTTCAGAATTTTAAACAACAAACCCGAACTAATTGGTATTTATTTAATTTTAGTATAACAATAAGTAGCAGAATAAGTAGATAAAAAGCAAAAAAAACAAGTTAATTTCAGTTAACCGTAAGACATTTCTCTTGGATAAAGAATTGAAAGTTTATATACACTAAGAAGAAGAAAAAAACAATAAACCATAACAATATGCAATGTAAAATGTTAAGACTGATGTACCGATATATTAGTTTTCATTGGACAACATTCATAATGATTTACATTATAACAAAACAATAATGCAGAAACAGTCCCCAATCAATGCCCCGAATCACGAAATCCCGTTACATTTTGATTTGCATACCTTTTGTATCTCCCATATCTTTACAACTGTATCAAATTTAACTATGTTTATTCAAAAAATCAATCCAGCCAACGAGAAACATTATGTCGTGTAAGTAAATTAGGGTGTAAAAATATGATAAATAAAACAAAACGTCACCTCAGGTGGAAGCATTACTATCATTTAAACAAGACAAATATGTTTGATTCCTGATTATTGATTTCGGTATCTAATGCTAGTTATGTACGTACTGTTTATTATTATCACTTACTTTCATCGATGATTAAAAACCTATTGAACTCAAAATTTAATTTTAAAAAATGAGCACATATCGCACAAACGTTTTAATTTTTAAAAAGAAGACTCTATCGCATACAAAATTAATTTTTTTAAAATGAACAAAAATCGCAGACAAAATTTAAATTTGGAAAATAAACACCTATCGCACTAAAATATAACTTTTGTATATAAACACCTATTGCAACATAATTTAATGTTAATGAATATTTCAATGTGTAGGTAATTGTATAATTGTATATCAGACGATCCCATTCTAGGAGGATTATTTATGTGTAATGGTTCTACTTTAGCATTGTAGACAACACTCATCCGTAGGTAAGTTGAGTGCATCTGCGACATGATGGATCTATACAACATGTTTATAATTGCCTTAGCTCCCTATTTAGGCTTCGTTTTCCATGTATTTATCAATTTTAATACAGAAGGTTGCATCCTCTTGTTATTCTTTGCTCATTCAAGTAATATTTCAACAATCAACGAATTAATGTGCTAGTCTAGAATGCTGACTGAGAATGACGATGTCTGACTCTTGATCTGATATAGTTACCTCATCGTCACCACAGAATTTGATTTTTCGGCACATATGTACATCAGTGACAACAGCTTGCCTTGCGTCGTCATCATCACTACAATGATAGCACTGGTTCGTATGACTGGTTTCTGTAATATGACATAAGAAGTTACATAACAAATGTGGTCCCACATCACATTTTGCGTAAAAAGGACACACGTTGAATAAAAAAAATATCACTTTATCACGCAAAATGTTATTATGTTAGTACCGATGAAATCGAAAGTTAAAGGTCACTGACCATACTCTGAGATTTATATGTATATATCATATTTGCATTACGTGAATAAAAGTAGTCATACTCGCGTAAAGATGATATAATAATTTAATTACTCGAAAATTAAGTATAGAACGCTGTTATCTCCCCTTATATAAGATTTCCCACCTTTAGCGGACGCCAACAGGAATGACGTACATTTATCTCCAGGAGAGAAAGTTTACGCTTCTTGTTGATAAATTATTACCTGTGTTAGACATTATTATTATTATTGTTTTTATTATTATTATTATTATTGTTATTAATATTATTATTATTATTATTATTATTATTATTATTATTATTATTATTATAATTATTATTATTATTATTATTATTATTATTATTATTATTATTTATCAAGATATAATTTTCAGACATATATGAAACATGATAACATTTTCGAAGGGTTTATTAAATCCAGTGTGTTTGATTTCATATTATTAGGTTGGATTATTTATAATAAAACGTACAAGTTAATTTTGAGCGCCTTTTACACTCACAAAACCCCTTGTTTTACCAAAAAAAATCGCCGTGCATAAATAGTATTACCTATGTAGCATGACCTTTTTGGAATGATAGACGTATATTGATACAGCATAAATGTATGCTATCAGGAAAGAAACGTATATAATGAGTTAACGTGTCAACGACATTGAATTTTGTCCTGTTTCGATTGCAGGGACAAACTTAGAGACCTAATCATGTTTTGTATCTTATATGTTCTCAGCATGTCTTTATGTTTTCCTATTTCATTGTTTTTGTCATTTGATTTTCTTTAGTTTATTATTATTATTATTATTATTATTATTATTATTATTATTATTATTATTATTATTATTATTTTTTTTTTTTTTTTTTTTGTTATTATTATTATATTATAATTTGTGCCTCATTAGTATATTTGGGTCTAGTACGCGTGAACATGGTGTTATTATATATTAATAAATAACGTGATCTTTTTTTACATCGGTAATTTAGTAGTGAAATATATTTTAAACTTCTCTTTTAAATTGAATTAGTGTGTTATTATTTAGAAATAATAAAATTACGGACACTGACAAAAAAGAAATAAACTAAATGATGTAGTACCACTGCTCTTTCAGAAACCGTCCGAATTCTGCGCATTAGCCATTATGATTAATTGGATAGCAACCGCATTTCTTGAGTAGGCATCAATAATGGTGTTCATTTTATTGAGTTCAAATATCATTTTTTAATTATAGCAAATCTCAATGAAAAATCAATGTCATAACGTCATCACAGTATGACTTAGGTTATTATGTTGGAACCATTTTATATCTAAATCTGCAGACATCCCATCATTCTTACACAATCTTTGATTCCGAATAAAATGCAACCAATGATTTGAATAGCAGTGCGAAAGGGACAGATAACACTCATTTTTCATTAAGTACAGAATGGGAGTTGATTAAATGAAAAAAGTTAAAATAATTGCAAATAGTATAGATTTAATAAGTTACTAAGTTGAAGAAAAACAATAATAAATACAGCCTTGACAATCATGTGGCGAAATCTCAGAATTATTATATATTATCCTTTTGTTTACTTAAGGAATGCGGCAATAATTGACGCGTGACCACGTGCAGTCTTAACCATAACCATTACTTATAAATGTACGTCATATCCGTCTTTGCCACGCGGAAATTACCTATTGTGGCCGGAGATTGCCGAGTAATTTTTTTCATTTGAAAAACGAAATTTTTAGTCTATTTAAACATTTGAATGGTGTACATCTATGATAAATGCATTGATGTTATGACTATAATGATATTGGACTTTTGTACAATATAGGTGGCCGGTGACCTTTACCTTGAGTTTGCTTTCCTGGTTATTGTAAAAATAATAACGATTAAAACTGAAGACATTTCCCAAAATCACCAATGACCTAACGTTAAAGCTACTTCTGCTTACTAAACAGCAAAGGGTAAGAAGAGATGAGTTAACATATTAACACACGAGAATAAGTTAAATCGTCTCTATTATCACAGTTTACAGTTTGATAGAATTACATAATAAGTATGTTTGAAGTTTACCTAGATTAAGATATGTGTTTGTGAAAAATGATACATTACGTATCATTTTGTTTTCGTTGGATTAATGATGCCATATAAATTTGTTATAAACTGAAATCAATCATATTTCGATATACACAATGTTGGCGTTTTTAGCCTGGTCCAATATTTTCATTAATAAGCCATCAACATTGTCGCTGTTACAAGATGCAATCGAATGAGCAATCACAAATGAGAAAATGATGGATAAAGACATTACTGTCTCAGATCCAACGTAAAAAAGACCTTACATGTTCTAAAATTACCCAATTATGTACCGTAATATAGTGAAAACATTTTTTAAATAATTTTTTTAAACATGGGTGACAGGTATAATTGCCAGTAATGAAGTGTTTCGCCCATTACAATGATTTAAGAAGCAGATGTATTATTACATCCAGCATGATGGCAGTGGTTTACCACTTGTGCACTTTTATTTTATGTGCGCATGCGCGCAGAAGATATCAATAATAACATAATTATCCTTCTAAATTCAGGTTAAATCTTTGCAGAGAAGTATATGTATATTGCTGGATTTGAACTTTGTTCGCATGCATTTGATGCAGCAATAATTGACAGGGGACCACGTGCAGTCTTAACCATAACCTTATCAATAAGTATTGATGGACAGTGTGAAACTTATGTATTGTATATCACTTCAGGTAATTATTAGTATTTCTTGTGACCTAATCCATTCATACACGGTCAAGCATGAACAGGATTATTTTATTTTGTTTAAATCGGGAAAGCCTTGTGGGTTAGAACAGTCAAGCATGGAATGAATGTACTAACTTTGAATAAACAAATGTCCTCTTGGCACATGTGCTATGGTACACGTAAAATTTATCAAGGTGCCATATACTTTAGTGAAACTATTCCCATTGGAATGAAGATATATTTCACATTGCAAAATGACGCATTACCTATGACTGTATTTGTATTAGGATACTGGTGCCATACACATTTGTTGTAAACCAAAGTCAATCGTATTTCTACATACACAATGCAGGCAATAATTGCCTGGAACAATATTTGTATTGATGAACTATCATCACAATCATGTTATAAGATGCAATTAAATTAAGAATCATAAAGGAGGAAACAATTTTAAACACGTTTTGGTCTCAGATCCAACGTAAAAGTAGGCCTTATTTGTTGCAAAATTACCTAATTAATATAGGGAGGAAATTTGCTTGAAATGTTGCAACAATGGGTGAAAGCCACGATTGCCAACAATGAAGTGTTTCATCCACATTGAAATAATCCATATGACAGCACTTAGCAGACACATGATTCTTAATGATGCAATTAAAAACGTAAACATACTTGTTTTGAGCCCACAAATATTAGTGTTGCATTCAGTTGTGCTCGAAGTT
This sequence comes from Unio delphinus, assembly GCA_029339505.1. Lineage (NCBI taxonomy): Eukaryota > Metazoa > Mollusca > Bivalvia > Unionida > Unionidae > Unio > Unio delphinus. The sequence continues at coordinate 299,529 of JAQISU010000193.1, forward strand.
TTGGGTACATTACAGCAATGGGAACATGTAATCCGACCGTCAGTAGCTGCTCTTTTTCCGGCGTGGGGGTCTGTTGCCTTGCAGGCCTTTAAAAAAAATAAAAACGCAGTTTTTTATTATATAAAAAAAAACATTATTTGTTTATTAATTAAACATTTGGCGTACATGAGACGTTAATGAAGAAACATGACCTTACTTTTAAAATATATTGATGGTTCAAGCCACCATTTTGTGAATTCAACAATAAAACCAATAAAAGCAGTCATTTACATAGATATTACAAACATGATAGAATGAAAGACTAGTCTGAAAAAACTTACGGAACCATTCCTATAAAGTACACCCCATTACGCAAATCTCTGTTTGGTAAAATTGTTGCATATCCCGTAAAATGTATTTGAAATTATAAATATAATAATAGTCTGAAAATAGATACGAATATAACAAATCTAGTATTATTACAGTGTAGATCATGTATTTGGTTGTTAGGTCGCGTAAAGATTTCAGCCTAATAATTCCGTACTTGATCCGATGCTTCACATCTCATAAATATAGATGTATTCTAATATTGACAACTGGACGTCATATAGCAATAAAGGTAGCGGTGGTGTGATGAGAGAGAGAGAGAGAGAGAGAGAGAGAGAGAGAGAGAGAGAGAGAGAGAGAGAGAGAGAGAGAGAGAGAGAGAGAGAGAGAGAGAGGAGAGGGGTCATGAATGATAGTTTACTTTGAGAAGTAACGTTAGTGATGAGAGAGAGAGAGAGAGAGAGAGAGAGAGAGAGAGAGAGAGAGAGAGAGAGAGAGAGAGAGAGAGAGGGGAGAGGGGTCATGAATGATAGTTTACTTTGAGAAGTAACGTTTGAACGTCTGTAATTGCTTTAAACGACAAATCGTTTATTTTTCTCGATTACCTATAGAACATCAAATTCAAATTTCTCACCGTTATCGATCTGCAGCCAGCATTGTAAATAATCTGTAATGATGGTGTGATTACTTCTTCTGTATAGCATTCCTGGAGATAAATAAGAGCATTGTAACTCGGATTGGAAAAGCTTATGCTACTTATGGTTGTGCAACATTCCTTGTTTTTCTTTCCATATAACTCCATCGTTACATTGGTCACTCGAAAATTGTAATGCTTTGAGTGCTTGTATACACAATCACATTTATAGACATGTTTCTAAATAAGTATTTTTAAAGTATATGTTTTATTATGTGTATTGGTCGGTCTTAATCCAGTATGTATCGTTGCATATATGTATGGTTGCGTATAAGTATGCTGACACACGTTGGATATCACTTAATAGCTGAGAGGTCAAAGCAGAGATCAGAAGAATTCATCTTCATCAGCTATATATTACACATAAATTAAAAGTAACATGACATTTAAAATGTTGGCATAAAGCAAATTGATATACCAACACTACTGATGTATCAAATTGAAATTGCTCTTAGAGCAATAATACGAATATATAAACTTTCTTTCAAATGCAGGTCTATAGACCAATCATGAAAGTAGTCATAAAAGTTATTAATAGTCCCTGTATACTAAATTAAATTTAAATATTGCACAATTTCAACCGAATTGCTTCACATTTCCAGTCCCGTCTCCCCTTTCTTGTGCAAGGGACGAAATAAGCTCAAAATTTTAATGAGAGAAAATGTAAATGATAGAAATTCTTTTAATCTTTCAAAACATATATATATATATATATATATATATATATATATATATATATATATATATATATATATGTATATATATATATTCAACAATACCTTTAACGTGTATGTTTAAGTTAATCGTTACAAATTATACTTATATTAGCTTCGTTCATCCGATTAAGAGTTTGAATATTTCTATCAAATCCTACAATTATGTAACCCAATACCTCATTTCTCGAACAGGGTTGCGACTCTTTGCAATCGTCAAGATATAGAGCATTCCTGCAAACGCGACACTCCAGCAGCCCATGTGATGTTGGGGTTAAAGCTAAAAAAAAAATTATATATATGTGTTTTCATGCGTGCGTACGTGCGTGCGCGTGTATGCATGTATGTATGTATGTATGTATGTATGTATGTATGTATGTATGTATGTATGTATGTATGTATGTATGTATGTATGTTTGTATGTATGTATGTATCGATTGTCTCTATGATAAGCATGTAATTCATCTTTTTTTTTACGTTTTTCAATTATGATATAAATAAAAGACAAGTAGTGTACTAATTTTAAAGGAATCTATAAATCGTTTCTAAATTTGTTTCCGTTTAATTAAATTTTGATTGCTAAAATTACGATTCTCTCAAATGGTTTTCTTATTGAAGTAAAGACCACAAAAATGTAAATGATAGAAATCAAAAGTTTTAGTTCTTCCTTTAATCTTTCAAAAAAAAAAAAAAATATATATATATATATATATATATATATATATGTATCCAATCGTTTTAAAGTTGAATTTTATATATTTTTTATGTATTTTTTAATTTATTTAGCTCTTGCAAAGAATTATGTATAGGAAAGGATAAATGGGTGTTTCACAGAAACAAGCTATACCAGCTTGGACTGCTAAAAGGGCCACAGTTACACATTATCAAAAGTTAATAAATCGAAACTACCAATCTCATCGGTAAACATTGTTTATAGAACAGTTTCAGGACATATGGCGTTTCACTTTAAAAAAAATTCTGATATATCGTACACATCAAAATTAGACTGACTTCGTACAACGTTTGCACGACATGTGTCATTCACAGAGACACCTCTGGTTGGTAAAGTCATTTTTATTATTTATATGTACATGTTGTATCGCGTATTAAGGTACCACACAACATATTAGAATGATCGATCAATTATAGACCCTCTGGAATGAAAGAAAAAACAAAAGAGAAAATGTTAGCAAATAATTTCTAATGAAACCGTTTGTAAATGGTGTCATCAATTTCCAAACTTGGATACTGTTTATCAAACTTTGAAACTGTATTGTGTTAAAATATATAAATCATCACTGATACATATTTTTGACACTTGAAAAATTCCAATTTTGTATGATTCAGTGAGCAAGATAGTGTATTTTGTCTTGTTTATGATGGGTCATCACTCTTTTATTTCGACATCACAAAGTTTTATTTTAATAAAAAAATCTTCTACAGGCATGGCTCTATATCATAGCACATCAAAAACTTTACATTATTTGAAACAGCAGTAAATATCTTTTGACGACTCTTGGGAGGTAGATATTTGGAATTTTTAACTTATAAATTCGAAATGCTAACGAGTTGAAACACATTTTGTTCACATGAGGTCCGTTATTGAATGCATCATTATGCTACAGCGTCATGTTTTTTCATAAACAAAATCAAACTGTCGATGATGTGCAATTCATAAAACAAATCAAACGAAGCTGAAGTTTCAATGTACGAAAATAAGAGAATAAACTTTTCTAAATTTTTTATACAAAAGAAATATGAAGTGAATTCGATGCTGAAAATCAGATACAGTACAATATATATCATGGAAACAAAGGATTGGCCAAATGTTAACCTGTATACAAAATATCACGCAAAAACTAATTTGAATGATAAGAAATCTACGTTACTGTATCGGAAAATTTTTGGTAAAGTTTATAGCTGGTTATATATCGATTAAAATTTATCTTAAAAAGAAGCTACCAGCTGTGATGGTCTCAAGAATACAATCTCTATTTATATGAACTAAATTTGGTGTTGAAATCATCAATGTAATTTTATCGTAATGCAAAATGTGATCTCTGTAACAATCAGGTGAAACAGATATTGATAAAATATCATTTAAGTATATTTGTTTCGGTTTAATATATGTCATTACATTGTCGTACAAGTTTGTGAGAGAAGGTCAGATACAGATTTTCACTATATTTCCAGCCTGTATACTAACCTTGGGCCTCCACTGAGATAAACACACCCGCAAGAACTATACCTGGAAAAATACACATGCACAAGTAAGATAAATCCATATATACATAAATGAAACAAAATATCCTAAATCAATGAGAATTTTCAAAACTGAATATTTATAGGTGTGTGTCTTAAGAGAATTTATATTTCAATAAAATGCAACATTACACATGCAGAGTGTTATGCTTGAATATAACGGTAGCGTACGTGAATGTCAAGATAGTCTGCGTACACTTAACCAGTTTTCATGTTAATCCTATATTCGAGTAGAATTTAAGATAATACGACAGCCATTTTTTTCTATTCATTTATTTCCTTTTGATTTTGCAAATAGTCCACTAATTATTGGCACAGTCTGTGACTATTCACAGGTGTCGATACATTATTTTTCAGACAGTTAACCAGCAGATCAGAAGGTTAATAAAATGTAGCGTAATTAGCATTTTGAGATAAGCACATACACAAGTAAATGTCTTACATTTTTCCATTATTAACTTCATATACTTAAATAGATGCGATATGATTAGCAACAACATAATTTTTTTGATTGATAGTTTGTCTTTTTTTGGTTATTGACTCAACCTACACCGAAAATTTGGCATACTGGTATAACAAGACGTATGAATAAAAGAACGAGCATTATGTTGGCATCATCAATGACCAGAACAATTAAATCTCGTTCAATGAAAGAACAATCAGAATGGATAGACTAAGAAATGAAAAGATTGAAAAAGCAACAGATGCCAAAACTAGAAAAGGGGTTAAATACTGTTTGAGTTTTCACCAACGGTCAAAGCAGGTGATCTGTGAACGATTATTCCTACAGTTAAGATAGCTATAAATCTGTGCAGTGAAACAATGACGATTCAATTCTACATTAGAAATTGACCTGTTATATAGATGGAATAGTGACAGTCTTATATGAACGTGTAAAACCTGTTAGTGATGAAAACGCGAGAAAAAAGCGAAATTATGCCACTGCACTTACTGGCATTATTCGTTGGTTGTTTACTTGTGGGATTGTTGTCACCTGCTGAACCGATTACAAGGCAACATACAATGCGGGTCCTTAATATCATTAGACAAAAATGTCGCCGCGGATCGAATAACAAAATATGGGATTACAAGCTGTTCAATTGCTTCGAGATTGAATACCGCAATTTGCACACTATTACCAAAAACTGTTACGTTTCCTTCAGCAGAAACAATGCTAGTTGCGGTTCGTAAAATCATTATGGAATCCTCTAAACAACAATTATCAGATTAGTTAATTGTAAATTTAGCTTTGGGGAGGGGATTAAGGATGTGAAACTTTATATAATGGTGTTAAGATGCAGCTGGGGCAAAAATGATATAATTGTATATATTCATTCGAAATTAAAATTTTATATTTGAAAGAAGTGTGCATTTTATTTTTGTATTTAATTAAGGTTCATTTAAGATTTTAAAAACGTCCTCAGTTGAAATTATTGTGTTATCATCATTTGAAAAGATAATCAAGCCTAGTGTATCTCGCCTAATTGATTTCGAAAAAAAATTCTTATTTGGTCATATTGCTCGTATACATGAGATATTCTAATTTTAAAGACATCGTTTATGAAATGTGTTCAACTGTTTTTTTCGTTAAAATTTAATTATATGTTATTATTACTTGCCAAATATCTAAACGGTTACAAACATAAAAGTCTAAAATATATCTTTATTTTGTGTGCGGATTTATTCGCTCCTATGTTAAGAATAACGAATCTTAGAAGAATAAATATGGGAGACACAACACGTGCATTAACAATACTCGCAAGGTGCATTATTTACTCTTGATGGCTTTGTACCGTCTTTGATATATCTTTGAGATCTTTGATATCGAGATTCTTGATCCTCAAATATAAGTATTAACGTACAAAAACAGTTTTATGGCTTTAGCAATATTGATTGCAGTTAATTTGTTCAATTAGCGAGTAATATTTCAAGCATACACGTTAATATTCCAAGCTTTAACTATCCCTTCAAATTTAGACAATTGAAAAGTCTGATTTTACAGTGTGATATGCATGTTTGTAGATCATGTGAAATATAAAATTGGTAGACTGGCTTGATATATCAAACATTTTGCACTTTGCATTACCTTTAATAAAATATCTAATAAACAGAACACACTCCTGTAGAACGTTTTGTGGACTGAAGAAAAACTTAAACTATTTTCAAATCTATATTGCTTGGGAGAATATTTTCTCTTTTCATGTTTGAAGGAAATAGTGTGATACCAAATATCGACCATGTAATTTTGTAAGACCGATTATCTTCTATAAAAAGAAATAATTACTTAAATCAATTCAGGTTATCTTAACTAAATATTTGGAAATATCTGTATCGTTTAATCCTAATGTAAATATAGTATCTAAATGTTATTTAACCAAATATGGTTTCATAATTATTAGCTATTTTAGTGATTTAATTAATGAAGAAATGGTACCTGTTGATGTGGTTGACAAAGTTCAAACGTAATTTTCAAGTCGGTATTCCCTTTATAATTTTCTTAACTATATTTATTTCTCAAGCTATTTGATTTTGTTATTAATAACAGGCGATATATTTCCTAAACTAGTTTGGTTAAAATTGGAAGATATACGTGGCAAGAAATCTAAACATACGAAGACGTTAATGCAAAGCAGAGAGAAAGGTGTGTAGCAGTAGCATGTCAGAAACATTAAAGTCCAAATAGAATGATTATGATGTAAATATGTATGTACGTACGTACGTATGCATGTGTGTGTGTGGGTGCGATAGTGTATGTATGTATGTATGTATGTATGTATGTATGTATGTATGTATGTATGTATGTATGTATGTATGTATGTATATATGTATGTATGTATGTATGTATCGACTAGACTCTGTGTAGAAGGTATCATTCTGTATCTAGCTTCAGAAATTATATTTACTAATCCCAATGTTAAGAAATAAATACTTACCACAAATTAGCATAGGTCGCGCCATGGGTTCACTTAAAGAAATATAAATAAAAACAATTACTGAACATTTTAAGATTGTGTACCTAACTGTTAGCAACGTCTATGCATCTCTCAAAAAACATATACATATATTCTATGTAACAGAATTGTTACCGAGAGGAGGGTGGATTAAATGAACAATACAAACACAATTTGTGAAAGAAAATATAAATTTATGTAATAAATTATAAATGAAAAAAATACAGATGTAACAACACAATAATTCATGCACTCAACCCACAATTAAACTCACAACCATTCACAATACATGAACAAATTAAATAACAATACAAAAGGAATCACAAATGTAAAGGGATCTCTTGGATTATACACAGATCCAAGAATCCTTTACGAAAGTTAAATAAATGCAAGTACGATTTACGAAAAAAATAAACACAAACGACAAACTATCTATCGCACGATGGATTGCGATAACGAGCACGATCATATACTTGTATTCAATCAAGTTGCTAGCTTTTATTGATATCTATGTGATCACTTGAAATATTATTGCGATCTGACATAAGCATGCAAATACAACAATGTATTAAATTATATTACAATTTCAATACACCTATGTGTCTCCCCTGTATAACCGCACGATTCAGCAACAGTTGAATCGTCTCCCAGTTTCCCCGAGAACCGAGGGTTGACCAATACTATTATCGGACGTTTCCCTACACGGATCCACCACAGTTATACGTTCAGACAGCATACAACATCTACCAGAACCAACGGTTCCTCACTCCCCTAGATGTCAACCCGGACGTTCTACAACTCTAAGACAGCTCCGACACTCAGACTTCTAGCTTTCCGGATATTTACATGTTACACAGATGTTGACGAACAGACAGTTCGACACACAGACAGATACTTCAATTCCGTTTGCACAAATTAACGGCACAAGCACATTCAGATATTTATACAGAGATGTTCCAGAACAAACAATAGATGTCCCACAACAAATCAGACGATATCAAAGACGTTTATCAAAAGATGGTATCAGATGTGTTAACAGCTACGGTATCAACGATGTTATTAGCAGCTACGGTATCAGCGATGCTATTAGCAGCTACGGTATCAACGATGTTATTAGCAGCTACGGTATCAACGATGTTATTAGCAGCTACGGTACCAGAAACAATGTAACAACTATGTTAGCAGCTACGGTATCAGAGACGGTATCAACGATGTTATTAGATGCGCTATCAGTGATGAACTTCTACGGTATCAACGACGGAATCAGCTGGAATCAGACTGAATCAACGACGGAATCAGCTGGAATCAGACTGAATCAGCTATAATAAACAAAACCAGACTAATAATAGTTGTCTCAAAAATAATCTAAGCCGTAGATTACGATATTGTATTTATAGTCTAAAAGTGACTAGTAATTCCAAATATTCCACGTTCATTGCAATAAAGGCATCATTATACGAAATGATAATCTGAATAAAATTCACAATAAAACGAAATGTAAATTTAACACTCACCCCTTTGGCTGGAGATTTGCAAGACGAGGTTATCTATCCTTCGATTAGATATTTTGGTTCCCGTAAAAAATTATGATAAATAGTTCGCCTTATATACTCTCAATAGGTGAACATAAATCACATCGAGCTTGCCGTACACCACGTACAACGAGTATTTCGGATTTCATGTAAATTACAAATTGGCACATGCAAATCGTTACACGCCACTTAATCACCCCAGGTAATGCGTGTACGACGAAATCAAGAAAATGGTGAGTTTCGTTTGCAATTCAAGAACAGAAATCAGTTCAATTTTCGCCTAATTCTGTGACAATACCTCCCCCCTAAGAATAAAAATGTACACATTTTTAAAACTAACACAGAATAGAAGAAAAATAACTACTGATGATATCTTACAACATTTACACTGGTTATACTACAAACTGGATTTTATTACTGGGCAAATTCATACAAATTTCCCATCACGCCCTACTCAAGTAGTCTGCGCCTATATTTTCAACTCCCCTTATTGCTTCTACACGGAAACGATAAGGTTGTAGTGTTAGCGCCCAACGCATCAACCGAGCGTTAGCGACCTTGGCCTTGTTCAAATACAGTAGGGGTTGGTGATCAGTCTCAAGAACGAAATCTCTCCCAAATAGATATGCGTGATACTTCCCAATTCCCCATACTACGGCCAAACATTCCTTTTCTATAACGGAATAATTTTTCTCCCTGGGTAGCAATTTTCTACTCGAGTAAGCTACGGGTAACTTACTGTCGTCCTGCTCTTGCAGTAAAACTGCCCCCAACCCAGTTTCAGAAGCGTCTGTTCTTAGAATAAAAGGTTTGCTGACATCCGGCAATTTCAATATAGGTGCACTAACCAGTTTCTCTTTCAGAGTACAAAATGCTTTATCTTGTGGCGGTCCCCATTCAACCTTGTTTGGTTGCCCCTTCTTGGTCAAATCAGACAGCAGGCTAGCAATGGCTGCAAAGTTCGGTATAAACTTTCTGTAAAAACCTACTAGACCTAGAAATGATCTTACCTGTGTTTTATTGGTTGGCTTTGGTGCGTCTCTAATTGCTTCAACTTGCTTGGGATGAGGTTTTAACTGACCCATACCGCTGACCCTATGACCCAAACAATCTAAATCTGTATAACCAATACTGCATTTAGTGGGTCTCACTGTAAGGTTCGCTTTGCGGAGTCTATTGAAGAGCTCGCTCAGGACGGACACGTGCTCACTCCAAGTATTCGTGTACACGAATATGTCGTCTACAAAGCTATCAACGTTTGTTAAACCTTTCAGCAACTTTCGCATCAAACGACAACAAGTGGCGCTGGCTCCAACTAACCCGAAAGGCATCACTTTGAATTGATACAATCCTTTCTGGGTCGCAAATGCCGTCAAAGTTCGGGACTCTGGGACAATGGGAACCTGCCAATATCCCTTGGACAGATCCAATTTGGAAATCCATCGGTTTCCCGACAACTTTGCAAATAGACCCTCCATATCTGGCATTGGTTCTGCATCGAACACAGTGATTTTATTCAACTGCCGAAAATCGATACAGAATCGGTTCGTCCCGTCCTTTTTCCTTACTAACACTACTGGAGACGAATATGGTGAGTTGGAGGGTTCAATCACCCCCAGATCCAACATTTTACTCACCTCTTCGTCCACAGCTTCACGTGCGTTGTATGGCACCGGATATCCCTTGATTCGAATAGGGTCAGACGTATTCAGTTTAATTTTGAGGTCCAACAAAGTTGTACAACCTGGTCTATCTGTGAATACATACGAGTGTTTAGCCAAGAGCGCATTAATCTGTTGACGCTGGTCTTTCGTCAACTCCGCACTCACATCGACTTTATCTATCCCCTCCCCCGCAACTCCCAAGGGACATTCAAGGGAACTCTCTATATTCGAATCAGCTTCATCATCGTCAACGACTGCCGTACAAACGACATTTAAGACCCCCTTTCCAACATTGTCGCTCTGTCTCTTAATATATAACTTGAGCATGTTCGCATGGAATGTTTTTACATTACCGTCCATGTCAATTTTATAGTCCATGTCACCTTTTACTTCTTTAACTTCATATGGACCTTTCCACTGGACTAATAACTTATTCGAACTCGTTGGAAGAAGCAATAGCACCTGATCTCCCACAAGAAATTTCCTATTACGCGCTCTACGGTTGTAATACTTGGCATATCTGCGCCCCGATTTAATCAATTCGTCACGTGCCATCTGGCATGTACTCTCAAGTTTGTTTCTTAGATCTAACACGTACTGGTAAGTCGTTTTTATTTCCTCGTTCGCGACATCACCAGTCCATAGTTCGCGTAGTATCCGCATCGGGCCTCGAACTGTCCTACCGTACAACAGTTCAAAGGGCGAGAACCCTAAACTTTCCTGCGGTACTTCACGGTACGCGAACAAAACAGCGTTTAAATAACGGTCCCAGTCTTGCGGACGTTCCGCGCACATCTTCCGCAGCATGCTTTTCAGGGTACCATTAAACTTCTCTACCAGTCCATTGCACATCGGATGGTATGGGGTAGTGTTTAGCTGTTTGATGGATAACAGCCTACTTATTTCACCCATGAGGTCAGAGGTGAATTGGGCACCACAATCAGTGAGGATTTCCTCTGGCACCCCTACCCTACTGAAGATATCAACTAATGCTTCAGCTACCCTTTCCGTTTCAATAGTTGGTAACGCTACGGCTTCAGGGTATCTGGTTGCGTAGTCAACCAGAGTAAGTATGTACCGATTCTTTCTTTCGGTAACTGGGTGTATTGGTCCTACAATATCTACTGCCACTCTTTTAAACGGTGTATCTATTAATGGCATTTGTCCTAAGGGCACCCTTGTGACCCTTCCCTTACAAACGGTTTTCTGACATACGTCGCACGACCTACAGAACCGTGTGACATCGCCATTAACACCGGGCCAGTAGAATTCAGCGACTACCCTGCTAGTGGTCTTAGCCTTACCTAGGTGTCCTGCCATGCTTGACTCATGCGCCACCCTAAGTACTTGAGATCTATATCTCTGGGGTACGACCACTTGCCAATAACTCTTACCCTCCCGAGCGCTAAACTCCCTATGAATTAATCCGTTCTTGCGTACGAATCTAGAGCTACCCCCACGCTTGCAATGTTTAATCGCGCCGGACGTGATTTTCTCAACAATTGTTCTGATGGATTCATCACGATCTTGCTCTTGTTTGAAATCATCACGGGAAATTCCTGAGATCGATTCAGGGACTATTAATTTATGAAACGCGGTTTTCTCTCGCCGTGTTTGCGCTCGCGTTTCGACTGCCTGAGCCAAAGGTATTTTAAAATCGGCCATGGTTGGAAGACGGGAACCTTCAACATTACCGATCGTCAGATCGTACATAGGATTGTCCATACAAAGGGCATCAACAGTTCCCGTTAAGAAAGGTGTTTTTACTGTGATCCTTGCTACGGGAATGCGACCCATCGTCTGATCAAGTAACATACATGGGGATTCCCACCCGAGCATTTGGTTATCCTGCACGAGACTACGTTTGATCACTACGCCCGTACAACCAGTGTCACGCAATACCACGACTTCTCGACCGTTGACAAACCCTCTCGCGGTTGGTACACGCGCTTCAGGAAATAAACACGTGCCAAGCGAATGAATACAAGGTTCTACCTGTACGATGTTATCAGTTATACCTTTACTTTGTATAGCCACTGCTACCTTATGTATAAGTGCCTTTCTTTTAGGACAGTCTTTTTGAACATGACCCAATGCATTACACAAGAAACACCGCACACGCTGAAAAACTGGATTCCCAACTGACCTTTTTACCTCAGCTGATTTTACAGGCTCCCTAGGCATAGGTCTTACAGACTGGTTTCCAGACTTAAAATCTTTTAACACCACGTTCTGGGTTCCCCCATGAGCTTCGGCAAATAAATCGGCTTGCTTAGCCATATCTTTTACGTTTGTGAAGACTTTCTCCTTCAGAAATTGATCTAATTCTCGCCCAACTGTATTAAATAATTGATCTCTGAGCAAGAAATCAGTCAACCCTTCAAACGTTTTCACCGCTTTGCCGCATTCAATCCACCGCTCAAAATAGTTCGCAATTCTGACGGTGAACTGACCAAAGGTTTCTCCCTTATCGGGCTTGCTATACCTGAACTTTTTTCGAAAACCTTGTTCAGTGAGCTCGTACCTTTTGAGAAGTGCTTCCTTTAGGACGTCGTACTTAAACACATCGTCCCTAGGAAGTCGCGAGTATACATCCAGTGCTTTACCTTTTAATAAAGCACTCAGATGCAGCGCCCAGTCATTTTGACTCCACTTCTGGTTTTCGGCATACCGCTCAAACCGATGAAGATAACTATCTATGTTATCTTTTTCATCGTCAAAGGGAGGTAATTTGGGGCCCCTTAATTTGTTAGTGGCAGAATCGTGTTCTCTTCCAGATGTCGCTAATTCTACCTTACGCTCATGATCCCGTTGTTTTGCTCTTTCTTCTAACTCTAACATTTCTACTTTAGCTAGTTTATCTAACTCTATTCGCTTTTGCTCCGCTTCCATTTCCCATTCTATCCTGTCTTTTTCGGCCTGCTTCTCTAATTCTATCTTTTCCTTCTCTAATCCTATCTTTTCTCTCTCGGCCTGCTTCTCTAATTCTATCTTTTCCCTCTCGGCCTGCTTCTCTAATTCTATCTTTTCCCTCTCGAATTCTATCTTGTCCCTCTCAAAGGCCCATTTCCTATCTTCGGATTCTCTTTCTAATTCCCGTTTCCTTTCATCAGATTCCCTTTCTAATTCCCTTGACCTTGCCCTTTCTTCCCTTTCCCGGGCTTGTTCTTCCTGAATAAATTTCCTTAGACTTTCACCTTCATAACCAAATTCTTTGCCTAAGGCAACCAAGTCCTTAAGGGATGACATGACAATTGTAATATGAATATAGATATATAACCAAACCAATACTTTAAACACGTTTATACTGGACACACGGACCTAGGTAAACTAAACAAAAATAAACTCCAACTAGAGTATTATCTCAACAGAAGGTCACGCTCAAATATAAACATTAAATGTATACCTTCACAAAAATGATTGACAGTTCACTTAATCCAACGATCCCACTTCTGACACCATTGTAACAGAATTGTTACCGAGAGGAGGGTGGATTAAATGAACAATACAAACACAATTTGTGAAAGAAAATATAAATTTATGTAATAAATTATAAATGAAAAAAATACAGATGTAACAACACAATAATTCATGCACTCAACCCACAATTAAACTCACAACCATTCACAATACATGAACAAATTAAATAACAATACAAAAGGAATCACAAATGTAAAGGGATCTCTTGGATTATACACAGATCCAAGAATCCTTTACGAAAGTTAAATAAATGCAAGTACGATTTACGAAAAAAATAAACACAAACGACAAACTATCTATCGCACGATGGATTGCGATAACGAGCACGATCATATACTTGTATTCAATCAAGTTGCTAGCTTTTATTGATATCTATGTGATCACTTGAAATATTATTGCGATCTGACATAAGCATGCAAATACAACAATGTATTAAATTATATTACAATTTCAATACACCTATGTGTCTCCCCTGTATAACCGCACGATTCAGCAACAGTTGAATCGTCTCCCAGTTTCCCCGAGAACCGAGGGTTGACCAATACTATTATCGGACGTTTCCCTACACGGATCCACCACAGTTATACGTTCAGACAGCATACAACATCTACCAGAACCAACGGTTCCTCACTCCCCTAGATGTCAACCCGGACGTTTTACAACTCTAAGACAGCTCCGACACTCAGACTTCTAGCTTTCCGGATATTTACATGTTACACAGATGTTGACGAACAGACAGTTCGACACACAGACAGATACTTCAATTCCGTTTGCACAAATTAACGGCACAAGCACATTCAGATATTTATACAGAGATGTTCCAGAACAAACAATAGATGTCCCACAACAAATCAGACGATATCAAAGACGTTTATCAAAAGATGGTATCAGATGTGTTAACAGCTACGGTATCAACGATGTTATTAGCAGCTACGGTATCAGCGATGCTATTAGCAGCTACGGTATCAACGATGTTATTAGCAGCTACGGTATCAACGATGTTATTAGCAGCTACGGTACCAGAAACAATGTAACAACTATGTTAGCAGCTACGGTATCAGAGACGGTATCAACGATGTTATTAGATGCGCTATCAGTGATGAACTTCTACGGTATCAACGACGGAATCAGCTGGAATCAGACTGAATCAACGACGGAATCAGCTGGAATCAGACTGAATCAGCTATAATAAACAAAACCAGACTAATAATAGTTGTCTCAAAAATAATCTAAGCCGTAGATTACGATATTGTATTTATAGTCTAAAAGTGACTAGTAATTCCAAATATTCCACGTTCATTGCAATAAAGGCATCATTATACGAAATGATAATCTGAATAAAATTCACAATAAAACGAAATGTAAATTTAACACTCACCCCTTTGGCTGGAGATTTGCAAGACGAGGTTATCTATCCTTCGCTTAGATATTTTGGTTCCCGTAAAAAATTATGATAAATAGTTCGCCTTATATACTCTCAATAGGTGAACATAAATCACATCGAGCTTGCCGTACACCACGTACAACGAGTATTTCGGATTTCATGTAAATTACAAATTGGCACATGCAAATCGTTACACGCCACTTAATCACCCCAGGTAATGCGTGTACGACGAAATCAAGAAAATGGTGAGTTTCGTTTGCAATTCAAGAACAGAAATCAGTTCAATTTTCGCCTCATTCTGTGACATTCTATCCATCTCGATAATCATCATCATCGTACATGCCAAGTAAAGTCATTATATTTGGAACTCATTTAATTTCTTGTCTGTCTCCGTGACAATGCAAACTGAATATTTGCCACGTCCACTTCTTTATTATAGAATTCATAACGATTCGTATACAAAAGTACACATTCTATGTAGTAGTCAAACAAACATATTTTTATATTCATTTTATATGAAACAGACTCAAGTTATAGAGAATTTCGTACCATCTGCCTCTAAGCAGATGATTTAAAGTTGCAAAAATGGTGAAGTGCTGAAACATAATAGCATGTGCATTACAAGAGAGGAGACCAAGCGACATTGGGACAGCGAAGATCCAAATATACCCGAACCGATAAAAGAAATGAACGGATTAGAATTCCCAGAGATTTCCCTGCCTCATGGATGAAAATAAATGTACATATTTTCATGTTTCTAACCATTACTAAGTATGTATGTATGTATGTATGTATGTATGTATGTATGTATGTATGTATGTATGTATGTATGTATGTATGTATGTATGTATGTATGTATGTATGTATGTATGTATGTATGTATGTATGTATGTATGCATAGTGTGTGTGTGTGTGTGTGTGTGTGTGTGTGAGAGAGAGAGAGAGAGAGAGAGAGAGAGAGAGAGAGAGAGAGAGAGAGAGGGAGAGAGAGAGAAAACATGAATGCCTCTTCATCCAGAGAAATATAAAAGACATTATAGAACAAATTATATGCATAAAAAAGAGACAATCCTTATCCTGGCAAAGTGTATTTTATAATTAAAGTTCCTTTCCGTTGTAAATGTGTTTGTATTAGAGCGAATGGTGATATCTTTTAAGAGCTGACTTGCAAAACATTTTTTGGCGAATGCAATAATTACGGAAAATATTTCATTAATCTAGGTTCACATAAATGGAACTGTCGAGAAATAAACATCATAAATTATTTAAATTTTGCTAGAAAACATCTTTTTTTGTTTTCGTTACAAACTATGTGATATACAAATTGCCTAATTATACGAAAACCTATTAACATGACTTACACCATCAAGAAAAGTTGAAAGGTTCAAAAAACATAACAAAAATCTCGACACGAACTCGAACATAGTTCGAGGTTTGCCTCAAAATATTCAGTTTTTTAAAACTATTTTTTTCATTTCTAGCCCTAGAGTTATATCTAAATTTGTAGTCTTTAGTAATTATAGCATTGTTTCCATGTGGCAGTATCAGGCTTCCAAATGGTTATACAGAAACTAAGGTACGTACCTGTATATGTCTAAAGTTGATTGTATTACCGTTTAATGCAAAACTAGTCCTCTCCATGTGGTGATGCTTACTTTATACAAACGATAAGGATTCGTATGGTTCTGTTCCCAAAGACAGGTCGTGACTGATAAGTAACGCTCTTCACTGAGTGGGAAGAATGTCCTGTCAGAAATTCGTAAACAGACACACCTTTGCACTCTAGTATTGTCTCGTGTTGCAGATGTTATAACTACTGTCAGAAATTCGTAAACAGACACACCTTTGCACTCTAGTATTGTCTCGTGTTGCAGATGTTATAACTACTGTCAGAAATTCGTAAACAGACACACCTTTGCACTCTAGTATTGTCTCGTGTTGCAGATGTTATAACTACTGTCAGAAATTCGTAAACAGACACACCTTTGCACTCTAGTATTGTCTCGTGTTGCAGATGTTATAACTACTGTCAGAAATTCGTAAACAGACACACCTTTGCACTCTAGTATTGTCTCGTGTTGCAGATGTTATAACTACTGTCAGAAATTCGTAAACAGACACACCTTTGCACTCTAGTATTGGCTCGTGTTGCAGATGTTATAACAACTAATTAAGCAAACCTCTACTATGGTCACTAGTGTTTAATATATCTCCTACAAAGTGATTGATGCATCTAGATATAAACAAAATTTCATATATTCTTTGCAAGAATATTTCTTTCTTGTTCCAAAGTATTGAGAAGCCGCGTGAATCATTTGATGAGAGTCAGTTCGTAAATTGGCATCATAAATTGAAATGGAATGATCAAGGTGCATGCAATAGAAATTGCGGAGAACATAACCATTATTACAATCCAGTGTAACATTGGTTAATTCTGATTCTGATTTCTAATAATAATAATAATAATAATAATAATAATAATAATAATAATAATGATAATAATAATAATAATAATGATAATAATAATAATAATAATAGCAGTACTACTAATGAGCTTCAAATTACAGCTTTAGAAGTTGCGAATGCAACTGGTTGTGTTCGTTTTTTTTCTGTTATAAGATCTTGACACAATGGTTGTTATTATTAATATTGCTATTATTAATAGTAGTAGTTATAGTAGTATAAACGATCCGCATATTACAGCCTTATCGAGACTTTCAACCAGCTGTGTTACAGTTGTTATTCTAATTGTGTCTCTGAGCTTTTCATGTATTACTTTGAGTGCATTTCTGCTTCAAAATGATATCACATATGTTTCCATCAAATATGCATATTACGTATTCTATCGATAAACGTGTGATGTTAGCCTTGTTGCCCTGATCGTTTTGTCTTCACATATCGTACCAAATGATGTCATTGTAGCGTATGTTGGTACTAATTTAGTATTAGCCACAACTTACCTAAGATTAGTTTTAGCTTGACACTCAGGGTCAAAAAGCATACCTTACACTTAGGTAAATTAGGTAAAAATGCATCACACTTCGGTTAATGTAACTCGCTAAACTCTTCGAAGGACTCGTTTTTCTACAATAGATAATTTGTTATTATATATATATATATATATATATATATATATATATATATATATATATATATATATATATATATATATATATATATATGTGTGTGTGTGTGTGTGTGTGTGTGTGTGTTTGTGTGTGTGTGTGTGTGTGCTTTCAAAGTGTTCGAAATCCGATTTAAAAAAAACTATAATAAATATAGCACAATTAGGTTATGAGGCTAATACACTTGTTTTAGGTGTTCAATACTATATACAATTCATAATGTAAGTTATTCAAACAAATGTTTAATGTAATCTACAAAAATTCAAAGTGTTTGAATACTGAAATGAGATTCTTGCTCACAGTAGTTCCCGATTCCGACCAAGGGCCAGCTTCAAAAATATTTTTATTTTATAGACGTGTTTTTTGTTAGTTCCCAGCTGTGATAGAGGGATAAAAACACATTAATTATAGAGAACTGTGTGTAGTGTTTTACCGGAAGAGATGATTCGTTCCTGCATTTTTTGTTTTGCTTTAATATAAATAAAGTATGCTTATTATAGTGACGTAGAGGTGTTTCCTGTCTGAGGTACTCTCTGTGCACTCGCAATGCATGAACAATTTTCATTTTATAACAGCTTCAGTGAAACCATTTCGCAGCGGTGAATATTTCCCTTCCTTGTTAAAACGGGAATTTAACTGGTTGATTCTAATGTCTTCCTAAGATAAGATACACTTTGACCTGCTACATTTTGACCTATACTAGATCATGACGAATCCTTACCCTATTTAGAAACCCTAATGCCGTATCGTGGCCGTAAAAACATAACGTTTTCAACTATTGTTACGTTTACACTATTCTACATTTAAGGCCGCATTTATCTGCGTAGGTTCGAGTCTCAGATTTGGCCAATATGGGTATGTGAGAAAGCTTGCCAGTAGCTTTTCGTGGGTCAGTGGTTCTTTCCGGGGGTTTCCCGGGTTCTTCCTCCACCATTAATACTGGCCGCCATGTATAGCCTATCATGTGCTGAGAAATGGCATTAAACACTACAACAATAACATTGTCCAACTGCCTTAGGGTCTCCACTCTGGGTTTTCTTTAGCCTTTTGTTAACCAAAGCTGACCTGCAAGGCAGCACGAGACTCATGTATAGTTGAATGCATATATTTCCCAAACAGATAAAGCATCTGCTACTGCAATGTGTTGTAGAAGGCCCTTAATAGTTTTGTCGTATTGCATTCAGATATTAATCCAATAAATTGATTCGCTTTTCATAATCATAAATGTCAAAGACAATTCGAAATAATCTATATTTGATCCAAAGTGTGATTTCAGTGCCTTATTGGTATTGTCCAGTTCATACTGACAAACATAAACTTCTCAAAATATTTATTGTGAAAAAACGACCAAAAATCTGTAAATGTTATAGGAATTTGAAGAAAACCAGACTGACTATTCAGACAGCTCATGTCCAAGTAATAGTCACATGACAGCATGAAAAGCATCGCCGATGGGTGCTCGGTACTTCTTTATTGCTGTTCTCAAAATGCATATATTGAGAATTAAGTGTGCATTTGTTTTAATTACAAACATTCAGTGACTTCTATATAATATGTCCAAATTCAATATCAACTTTGGAAATTTGTGTATTGTCAATATCATGTGAATATGACTCAGATATCTTCGCCATGTAGGTTGTGAGATTTGCACAGTCATGTGACTCAAAATGCAAATGGCCAGAAGCAGGCTAAATCTGAGCAATGAAGTACCTTTGTCTCATCTGCCAGCAGATTAAAGATGAATGCTATGTTCACAATTGTTTAGAAAATAAATCATATTCCTAGCGATGTCATGCAGGCATATCTCAATGAAAGGTCGTTCAAGTTTGCTGGGCCAGCTAACAAGTGGCTACTTCATTCGGACACTAAATGGTGTTGGAGAATTTCAACTTTTCGATAGGAAATGGACTCTGACCCTACATTCCAACATAGATGTCCAAATAGCAAAAATGGGGTCAAAAGGGTCAGAAGAAACCCAGACTAGCTTTCTCTCAATAATTCAGGATGCCATGTTTTGCAGCCATGCTTCTTCTTTCCATCAGTTTCCATTACAAGAAGATTCATTGGATGAATTTAAACCTTTGACCAATCGGATTACTTGAGTCTAATAATATATATAAAATAATTTACAAGGGTCATTGAGGAATAGGACTACACAGACCGTTTTTTTTATTTAAAAAAAAACACTAGATCATATATAATATAAAAAACTGACTATATCAAGAAAAATCATAATCAAGAGAAAAGTGAAATTCTGGTATAAAACGGTGAAAAATCATGTATGTATGAAGCAACTTTGAAAGGGTATTATCCACTTTCGCCATATCTGACTGAAGTGGAATGTCTGAGGTTTAATACCCAATATACTGAAAAGAAATTTGCATATGTACAAAGTCTACATCATTTGCACAAAACATGTGTAATTTACGGCATCACATTAAATAAAATGAAATTGTACTCGGTTTTGAAATTCATATGATTCTAATGCTTACAAAATTCTTCTCTCCTTATAGTGTGTGCGTAATTTGGATTTTTAATGTAGTTTTAAAAACCTGTCAAATATATCACTATGATGTCCGCAATGAGGCAGTTTATAGTCATGTCTAACACTGGAGCATCATGCCAGACATGTAGCATCATGTCCCACCCAGTCAGATTATGTCGACACCAGGCTGATCGGCTCTATTTCTACCCTCTTAATTGTAAGCGCCAAGCAAAGTAGCTGCAAGTAAATTTTAAAAAGTGTTTGGTATGACTTGACTGGGATTTGAACCTGTAACTTCCAGCATATGTGGCAAGCTCTCTAACCACTTAGACCACCAAAGTGGTCTGTATGCATCTTAGGTGCTTAAATATTTATAAAGGGACTTTTTGTCACATATCAAATGCATGAAATTGTCACAGAAACACAACAAAGCTTTTGTAGACAAGTGATAATATGATATTAATATACAGTAGAAAATATTATAATCATGGATTATATAGGATACATATAAAAAATGTATTGTTTTCAAAAGTTACTTCCTTCAAATATCACTGATGGAGGATTAGTTGATGTGTGACTTGTGCAGTGCATGTAATTATTTTAACCTAATAATATAAAGTACAAGTTATTGTTCTGATTTATTGCTATGAAGTACAAGTTATTGCTCTGATTTATTATGATGAAATACAAGTTATTTCTCTGATTTTTTATTATGATGAAGTACAAGTTATTGGTATGATTTATTATTATGAAGTACAAGTTATTGGTATGATTTATTATTATGAAGGACAAGATATTGCTCTGATTTATTATTATGAAGGACACGTTATTGCTCTGATTATTTTAAAGGTCAAGTCATTGCTCTGTCTATTACTATGAAGGACAATTTATTGCTCTGATTTTGTATTATGACGGTCCATATATTGCTCTAATTTATTATTATGAAGGTCGATTTATTGAATTGATTTATTATTAGGAAGGTTCAGTTATTGCTCTGATTTTTTATTATGAATGACAATTTATTACTCTGATTTATTATTATGAAGGATAAGTTATTGCTCTGATTATTTTAAAGGTCAAGTTATTGCTCTGACTTTTACTATGAAGGACAAGTTATTGCTCTAATTTTATGACGGTCCAGTTATTGCTCTAATTTATTATCTTGAAGGTCCAGTTATTGCTCTGATTTATTATTGTGAAGGATAATTTATTACTATGACTTATAATTATGAAGGACAATTCATTGCTCTGATTTTTTATTATGAAGTAAAAGTTATTTCTCTGATTTATTATTATATTGGTCAATTTATTACTCTTATTTATTATAATGAAGGACAAATTATTGCTCTGTTATGAAGTAAAAGTTATTTCTCGGATTTATTATTATATTGGTCAATTTATTACTCTGATTAATTATAATGAAGGACAAATTATTGCTCTGATTGTTTGTTATGAAGGACAATTTATTGCTCTGATATTTTTTTATGAAGGTCAAGTTATTGCTTTGATTTATTATTATGAAGGGCAGGTTATTGCTCTGATTCGATATTATAAGCACCTGTTATTTTCTGACCTATTACTACTACAGGACATGTTCTTGTCTTAACATATTAAAGCAATTGGAAGGAACGCTATAACCTGTTAATAGTGAAGAACAATTTATTGCTGTCCACACAATATATTCATTCATGATAAAGATGCAATTCCAATTGCCTCCCCAACTCATCACAAATCTACTTGCTTTTGAAACAAACTGCTGCTGTATCAAAATGTTTATTATAAATTAAGACCAGGCATTAACAATAATTATATCTTTAATATCATATTTTAGTCTTTAGCTGACAGAATGCAAACAAACTGGAATGTTGTCCTAACTATTCATCGCAAAGGTTGAAAATCTAAAAGACATTGTAACATTTTAACAAGGGTGCCAATAAAGGGTTGACACTTTTCAGTGAAAGCAAATTTTCTGAGAATTCAAGATAAAATTATTTGTAATGACTGTATGTTTGTTAAATGTAAATAAACAGGTTCTCTAATGATATTCCAAACCTTCACTTTAGTGTATGTTTCCACAATGGGACAAATCTTTTTTTTGTTGGAATGCACATGGGATGGCCAGAGGTTAGCATAGGGCAGTGATCAGCCTTAGGCGGGAATTTGCAGGTAGGGTGAGGTACTATTTAAATGTATGTAACGAAGGTCTTACTGGTCCATGGAGGATACTTATATAAGTACTTACACATAACTGCAAAAAGAAATGTGAAACAAGTTCAAAGGATTTTGGAAGCTATTGATTCCTGTCTTCGATGCACAAATATGTCAAAAAAAGAAACAGGAAGAAAAAGTAAAAAAGAACCAATATTAATTATAGAATGATAATCAAATGGTAAGATAATGCAGATCGAAGATTTAGCAATAGATTGCTACCTTTGATTTGAGGTCAACAGTAAGAAGAAAGTTTATTTCATGTTTTTGTATTGGCAGGGACGTGGCGAATTGTTTTACCAAAAATATTTCATAATTTTGAACACTAAATATTGAAGCAGACAAAACAATTCTGAAAAGTGAGAGAATCTAGTTGTCCTACGTAATAACAAATTATCTCCATTCATAGAAATTTGTAATACCTGTATGATCTTCCAACATTATTCTAAATCTTGAGATCCGATGTTTCCCCCATAATGTGATGAAAATGTTTTCCTCATTTTCATCAAGAAAAATCTCTTGAGGATCTGGAAGAAGTTCCAGTTTGAATATCATCAATGGCTCTCCATTCACTGTCAGCTGATGTATATTTCTGCTGTCGAGATGTTGATGGCAGACATAGATGAATCCTATCTTGTCTGCGCAGATTCCCAGTGGCCAAGAAAGGTCACTGCGCTTATAAATAAATATGCACTCTCCGCTTTCCAAGATGTATCTATACACAGCAGTATCACTGGACTTGTAAACATAACAGGTTAAATAAACATATCTTTCATTTTCACTTGTAACTAAGTAACTATAAGCAAATCCCCCGAAATGACATATTTTATGAATTGTTCCAACATTTTTATCTGAAATAGACACTACACACCAACACTGCATGGATCCAAATATACCGCTCACGACAAGTTTGTCGTGCTTTGGTATGAGGTTTCATGTTGACTATTGTTTTTTCACATTTAACTTCCAAAAGTGAACAGAGAGATGTGACTCTGAAGCATTATCTTGTCCCATCATGTTCTTGATAAATTTGTGTCTCTCAAGATATTTGTCCTGAATGCATGTGCTACAAATTACTTAAATTGATATAGGTTTGAGAATTCATTAGGAATATGGCTATCCATTGTAGGTAAAACAAGGCCAAAATTATATAAAGGACTTGAAAACATTCTTCACTTTACGTCTCTGTCAATGATTTTGATGACAATGACGACAATAATTACAATATTGAATAATTACTGGGATTAGCAGGATTAGAAATGTCATCTTACTTTCTTCCGAAAAATGTGAATAAAGATGACCCTGTTTGTATTATATAATTGATTGATAACTTTCATGGAAGCTCTGATATCAGTGCAGTGTTGCAGGTTTCCTAAAAATTAAAAGAAACGAATTCCATGACTTTTCCAGTGACATTTTCACTTTACTCAAGGATCACAATACCTTGAAAATATACCATTTATTGATCGTAATTTTTGTGTGTTTGCAATTAGCTTTTTCTTCAATCGATGCTCGTTGCTCTATGTAATTAACAGTTATCAATGCTAATTACACTGTCAGAAATTCCATGACATTTCTAAAGCTTTAAAAGGTTTTGAGAAATCCCATGACTTTTCAAGGTCATTGAAATTCGTATTTTAAATTCCCAAACATTTGACCGATTCCAGGACTTTCAGGAACTCTGGTGTTATGAACGCTTCTCAAGGATATGTTTTTTGAATACAAGATTGTAAAGATTGGTCTTTGGATCTTGTCAAGGAGTGAATGTTCTATATTTTCTTGTACAGCCATAGGGCTGTCTATATTTATATATGTGCTCATGCTGAATCCTTGAAAAGTGTGTGTGGCCAATACAAGTGTGCTTGTGCTAACTTAATTCAGGAGAACATGTGTGCTGTCTATTTGTATGTTTGTGCGGATATAACAAGCTGTCTGTCTGGCCATATGGATATGGAAGATAATGTAACCAAAAAGGCTATACAAAGACGAAACCGCTAATTTGTAAACTTGTCGGCATGGTGGATCCATGATGGGTGTAAGAGGTGGATACAAGTGTATGCCAACCCAAAAATCTGAGACAACTTTATGGTTTGTCAGTAGACACATTTACATGTTTTAACAAATATTCATGAATATACAGTTGTACTAATGACTGAATTACATTTTTGTTCCAATTTGATTGTTATTTCGATTGAGTGCACTACAATTTGGGTCATTTTGATTAAATGAGATTGTTTGAATCTTGGTTTGATTACAGAAGATTATTGGAATCTTATTTTCATTCCATACGGTTTTCTGAATTTCCCTTTCATTGTATGAATTTATGTGAGATTATTTGAATCTTACGGTCATACATTTGTATTTTGAACCATTATTTTTGTTCTTCTATTTGTGAATGTGTTGGTAGATTAATTGAATTAGAGCATGAATGAATCACTGTATTTGTAATATATTAATCATTTCGATAACATTCCATCTATCGTCACATTTGTATTGTGTCATCCTTTGATCCAAGCATCCATTCAGATTTTATCGTGTTACAATTGATGACTTATCT
Source organism: Unio delphinus (assembly GCA_029339505.1). Lineage (NCBI taxonomy): Eukaryota > Metazoa > Mollusca > Bivalvia > Unionida > Unionidae > Unio > Unio delphinus. Next base: position 324,890 of record JAQISU010000193.1, read on the forward strand.
AACACAATACCATTTGGCGTCACATCTGCTTCTTTGAGAAAATCACAGCTTCTGAGCGGGGAGACTGTTACTGTTGATCTTGCGATATTCATGATACAAGGCACTATGACTAAAACATTGATATCATATGTTGTATATCCTTTATAAAAATATAATTATATGTATCACTGTTTTTCTCTATTTTATCATTTTATTGAGTCAGGTTTTATTAGGGATTTGCTTATCAGTTGGATCATGTTATATATATATATATATATATATATATATATATATATATATATATATATATATATATATATATATATGTGTGTGTGTGTGTGTGTGTGTGTATTTGTGTGTGTTGGTGCTAAGACAGAAGATCAGCGCTTCCAATAAATTATATAAATTTGCATCCCTTTGGTAATAAAACTTAAATTGATGTATCAAAATCCCATCTGAAACGTCCTCTCAGATGCATGAAAAACTGCAACCAATGCAACTCTTTGGAAAATGAAAACGGGAACAAAACAAGAAAAATGTTGACAGACAACATTGTGGCAGGATGTCGATTTTCAAAGGATTTCGAAGAAACCTGTGATGAAAATAAAATGTTCTTCCTGGCTGAAAGCAGATGCCTCGACTTTAACCAGGAACAACTAGGTAAACACAGATACTTGATGCATTTAAACACGTTTAAGCGAAGGAAAACATAAACTTAGTTACTGCAAACATGATTATGAAAGAACCTGTGAGTGTCTGGAAACTTTGAAGTGATACCACCAAACATCTTGTAAGGACCATACTAAATTCAAAATATTCGTTGTACTCATCAGAACTCCATAAAATATGATGCTAACAGAAACCTTTGATATTAACATTTGTTAATCTTGGTTCTTTAAGGTTTCTTTGATAATAATGACTGTGATTAATGTATCACAGGACGAGTGGTGTAGCCTCTTACCAACAGCAATCACCCAATGATAAACTTAAGGGATATTTCTTTTGATAATTAGTGTACCATACTAAAGAACTAAAAGAGACAATATAATGATGAAAGTATTGTCAATAGAAAGTATATAAACTTCCCATAACGATTTTTAAAATTTACTCATTTTTTTAGTTTTTGGTTGCTCAATCAGTTTTGCACATGAGAAAAACATATCTTCCAAACTCATTGGAATGGATATTTCTAACCCTGATTTCAGTAAAATTAATACTGTCAAGCAGACATGTATTTATTACTGATCAAAATACTGCTGGTTATAAGAATACAGCTTGCACAAAATGAAATGAACAAATTCTTATATTTCACACATTAACGAATTTAAGGTAAACAATAAGACATCATAATGTTCAAGCCATATACTGCGAATCGAGCACAGAAAATAGATAAGTTCCACACAGACTCCTTTTCATCAAGATTTCTCTTAAATTAGTTTCTTAAACACATATTGTTATTACCTTGTGCAAATAACTGCTTAGTTTTTGTGATGTCTCTCTAACCTGAAAGCAAAATACAAGTCCATAGTATCTCCTAAATGCCTCCTTGAACTCTAGATCCAACTCCGTCTGGTCTCATTGTGCATCTTCTGCTGACTCTAGCTGTCTTCTTAATTGCATACAAAGCACTTTCTTTGTGGCCATGGCTGATCCTTGTATACTTCTGCACAAGCGGATTATCCAAATCTGAAATGCATAATTATTTAATTGCTGATTGTTAATAACCTTCTCTTGATGTTGATCAGGGCAAGTCTCTATCATTGAATATAGGGTACCTGTAATATCAGCTATTTTTAAAAAAATAACATAAAACAACTATGTTTCCAAATTAATATAAAAGATATCTGGCGACATGAGGAGTTGGCATAACAGAGAACGAGTACAGTTTAAGTAATGTGTGGCTATTGGCTGCCATGCATTTATCCATCCCATAACTCTGAAACAGATTTTGTTAAAACTAAGAAAATGTTGCATCAGGAAAAATACAAATCAATAGCGTCATGATTACACCTCATTAATATGCAAGAACAACATGCTGAATGGAATAATGCTTTTTCATTGGTCAACTGAAAATAAATTAATAATAAATGGAGATGCCATTTTATTTCAGCCAATTAGATGTTATTTTCCCGTGCAGGGGGATTTCATTTGCATATTAAACAGAAACAAACAAGGCCATGTTGAGCAATAGCGTGAGAAAATGGTATGGCTTTTCTTACAGATAGTACAGTAAGCTAAAATTTAGATAGGCATACAAAATCAAATGCCTTAGCTAAACAACAGCACCAAATGTATTATGCTATTTGAATGTAGCTTGAAATATCAATGTTTTAAGACTATTTGTGAAACAGTGGGCATAAAGACTAGTTAAAGTGAATGTAATGCATAAATAATTTATCAACGTTGTTTCTGTCTATACGTTTGTACTAACTAATAATCCGAATGCATTTAGCCGATCTGTGATAAAAAGATTAACTGCAGATACAGGCAAGTAGCAAAAGTAAAGGTACATTTTTCACACAGTTTTATTTAATGATGGCTTTTTAGATTTATGCAATTATGGCTTGTTTGATTCATGTAATTAAGGCCTGTTAGTTTATGTAATTTTGGCCTGTTAGTTTATGTCATTATTGCTTGTTAGGTTTATGTAATTATGGCTTGTTAACTTTATGTAATTATGGCTTGTTGGTTGTATGTAATTATGGCATGTTAGTTTTATGTAATTATGGCTTGTTTGTTTCATGTAATTAAGGCTTGTTAGTCTATGTAATTATGGCTTGTTAGTTTATGTCATTATTGCTTGTTAGGTTTATGTAATTATGGCTTGTTAGTTTTATGGAATTAGGACTTGTTAATTTTATGTATATATGGATTGTTAGTTGTACGTAATTATGGCTTGTTAGTTTTATTTTATTATGGCTTGTTAGATTGCTTTTCCTATGCTCAGATAATGCATTTTTTGCCACTTATATAAGTAATGATTATGCTTATACTTCCTCTCTCGGGGGGAACCTACAACAAAGCAGTTCAGGTTCACACTTAATACAATTTCCGTACTTGGGAAACCAATCATTAGGATCAATGGGTACTTGGTAGATATTTCCTTAAATGTTGGCAACTCTATCTTCGTGCAAAAATTAGATTACTCCTTTTAATTCTTCTGTATTAATGCTTTTAAGAGGTTTGCTTACCTTTTTTTTCTCAACATGCGCTGCTTGCTTGCTGCCATATTTTTCTATAATCATCCGTTTGATCATGCTGATCTATGCATTGTGTGAACAAATATGAGCAGTTTAAAGCATCGGAGGTACTGATGTAAAGTTAGTCTTGTTCCCTGACTACATCCACCAATTTAAGTCTGAGCATCAGATAATCACATTGACTAATGCAGTTTGGGTCAATATCATAGAATATTTATCAAAAGACAGAACAATTATGAGATCATTTAGCTAAAAGGCTAAACAAACAAAGTGATGACCAACACAAATTTGGTAAGAAAGAAAAGGCTGATACGATACCATTTTGGAATATGGAAAAAAGTGGAAGATTTATTTTAGTCTGAAGCTCTTCATAGTTACGTGATAATATCAAGGTTTCATAAGAACATGTGTAATTTACCTGAAATAAGTGACCAAGATTAGTTCATATTACCATAATGATACGAAGTGCCTCTAAGATATGGCTTAAGTCTTCATGAGAGAGATCAGCATTGTCTTATTACATTTTTCGCCTGTTTTTTGGTTATCGACATTTAAATTCAACGAAATATGGGTACTGGTCCGGTCACAATTTGTAGTCTGAAAGAGCTATTATTTATACAAACAACTGGCCCAGTACCTGACAAAGCAAATTTGAAAATAGCATCTGTCAATGTTTCATAAATATCTACACCTATATGAATTTGACCAGGCATATTACAATTTGCTGCAAAAATTACTGTCAGCTGTTTTGCAATAATAACCATAGGGAAAATGCTATAAGCTGTACTGACCCAAACTATCATTTGTTTAAAATACAGTAAAACATGTCTTGAAAGTCCACCTGTCTTGAGAGACCTTATTCTCAATGCACAGAGTTATATAGTTTTAAGACCTGTTATAAGACCACCTGTCAGGAAATGGGTGGTCTTTTAAGACAGGTTCTAATGTGCCATTCGTTAGCCAACTTTGCTGTATAAAAGTTTTAAGTTTTAATTTTAAAACTTTTTGTGAATTTGTTTTTGTTTGTTTGGGGAGGGTAAAAATGCATTTATCTTTTTTATATTTCAAACAGGCTATATCTTATATTACATTTAAAAATTCCTATCATTATGGATGATATAGCAAATTTTGTGGTTACTCAAGATCTTTGGGGCAAAACTTGCACCCTGTCGAACACCGGTACTAAACTTTCTGACAGCTGTCATGCACCTTTTTTATGTGAAATACACTGATAAAGTTTCAAAGTGCGCATGCATACACCCTGAGGAACGCAAAAGTTGTTCTTGAATTGCGAGTACAAAAAAGTAACATATGCTGTGAAGGACTGCTCGAACAGTACTTACCGGTTAAATAAATGGAGAAAGCAGTTGTGTGAATTCTGTGGATGCTTACAAAAAGTAAAAAACTGTAAATGTGATCCACCATTCTAGTATGACTGGTTTATTACGTTTTATCTGGATGATTTTAGTGTGAGAGTGTTAGTGGGGTTACAACTAAGAAGACGCTTTTAAACACGAAAGGGCACAAAGAAAACAATTTTAGTGAGCAATGAAAACTTTTAGAGATTTATCAGTGTCATATAATGCACTAGTTGCTGAATGATATTATTCATTATACGAACCAGTGTATTGTTGTTGAAAGGAGATAGAAAAAATACGAAACAAATATGCAATACATGCAAAATAGTTTGTACTTCCATCCAAACACAGCACACAGATTACTGAATATAGGATAGTCATAAAACTATATGGCAACTGTCTTTGTAATGATGTTTGGCGTTGCATACATGAAATACATGTATATATTTAGGCTCTTTACGAGCCAATTAAGAAACACCATAGATCTACAACTAATGACAAATGAAAAGCCCCAGTATTAATCAAAGACTTATTAACTGTTGCTTACCATACTTTCATTCATTGTTTGGTCAGCAGGCATATGTATTGATCTGTACCACATTGTTGACAAAGCTAAGCTCAACAAGTAGTATCAAAGGCTGAGCTTTGGCCATTTATGGAAACCTTTTGGGGACACTGACATCCGTTCGAGACTCAATACCCCCAAATTACTGGATCAGCTGTGTTCAAAAGTAAAAGAGATAACCGTATGGACTGACTTGGTCTTGGAGGTAGAGTCGATTTCGAATGGCGGGGACCTAAAGTGTTTAAAAAAGACAAAAGATACACGATGCTACTACTTACATTCTTTCACTCAAATACACATGTAATGGTATATATCTAGTAAGTAGTCTTACTTTTCGATGTTAAGTATACAAAGTATCGTTTTGAAATCGGCCGATATGCAATGCACCGCTGTTACATGCGACTGGTTAGCTTGCATTAGATATTAAGAGCGACAACCCATGAAATCCAATAAATCTCGCTAGGACAAATCACTAAAATAGCCGGTCCATCCTGCAATGTTCTAAATAGGGTTATCACATCGGAGCCTTGGCTAGCGAAGATGTTTAATCCGTATACCAGATTTTACATGAAGTTGTGTAAAGTTTCAAAATGAGCAGTCTTGTTGCAAATACGTTTAGAAGATTACGAGACAACATATCACTTAATTTTACACTGACATCGAAGTTACATGCTTTAGTCTAAGAATATATGCTTGAAATAAATAACATAGTATCAGTCAGGATGTGGTTGAACACAAGTTCGGAATTAACAGATTTGTGTAAAAATGATTTAGATAATTTAATACGATACAAGCAGTTTTAATTCCAGCTCGTTAGAATCACGATGCAATAAAATGATTGTTAAAGTGCAGAATAAAAATAATCATTGACACAGTCTTACATAATACTGTAGAAATGTATGGAAGTCGATGCCTCACTTCTGCTATGTGTACATGCAGTTATCGAGGTTACTCTGTTCCTCTAATTCTGAACATAGATTCTGAGTGTGGAGGCGATATAGGTCAGACGAACAGTTCCTTTACTGATATCATGATAAGAAAGGAATTTATTCACAGTCAGTACATTGTCCTTCCTAGATATAATATTCAGAGACACGGGGATTAAGGAGGCAACCGATAATGGCCTTAGCATAATGGGTCCAAAGAGTTACAATTTTGAAAGAGGTTATCTGGAAAATAATGGCAATCTCTATCCATTTGTAACTGAAGATAACAAGATCTTAAAATGCAGTGGATACCAGACAGCAAATACACTCTACAAGCTACGAATCGCCGCTGGATCAGTTGTCTTTCGATCAGATAGAAAACTTTGCCATTTAGAAAATTCACAGATTACTCAAACCGCAGTCTAAAAGTATCAAAGTTTTCATGTGTAAGGTAATATCATGTGAAACTATACCAGATACAGTAAACCGCTAAATATAAGTATACAAACATTCTGGTGTTTGTTGAGTGACACATTAGCGGCAATACAACTGTGTATCGGTTTAATACCAACGACAAAACTGTAGCGCTATTCGAAAAAATTGCGTTCTCTTTCGGAGAAAATATGATGTTAGGATAGTGGCTCAAAGTGGTGATTTTTAAGTAACTGTTGTTTAGCATTATTTTTTTTTTATCCAGAGCGGCAAGGTTGAATATCGACATTGTGAATCACAGTTGTTTGAGACGTAAAAAGCATATCAAAAGATCTTATATTTACGCCAGCAATCAATATCCTTGCTTGTTTAATATTTCTGTAGTAATACCATGAAAGTAATTTCAGCTTACTATTATTGACTGTATCATTGACATTGTGCTTACCATGCAAAACTTAACAAAACATGACATTTTGCTTTTCTTACAAATTCGTTGAGGGACACAAAGTAAAGAACGCGAGTCACGTTCAATGGGTATACAAAGTAAAGAACGTGAATCAAGTTTAATGGGCCTACAAAGTAAAGAACGTGAGTCACGTTTAATAGGCATACAAAGTAAAAAATGTGAGTCACGTTTAATGTGCATGCAGAGTAAAGAACGTGAATCACGTTTAATGGGCATACAAAGTAAAGAACGTGAATCAATTTTAATGGGCCTACAAAGTAAAGAACGTGCGTCACGTTTAATAGGCATACAAGGTAAAGAACGTGAATCGAGTTTAATGGGCATACAAAGTAACGAACGTGAGTCTCGTTCAATAGGCATACAAAGTAAAGAACGTGAGACACGTTTAGTCGGCATACAAAGTATAGAACGTGAGTCACGTTTAATAGGCATAAAACATGATTCAGCTTTCATATTAAAGCTTTGCAAAATGTCGAGACTCAAAGAATATTAATATTTTATCATAAGATTAAACGTTCATCAATTATTAATCCAATTAAAATTTGTAATTCTTTTGATAATCAATGTTGATATTTGTCACACCACCATGATGTCCGGAAAGTGTCATGGATAATTATTCCGATAAAAGGTGTTTTGTGTGAGCTCACGTAGATCTGTGTACTATAACATATGGCTGGGTTCGGTTTACTTTTTGAAAGTCTTTTATCAACCAGGATTTGGTTTGTGTTATTGTGCCACAAGACCAAACGTTTTTGTATCAGGCGTCAAAACATTTTGTTTTAGTTTGGGTTTGAGTATTGAATGACACAACCTCATTTGTTGCTCCAGTTATGCACGAAATTGCAAATAATCGGGAATGGTTGTTTTAAATCTATTACAAAAATGCATAAGGTGTGTGAGTGTCACGTCATATGCAAAGGGATTTATGAATGTTAGGCAAACACTTGAACCTGAGATTTTCCTCTTAGACATTTAAATATTACTACATAATGACCACTGTAACAGACGGTAGAGTGTTTTACTTTATCAAAATAAATTTATGACGGGTGCAAATGATACTACCAGCACGACTATGTCCCATTCGTTTAGCTAAATTTTAAGAAGGAATGATATGCCTTAACGAAAGTTACACACGATCTGAACGACTTCGCGAGTAATGTATTATATGAGCTGCCGCCTCTCTTTCCTGGAGTAATGTGCTAGATGGTTGCCTCTCTCTCTCTCTCTCTCTCTCTCTCTCTCTCTCTCTCTCTCTCTCTCTCTCTCTCTCTCTCTCTCTCTCTCTGTAACACCGCACGTTGCGTTTTGGTGGGCACTCAGGCAGTCACAATTTATGTTCGATCAATAGTTTCACAAATTCGGTTTTTCTTGGAGGATAACCATTAATAGGTTCACGCACAGTTTCTCTTTTACAACTAAAGCAGTAAAGCCATGTTACATTGCTTTCGATGATATGGCACACGAATGACACAACTTCGGATCAAAACATCATGGTCGGCACACATCTCTCGTCTTACATAGTAGGTCATCACTCTGGACGCAAGACACGGCATTGCGCATGTGCTCTTAATTGAATTTGGAGTTCACTGAATGTCTCTCACTTGGTGCAGTGTCACATTCGTTATAATCGGTGAATGTATGGTCACCTCAGTATTGAACACAGAGGCCATAGTGTACATGTCACATACTCCAATGCTGTGTTGAAATATTCATCTTTGTAGCTCGGCGCTTATATTCGCAATTAAGTTTTCTGCTTGTAACCTTTCATTTTTATACTGGAGCTCGTCGTTTCGCTACGGTAACGTATTGTGGTTTGGAATTCACAGCCATTTCGTATCGATATTTTCATTTAATGTTTCGACAGCTTGATTGACAATTTGGTGATTTTGTAAACGTACCATTTTGTGCAGATCTATTGATCTCACGCAAAGGCTTGGTCTTTCCACGGTCTGTAAAGCTTCATGTTATCAAGTTATTAAGGTTAAATATTTCACTAGATAAATAGTTCAGTTGCAGTCTTTTGACTTTGCATTTGGTATACCGATAATATATGGCATCCGCATTTAAGAACGTGAAACAAAACTGAAACTCGCCTTAGTTCCTGTCAAAAGTCCGTTTTTTATTCTTGTGGAAACAAGGTTGGTCTTGATAACTTATGTAAATTTTCAGGTTCTCTTGGCAATGATAAGTTCGTCGGTGACAAGACTTCATAATTGATGAAACCTTCGTATTGACGAGTTGTGTCCTCTTCACCCAATATTCGTTAAGAGGCTAATACAATCAGTTCGGAAATTCACCATACACTTGTCGCAAACATGATGAGCTACGCGAAATTTAGGGACATGATATCCAATCTCTTGCGTACATTAAAAGTAGAGGAAGAAAGCATCTTTCTTTTTGCTCTCATTCTCATCGTGCTTTTTTAGGCTCTCTTCGAATTTGCAACGGCCTAAATCGTCAAAACTCGTCCCTAGATAAATCCAGTAGACATTCTTATATTCCCGATCTTTCTGACTTTGGGTCTTTGAGGATAACACTTTATGAGAAAAAGTGGTCTTCGCCCCTAGAGAAGTTCCTTTAGAGTCGTAATTCCATTTGTTTCGTCACATTGGGAAGGAAGCGTGTTCACTCTTGTTGGCGGACATCACGAGTGGCCACGAAGTCGAAGAAGCTGTAGATACGATCATCGAAGGATATGGTTTGTTGGAGTATGGAAGCGTTCTTGCAGAAATACCCCTCTTTCTGGTGGAAGACGTTTTTTACGACGTTTCTTTTTCATGTGACTTTTCTGTTTCGTGGGGTATGTACTGGTTTTGCCACTCTTCGTCTTCTTCCTTGATCTACTTTTATGGAGCGGGCTTTTTCTTGTGGATTACTACTGAGAATTAGGATCCCATTATTAGAGGGAAAAATTGATGACACTGCCACTTTATGTTTTTAAACAAGCATTTTGTTTGATTAAGGCTATGAGTGGTGCCTTGAAGTAATTATGTTGTGAGTGTTTACCATCATAAGATCTCTCAGACTGGATTATATATAATACACGGGCACGTAGTTGTGGACTTTTCTGAGACTGAATCAGTACTTCGCACGATTCAATTTGCCTGCAAGACGAGATTGAGAGGAAGTAATATCGACGACTATGAGACAGCAAAAGAGTGTCAAAGGTTTCTATTGTTATTTTCATGCTGACGATGACAATTTTATCTTCTTGGCATCTGTCGTGAAACGAGCGCAAAATCACAAACTTTCGGGTGTGGTTGGTTTTAAAATGACAACTAAATAGGCATGAAGTGTTTGAGTGGCTTCATAGGACGCATAAGTCAACCAAGGAGTTCCTGACTGTTTTGCGAACACTTGCACTTGAGAGTTATTCTGGGACTTTTAAATAATACAACGTAATGAGCGTTGAGAATGATGATGCGATGTGCTTTATTTTGGTGAAACATTATTGTGTGTATAGTAAATAATACAGGCATTATGGATATGCTCTTTGCGTGTAAACTAAAGTTTAATTTCTTCTTCTTCTGGTAACATGTAATGAAAGATGACCAGATGTGTTTGTTGACACAAAGACTACGAATGATACTTTATTGTCTTGAAGAAGGGTGTAAGCCTATTGACACTCTTTGAAACATCACACGTTTCATTAGGGTGGACGATCGATTAAATGGGTTTTGTGTTCGATCACGAGTTTGACAAATTCGGTTTTGCATGAAGCAGTTGGTCCAGCAATAAGAACTTTTAAATGATGGCACAGATATAGTGCTTCCCAAGATGGACGACATGAATTTTTGTTAGCGACTTTGAAAGTAGAGGCAGAGGTAAAAGAAGGGGAAGAAGAAGTAGCCAATGTGAAGGTACTTAACATCCTTAAAATCACATGAATTACACAAGTTGATTTGTACTTATAGGACACGTTCATTAAGTGTTAAATGTCACCATTTGACACGAAATACAAAACGACATAAGAGCCAAATGGCTGTGCGCATCCTTAACATGATATGACTGAAACATTGTTAATGCTACTTTAAAAATCCAAAGTACACCCCCCCCCACACACACACTTGACGTGTACACTACTGATTTGTTTCGAGAGACAGTGCAACACTCTAATCTCATTATTACTGTCTGGCATACTATTGTGCTATATTTGTTAAATCTTCTTAATCAGGTTACGATACATGACAAGGAAGTACGTTTTTTCTTGATGACATGAAATCAGCCGCAAAACATTCTATAAAAACGAAAATCGAGGTACACGTCAGCAATCACAATTAATCTATACATTTATTTAAATTAAACAGCTGAAAGTTGATAAGAAAGATGGTGATAAAATAAGACATCTCTACATAAAATCCAGAAAATAACAACAACAAAAACTCACACAAAAAACCCTACCAAACAAGTAAAAGCTGTATGACAAGACTGCGATGAAGAATAATTCTTAAAATAAAATTTACTGAGGAAAAACCTTAAGCATGTCAAGCATTAAACTAAAAGAACATATTCTGCATTAAATACCAAAATCATTAGTAAAATAATAATTAAACAAATCTTTAAACAAAAAAGAAATATATGATAAAATCTCTCTGTAAAGGTCAACATTGTTGGTTGAAATCTTTCGGAAAAAATAAAATACATCATCCACTTTCCTATCCACCACCCCCCTACTCAATCCGCACGTTTCAAGACTCGCTTATTTGGTTGTAAAAATTAATTTCCAATTGCCAGTGCTAGCCTTGAGTTATTTTTTGGTGGCACGAATACATGTATCAAGTACAAGGTTGCACCGGGTTTGTTCCATATATATAGTAAATAGCACCGTTTGACTTGCATTCTTTAAAGCATAGCCTAGTTTTTCAATGAATCGCATATTTATGTTGTGTCTGTTTTAGTCTCAAATGGGCTAAATATAACATTTTACACCAGAAACCATTCATGCATGAACTTATTAAATATCTCAAATGTGGTTAAGAAAATAGCTCTTGTTAGAAGAATCGCTATTTTAAGGTACACTTTTGATAACACGGTCAATAAACATCTCTCTCTCTCTCTCTCTCTCTCTCTCTCTCTCTCTCTCTCTCTCTCTCTCTCTCTCTCTCGTGAACAGCTGACCTAGACTTTGCACGTATTTCGCTACACTGAGCTTTGTTTTTAGCTAGCAGTTATGTTTAGGTTGGCGCGTTTACATGGGAATTTTGTTTTTATCATTACGTGCTGATTGCTCCTAAACAAAATTTGTGAACTTAATCCGGCAAAGGGAAACCCTCTTGAAATCAGTGATGTACAATGAGGTTATTATTATAACAATCGTTAGTATTCTGGTGTTCGTAGATTCTATTTCAGCCCGAAACTCAAGTCTGATCCTTTTCTGGCTACAAATGGAACATCAAAGAATAATATTTGCCACAACTAAAACTATTTTTTTTAAACTAATAAACATCATAGATTAAATGAACTTATCGTAAAACAAAACAAAAAACGAACCGATTGTAACATCATCCTCTGGTAAGAGGGGTAGTTCATTGGATTTACCTTCGTAATCTAAAGAATCAGTTTACTCGATGTTATGACCCGGTGTGACTGCAAAGATAGATTGTCAACAGAGAACTGGTCAGGATTATTTGGAAGATATAATGCAATGCGAGGCCCCTTAGACAAGAACAATAACAAATTTATTCAAACAAATTAATATTGGTAATTTCAAAAGTTATATCAACAGGACGTAAAAGCACTGTATAATTGGGACTGTTTCATCATCATAACGAATGGTGAAAAGAGCGCAATGTCCACGACTGATTGCATCACCTTCCTCTAGACCGTGATCCAACGTTTCCTATTTCCTCGAGTCTTTCTATTCCGAATGCCTCAGTCTTCACGGATATCCTAGTCCTTTACTCTGAACTCGTCACTTTTCCTTGTTACATGTTGGATCTCTTTTATCCGGACTTCACTCGCCCCGTCTCTTATTCCGGACTTAAAGGTCATATGTATTCCTAAATCGATGTATGTACCACTTTCTAGATGTACTACATGAGCGGTCTATTGAACATGTATTGTATGCTACTATATGTTAGATTGCTGTCTAACATAAAATTCACAGATCATTAACCTACAACATTACTTAAAATGAAGCAAATATAATAGGTAATTATCGATAATCAGTATCCTTCTAACAGACAAATGACATCACATGACGTTTCGGGTGGAAAATTGCCACACCCATAGTTTGGAAGAATATTGAGCCAACAGTAAAATGTATTTTAAAGCGATGAGCTATTATTTGGTGCTTGACCAGTAGTATCTTGTGAGCCTTCTCAGCAAATTTTATAACACGTTGTCAAAATAGTGTCAATCTTTTAGACCCGATGTTGAAAATTAACATAATTTCAAACAAGAATTCACATGGTAAAATCATTCAATTGAGGATTGAGAAACTTTGGTCTGTCAGCCTTCTGAAACGTTCAGTGTGGAATTATTTCATGGAGATAATATTCCTTAGAGCGATTGGGAAATGGTCACAACTATCATCACCAGTTTACCTTCGAATGCTAATTCAAAAGCTAAGAACTGAGCAATTATTGTCAGTTTATGCACGTATATGCATCCGTTCCCGGATGTAATATGTTGGCGATTTGGTGAGAAAAGATGCCAAGCAGCTGTTGCTAATGCGAGTGACAAATAGCGACAAGCGTTGGCTGCTAGGATATCATTGCTGGTACAGTCCATATTATATAGCAAGGTTATATTTGAAAGAAAATAACTAATAAAGCTGTGAGTAAGATTGTCACAATCGGTTTGTCTTTTTACAAATTCAAAATAACAATAGCGGCTCAAATGCCACAACACAGCACATTTTTTTACAGATGTAGATGATTTGTGTTTTAGGCAGTCTCCAAAAGATCCCACAGATGATCTTTGTGTTGTTCGTCCAAAGAGGAACTATGAGGAGTAGTATTCATACGCTTTGCGCCATGATGGTTGGTATTCTTTTCATAGTCGATGACATGCGAATCGACAATCCAAGAATCACAGAAAGGTGGATATCCTTTCAAACGCACTTTCACTTCGTACGTTGACGTTTGCTACAGCATGTTTTATTTGATCGAGAAGGACTGATACCGTCGACTTTTATTGTTGAGCTAACACTTCCGGATGGTGCAGTTGAAGACGTTGCAATATTTGTCCCTACCGCTGCGTTTTTCCTTTTGGTCAAATTATTTCGATCCATTAACGATTTTTGTTTTTGTTATCTGTATGACATGTTGGTGAGATCAGGATTGGAGGGTAAATTTTAGGTGTGATAAATTGTATAATAAAAATGAACGTATACAAACCAAACATTTTTATCTTGATTAAGTCATATTAACGTTTATTGGTATCCATTTTGATACATAATTGATGATTACAAATCATTATTTAAACCTTCATGGGATTTGGTGCAATATATATTTTGAATTATTTGTTCAATCAGTTTTCTATTTCTTTGGAATGATTCCTAATTCCTTCAACTGACCATTTGTGAAAAAATAATTGTATATGAATTAATGTGTGCATAGAACCATGACAGAGTAAAATAAGATGTAAATTGTTTGTACATGGAAAATAGGATTGTGTTTGCCAAAAATATTTAAGGCTATTTTTGGTTAAGAAACCAATTAATATAGTTCTTAGAAGAACATCGTAATTTTGGTCTTTAACTTTACCAACATTCTGACTTAGAGATTTGTGACAACAGTCATTTGTTCTAGGAGTTGTCTATCTATATATTGATATAAAATTATAAAGCAATATATTTAACATCATAAATATTATCCTGACAAATTTCAATCTTTTAATTTGAATAAGCGGCATACAAGAGCAGTTCATTAAAAATATTGGATTTTTAAACAGTTGTGATGCATAATAACATTATGACGTTTCAAAGAACAAACCAGTTGTGGTGTTAATAATATTCATCACATCAATATATTTGTATAGGGATATTTTAAAGTTCATCCTATTTGGGTTCTCAGTGCAATACATTTAAAAGGAACGTGTCTGTCACGAGCATAGTGCCTTATTACAAGTAACATACATACATAAGGTTAGTAAAATTAATTGTTTTCTAAGTTGCAATGTTAAACTCTTTGAGGATATCACAGTATTGTTAATTAAGTCAGAGTAATCCTAAATGTTCTATAGTGAATACAAACGTTTAAAATGTTCAAGTTAATTACAATATTGAATGTGCTGATGTGCCAACAATATTGAATGTGATAAAGTACTAATAGTCTTGATTGACCATAATGATATAATCCAGAATGTCTTTGAATGAATTTACACAAATTCC
Organism: Unio delphinus; assembly: GCA_029339505.1. Lineage (NCBI taxonomy): Eukaryota > Metazoa > Mollusca > Bivalvia > Unionida > Unionidae > Unio > Unio delphinus. Next base: position 340,151 of record JAQISU010000193.1, read on the forward strand.
AAAGTAGTGTATTAGTCCAAAACCTCAAGGAGCACTTTGTAATTACAATGAACAGTTTGAATAAATGATTACTCTCCAAGGAATATAACATTCCATGATTCCACAAGCTAAAATAAACAATAATGAAGAAGTGTTTACTCATCTTATAGAAAGTACTTATACAGGAAAAACAGGAACATCGCATTAAATTCTAGCTGGATTGCTACTAGATCATTGTAATGTCGTAAATAAAGTTAGATATTGAATTCAAAATGAGGTAAACATCTTTAAAACTTCAAACCTTCAGGTAGGCCAACAATCTACATTTAGTCACGGAAAAAGATCAAACACATAATACACAGTAACATTATTCATCCTCACATAGTACCGCCCAGCAACCTTTCAACTTGATAGAGAAACTAAATCTTGTTTTGGTCTACTTACAAATGAAATTTAGAGACATATTATAATAACTGCACCTTAAAACAACTTTGGCCATTTGGTTTGGAATGGATGTTTTTTTATTCATTTTTCGTTCTCGCTAAATTCTGCTTTTCCAGTTGTAATCAACTGTATTTATTAGATGAGTCGATGCTGTATGAGACCTACATGTTGTTAAAGGAATTAGCCTTGATGGAGCTGCAAGTGTTTGTTCTGTCATTGATAGTCTAGAATCATATGGTGGGAACATATATGAAGTTATTTTAATGAAAATTCTCAAGAAGAGACAATAATACATATTGGTTGTTAGAAAATATCAAATTTATTTCTTTTCTGAGTGCAGTGAATTCCTCGTTTTGAATATGATTTTTTTTTTTAAATTAAAAAGATAACATTGATTGCAGTACATGTTCGCTCTGTGTATCAATTCTTGGAACCTATGTAATTGTGATTAGCAGAAATAACTAAGAAAGTACATATTGAGGAAATTCAATAAATTGAAAACGTAAATATGTTTATTATATCTATTATTAGCATCTATCGATGACATTTGCTTTTTGCCATATAACTTGCATGCTTATGGTTGGAGTGACCGCACATATTTACATGCCCTGTATGACTTTTATCGCTACTATGAATCCAAACATTTTCTCAGAAATGCAGAACGGGGACACTTTGAATGCAGCTGGACGTGAAGGCCGATTTCACTTGCGGGAAAGAGGCTTATTAGTCATATTGACAACTCTGTTAACTAATGAATATTTAAATATAAACGAAATAAAAAGACGGATAAACTAAGAAAAAGGTGTCCATTAAATAATAATAATAATGAGGACTTTGTATAGCGCCTAATCTTTCGAAGCTATGAGCGCTTTACACCATCAATAATGATATGACTACACTACATAACAACAAATGACAAACACAATGAAATTGGAAAACATAAAAACATGCTGAAAACATAAAAGATACAAAACATGATTAGGTCTCTAAGTTTGTCCCTGCAGTCGAAACAGGAGAGTCTTAAGAACACTCTTAAAATGGACCACTGTGTCTTTATGTCTAATTTCAATGGGCAATTCGTTCCACGTCGCCGGGCCCTGGTGTGGAAACGAACGTTGTCCATATGACTTTGTTTTCACCTTGGGAACAATGAGTATATGATTACCAGAAGAAGAGCGTAAGGATCTAGCTGGTGTATACACATGAGTTAGGTTGGATAGGTATGTTGGACTGCAGTCTGTCATTGAAACATAGCACAGAGAAAAAATTTTGTGTTTGATTCTGTATCGAATTGATAGCCAGTGTAGGGCACAGAGCAGTCGTGAGGTGTGCTCTGATCAAGGTACTCTAAAAGATGATCCGTGCAGTTGTGTTTTGAACATTTTGAAGTTTCTGGAGTAAATATTGTGACGAACCAAACAGAATTGAGTTTCAATAGTCCAGTCTTGAAAGTACTAATGAACACACAAGTGTTTTAGTGGCATCAACTGAAAGATATTTACGAATGGAATTGATGCGTCTCAATTCAATATATTTGTTTTGTTTTTTATGGTTTAACGCCATTTTTCAGCACAATATATAGGCTATACATGGCGGCCAGTATTAGTGGTGGAGGAAGAAACCGGAAAAACCCCGGAAAGAACCACCGACCCACGAGAAGCTACTGGCAAGCTTTCTCACTTAACTACATTAGCCGAATCTTAGACTCGAACCCACGCAGACAGAGGTGAGATGGCAGTGGTCCGTAACGGACAGCGCTTTAGACCACTCGGCCACTCGGGGCCCCCAATTCAATATATGCAGCCTTGCATATGTTCATGACATGTTGGTGCAATGTGCAATATAGTACTTATTTTTTAAACAACCTCAAAACAATTTTTACTCTTTAGAGGGTACTACACATGAGAGAACAATTAAAGCTTTTGCACATTCATTCAAGAAAACACGTAGATATATCCAGACTATTTTCCAAATACATATTTGAAGAGTTTGTAAATGTGAAATATCCCCAAAAAGAAAATTAACGCTTGCAACAAAACGTTTTGAAGGGAACTGACTTGATTGGTATCCTGAACTGGCATATTTGGCAATGAAGCACATGGTTGCCTATGAATTTGGATGGTTTTCCATGCTATGCAATTTTTCGATAATAAATGTTCTCACAAAATGTGTTGTAGAGTTGGATGCACGACATTTCTATTGGCACATAGATATTTCTTTGAAACATCCTGTTATCACTATTTATGACTATCCTTCATTGCACTAGAAAAAAATATTATCATTATTCCTATCCTTGCTTATGTCATAGTCACTGTTTTGCGATTCCACAATGTGTCGTGCATTGAGGGAGCGGCGTACAGGTCTACATGTCTCAAAACAAATACTGTCTCTTATATTTACAATTATTTACCCAATTTAAAATGATATACCAAATTTAAAGTTGTGGGAGCATATGGAGAGTCAGTGTAGGCCATATAAGTAGTGAATCATATATCAGAGAGTGTTGATACAGGTAAATTATGTTTGACGCTATATACTTCAATGTTGAAACTGCTTATACATATTTCCCTTCAGACGTTTTCTCACTGCTTATTTGTCAAACAATTTAATTTCAAAAGTTTTGCCCAAAACATGCTCTTTTCTGATTCTACAAATTTCAACTATTTGTGTGGCAAATTTAAATCCAGTCCTCGATTGTTTGGTTTCAATCTGAGCAAAGCAGTGTTCGGTAGTTTCATTTCCTAGCAGAGAATTGATTCAAACTTGAAGCAAAGTGTCTTTCTCTCTTCTGGAATATGATGAGAAGTCATGTGGTCACTCATAGTCAAATACAGTTGAATCTTGCAAGGGTTTTACTCTGTAAATATAACATTTGTGAAAGGTTCGTGCAATGAATGAAGTGCTGAAAGCTATGTAGAATATTGCAGTTTTACACTAATCGGAAGACAGTGAAATTAGACTGCGTGACAAAGAGAAACAAACGAGTGTTCAGAATACTGCCACATCTCCATTTAAACAAGACAAGATAAATTAAGATGATACAAAATTGCAAACTTCATATACATGGTTTAGTCCTCTGGCTTCAATTGATGCGTAAGACATCATATTTATGTTTCTGTGCATTAGCTTACCTTAATCATAACTCCGTTGACTTTTCTTCTTCCTTTTTTTTTTGTCCTTTGCCATCTCTAAATAATTGTTCTGGACAACGTTGCATTTACTGTCTCCTTGTATAGAAACAATTCCACTCCTGTTGCCAACTAAAGTTGTACCTGGCCTATTCCCAGCTTGTTTGTGTTTGGTCATGTCATCTATGGCAAAATATAAAAGAAAAGATGCTATGTTAAGTCATCGTATACACCAAATAAATAACACAAACTGTGAGAAAATGAATTGTCTTTTTTCCAATTATTTATGCAGACTTGTAACTTCATTTATATGTTCCAAATAATGCCAATAATTATATGACGTTGACTGTATATTTTTGTCCTGCTACTGTACTATGCTAAGCTGGGGTTTCTTTTGGATTTCGTATACACTGCAATATATGAGAAATATGAAACCCCTGGTAAGCACTGTAATGGAAATAAGATAATATTTTATCGTGAATAACATCGAAAACAACAATGAATGTCATCATATCATGTACAGTGTATGTAGTTCTTGAAACACAAATATAATAACAAATGGTTTACATATGGCTCATACAAATCCTTTATTTCTGTACATAACTCGTGGTACAATTTCTCTGTTTTAACAACTGGCTACAGTATGTGCAAGGATAAAGTTGTTGCTCTTCCACTGGAAGTTTGATCTGACTTCTCAAAGTTTCCCTAAAACCAATCAAAAGTACTTAATGTACCTGGTAGGTCTTGAGAGTGGCTAGTACAACAAAAAGAAAGAACGTTACGTTTAATTTTACCTGGTGAGTCGCTTGAGGACTCTGGTGGACTAGAGTCCTCATTTGATGAGTCAGCATCTACATCACTGCTCTCTGGTGTGCGTTGACGGGGCCTTTGCTTGGGAGTCTCTTTGATCTCACTCTGCAACGAAATTATCGTTCATCTAGATCGATCAATATGAAGTGATAAAACATAACTCTTATTTATATTAATGTTTTAGTAGCACGCGTCTGTTTGAATGTACGCATCTCTAGCAGAATCATGTTCATTCGTCTGAAAGCATTCCACTTTAACATCACCATCATCCAAGTATATGCTCCAACTACTAATCGTGATGATGAAGAAATAGAAGAGTTCTAAAGAAAAAATCCAGGGTATAATAAATATGGTAAGTGAAAGAAAAATCCTAATTATCTAAGGAGACCATCATAACCAGATTGACTACATACTTGTTCAAAACCGACACCGATCTGGCATAAATAGAACAAAAACAAGAACGTTCCCAGGTGCTGATGTTGGTAGTGATCACGACCTCGTCATTATGAACTTCCGAGTGAGGTTGAAGACAATTAACAATGCAAAGGAATTCAGGCTCAAATTCAACCCTGAACAACTGAAGAACCCTAACATCTGCATGTCATTCCAAGTCACAATTGGAGAAAAATTTGTTCCACTTCTTGTGATGGATCTTGATGTTAGAGTGATGACAGACAATTTCAACAGTCATGACAACAGTTGCCAAGGACATCATGGCCTCCATCATCCAAAGAAAAAAACTGGGTTACAGAAGAGATTCTGATTCTGGACTTGTCTCACTGGGGTCATGTCAACAGTGCTCCGGTCTGGGTGAAAACCACATGGAGACTCTGGGAAGTTATCTTATGACACCTGTGCAATATAATGCCCGAAGAGACCTAAGAAAACATCAGACACACAACAAGGACAGTGGAGTATCGATAAAAAAACAAGAATATCAGATAAAACTTGAAGAAAGAAAAAGGAGATTGGACAGAAATAGAGAGCAGTCTGCTAAAGAATAACAGCAAAAGACATTCCAAAATGTAAAAGACCTCACCAGACAGAAGCAACCAAGACTCAGTACCACTCAAGACGAACATGCAAAATGCCGCACAGAAGGAAGTGACATTGCAGAAAGATGGACTGAGTATTGTAAAGAACTCTACAACCATCCGTTCACAGAAGACCGAGAGGTGCTTGAAGTTACAAACTCCACAAATGATGATGATTTGTCCATTCTCAAAGAAGAGGTGGAGTCAGCAATAAGAGCATTGAAGAATGGGAAGGCAGCTGGTGTAGACAACATCCCAGCTGAACTTATCAAGAAATCGTGGGGAATCAGTGATAGAGCTAATAACAAATATCTGAAACAAGATCTGGCAGACAGGCGAATGGCCAACACAGTGAAACTGTCATTGATTTTAACACTATCCAAAAAGGGCAATCTCCAGCTGTGCCAAAATTACAGAACTATCAGTTTAATCAGCCATGCGAGTAAGGTGATGCTGAAGATCATGTTGAACAGACTGAACCCACAAGCAGAGGAAATAATCGCTGAAGAGCAGGAGGGTTTCGGATTGGAAGAAGCACAACAGAACAAATATTCAATCTTAGGGTTGAATGTACTCACAATATCAACAAGACATCTATCATGTGCTGATAGATTTCAAAAAGGCTTTTGACAGAGTGTGGCATGAGACATTGTGGGCCGCAATTAATAAGTACAACATGGGTTGACCAACACCATCAAGCAGCTGTACGCCAAGGCTACCAGTGCAGTAATTGCTCAAGGTTTTTTTCAACATCTACATGGAGCGCATCATGAGCAAAGCCCTGGAAAACCACTGTGGGACAGTCAGCATTGGAGGACGTAACATTACCAACCTCCGCTTTGTAAACGACATTGATGATGACAGTGAAGATGAGCTTGCCACCTTAGAGAAGAACCTGGAATGAAATATCTTCCAGATTTGACATGGATATAAGTGCCGAGAAGACAAAGCTGATGATAAATAGTGGCAAATAATATCTCAACCAAGATTAAAATCAGAGGACAGGAACTGGAAACAGTGGACCAATTCAATTATCTTAGTTCCGTAATCACGGAAGAGGGATCAAGAGCAGAATTTTGTCACGAACAGCACAAGCAACGGCGGCAATGTCAAGCTATGACCCATCTGGAGACACAAGAATATTTGTCTGAAAACTAAAATCAGACTATTGAGAGCATTAGTCATCTCAATCTTTCTGTATTCATATGAAGCCTGGACCCTAACAGCAGAATTACAACGAAGAATCCAGGCACTTGAAGTGAGATGCTTCAGAACCATTCTTTGCATCTCTTGCATGGACCACATCACCAATGAAGAGTTGCGTAACACTATCAGGCACAAAGTAGGTCATAATGAAGACCACCTCACCACTGTCAAAAAGAGAAAGCTGAAATGGCATGGCCATGTCACTAGAGCCAACAGTCTATCCACAACAGTACTGCAGGGTAGTGTTCAAGGTGATAGAAAGAGAGGTAGGCAGAGAACAAAGTGGAGTGACAACATCACAGAATGGACCAGGAAAGGTTTTGCAGAGACACAGGCATTGACACATGATCGAGACAAGTGCAGGGAACTGGTCAGATATTCAGCATCACAGTGCATCAACGACCACACTGTCAAGAGACTGATGATGATGATGATGATGATGATGATGATATTTGATGTGCGTCTTGAGATCGTCTCTGTATCTCTTACGAGGTTGGACCTGGTTTCGAATGCCCTGGTCTAGCTTGCCTATGAAAGTCTGCCTGAGGGTTATATTTTGATTCCTGCGGATGATAGGCTAGTCCAACAAAGCATGGCTTGGATCAGATTGGCTTCGAAGCTTGTTATGTTGACTGAATCAAAACCTTCCTCATTGGAGATTTGGTCCTGCCACGTGATTTGCATGATGGATCTCAGGGAACGCTTGTGGAATTTGTTACAACTGACTGATATGCTTTCGGTAGAAAGTCCACATACAACCATAAAGGAGAGTTGCGAGGACAACTGCTTTGTACACCATCATCTTTAACGATTGGAACATATTCTTGTGCTGCAAGACCTTGGTTCGGAGTAGTCAGAGTGCTTGACCGGACTTTTAGATCTTCGCAGTGACCTCTTTTTTCCAAGAACCACTCATTGGATATTGTGCTGACTTGGTATTTGAAATTGTCCACATGCTCCAGTTGCGTGTCGCAATTGGTTATACAGGGTTGTGAAGGGAAAATGTTTGACGCGGACTGGAAGAGGACTTCTGTCTTTCCTAGGGCATTTGTCACATTGAGAGAATCTGTTCATGCTTGCCTGTAGGTGAGTCTCCTTATGAGCCATGAGGGAAGAGTCACCTGCAAAGAGTGTTTCAGTGATGAGTCTTTCCAGACTCTTGTTGTTTGTACCATGGAGAGGGAGATCAAACACAGATCCATCCAGACAATATCTAATGTAGATACCAAGGTCACGGTCACAGATGGCATGAAACAGTAACTGTGTGAAGGAGAGATTGAAGAGAGTACACAGCCTCATTTGACGCCGTCAGGTCCACAAAGACGGCATACCGATACATATTGTGTTTAAGGCACTTTTATTGGACTTGTCTCACTGGGGTCATGCCAACAGTGCTACGGTCTGGGTGAAAACCACATAGAGACTCTGGGAAGTTATCTTATGACACCTGTGCAATATAAGCATGGTGAGAATGACGAGAGCAAGTATTTTGCCATCTATGGCGAGCAAGTGGATGCTTCTATAGTTACTGCAGTTCGTACGTGTGCCTTTAATGTTTATTCTTGTAGAGGGTCACAATTGATGCATCTCATCATCTGATCAGATGCCGATTAGCACTTTGGGAAATGTCTCCAGAGTCTGTGCACTGAGAACCTTGTACACGTACGCTGCGATATCATACTTTCCATTTGCACTGCCAAAGTTCTTTCTTAAATGGCCGTCATCAACCACTCTTTCGTCGGCAGGACATTCAGTTAGTCGTGCAATGGTGGTCGGGGTATTTGGTCAACAGCAGATTGGCTGAACGTTTAGTGCAGGATTAAGAGCATACCAAAGTGTTCTTTCCATCTGTCCCTAATGCCAGCTTTGTCTTGTATAAGTGTAGTGCCATTTTCAGCAAGCAAGGGGGCAGGGCTGGACATTGAAGGGCCGTAGATTGACCTGGTGGCACTGTAGAACTCGTCTGAGTTGTTAGTGTCGGCTCGGCATAGCATTGCATTTCATCAGCTTTCTGTTCCCACCACTAGTCATGCATCTTGCTGATTTCTCTCTGAACCTCGGTATAGAATTTGAAGCAGTCTTATGTAAGAGTGGAATTTGGATCATTGTGCCAGTGGATAAATATTTCGTTCTATATGGAAAAAAGAGCTACAATGTCAGCTTTGTTCTCGCCGAAACAGCCTTTATGGATTTGCTTCTTGGGACCCAGAGTAGCAATAGCTGCTTCTGTTATCATGGCCTTAAGCTTGTTCCATTTCTCGTAGGCATTTCCACGTATTTGGTTGTTTGTTGGACACCTCATTATCTATGCGCTTCTGGAAATTATGCTGGGTGGAAAGCTACATGAGATTTACAATGTGGAAGGCTGTGCGTACAAGCGTTGAACGCTTTGGATCATATGGGGCAATGCAAAGGGTAGATTGGACAAGCCTGTGGTCTGTCAAGCTTTCTGCTCTTCACATGCCAAACTTACTGCTGCCCTAGGTATAGAGCAGAACGACCCGCGTGTCCAACGGCCATCTACATGCAGGTCTCTACAAATCTACAAAATCTTTACAAATCCCATTGGGCATCTCCAACTATTGCTTCGCCAGTCGCCCGTTGCCGTCGGACTTTGATAGGTGTATATAGGTAATGAGTGTACTGATGGGGGTGAATGATAGGTGCACAATATAACCCCTGTGCGTTAAGGATATTTAAGTGAAACAGCCTTTGCACAGAGACAGCCTCACTCTCTAGGGAATGGTAGATGGGGCTGAGTGGTAGTAAGATTGGTCACGTCTGGGAACTACTTCGGCTGCATTGCATAGCCATGACGTCTTCATCTTCAGTGCCTATATATATATATATATATATATATATATATATATATATATATATATATATATATATATATATATATATATATATATATATAATGCGATTCGTACTTCAAATTAATTCCAAAAAAGCTGTCGACTTGGGCTGGTCATGAAAAGTACAATAGTTCAACAAAACTTAAATAATACAACGTACAATGTTTAATTTGGCAGATGATTAGAACTGTTAAGATTTTTTCTTCTTAAAAAGCCGAAATATAAATTGGACCTCTCAGCAAGTTCAATGAATTAACTATGGTAAAATCATGTTTATTTCCAATCGTGCTGAATCGTAAGTCTTACCTATGCCACTTGAGGAGCTTCATTATTTTCTAATCCAGACTGGTTTGGTATTTTACCTGAAACAAATTAGCCAATAGAATTGTTATCCAAGAAATATACCATTAAAGGACAAAGGGGAAAATGCACATAACCGAATTGGTATTCATATTTCCCAAATCAGCCAATCTAGATTAATCGTTTTTTTATTTTATACCAGTAACTGACAGAAAATTGAATGTATGTGTTATCAGTGAACTCGGAATTTAGTAGTATGCCAAAATGCACCTGCTTCAATAGTAGATAACCCTAAAACGTAGCAATGACTCGCATAATGCAGCAAGACATAATCCCAAAACATAACAATTTTCTCCTCAACTTCACCAGTACATAATTCCAAGTCACAACAGATTGACATCTACCTACTGCTTGACAGTACATAATCTCAAAACAAAGTCACTTAAACGAGACACGAAGGTCATTACAGTTTAATTTGTATGAAACCTCTAGAAAATATTTCATTTAGGAGTGGAAATTTGGAATTACACGTGTTATCTCTTTGGTTACATTCTGTACGCGGTGAAACCTAAACACACTGATGACATGTAACAATAATGATGGTAATTAAAGTGAACTTCGCTAAATGTACAAATGAAGAGGGCCCTGAGTTGCCGAGTGGTCTAATACGCTCTTCGTTACGGATCACTGCCATCTTACCTTTGTCTGCGTGGGTTCTAGTCTAAGATTCGGCTAATGTATTTATGTGAGAAAGCTTTGCCAGTAGCTTCTCGTGGGTCGGTGATTCTTTCCGGGGATTTTCCCGGGTTCTTCCTCCACCAATAATACTGGCCGATATGTATAGCCTATTGTGTGCTGAAAAATGGCGTTAAACCCTACAACAACAAACGAAGAATTGCAAAAATCTTTGGGAAGTCTTTCCAAATAAATGTCAACACAAAGTTCTTCGAGACAAGTGGAAACGTTAAAAACTACTATTAAAAGCCATCATTGTGTATAACATAACACATATTGGTAAACTATCTAATACCTATATTAGTTGTTTACGAACATTAACAATATGACTATGACCTATGGATATACCATGCAATATATTTTCTAACATTCTCTTTTCATTTCGTATCATTCCTAAGTTTAGCAGATAACATTTAAAATAAAAATGTTCATAATCAGTTTCCGAGTGTTCATCACGCTCAGTTCTGTAAAATGTCAGATGTATATTGGAAGCATCCACTATAAAATATATGTCTGACTAGAGAAGGATGTCTAGACACTATAGAATATATGTGTGATTCGAGAAGGATGTCTAGAAACTATAAAATGTCTGTCTCACTAGAGAAAGATGTCCAGCCATTTTAGAATATGTGTGACTTGAGAAGGATGTATAGCCACTATATAATATCTGTCCTACTTGAGAAGGATGTCTAGCCACTATAGCATATATGGCTGGCTTGGAAACAATAACCAGCAACTATATAATATCTGAGTGACATTAAGAATGATGTTCAGCCACTATAGAATATCTGTCTGACTTGAAAATGATGTCAAGCCAGATCAGAATATCTGACTTGAGAAGGATGTCTTGCCACTATAGAATATGTCTGACTTGAGAAGGATGTCTAGCCACTATAGAATATGTCTGACTTGAGAAGGATATCTAGCCACTATAGAATATGTCTGACTTGAGAAGGATGTCTAGCCATTATAGAATATATGTCTGACTAGAGAAGGATGAATAACCACTATATACTATATGTCTGACTAGAGAAGGATGTCTAGCCACTACAGAATACATGTCTCACTTGAAAAAGATGTATAACCACTATATATCTCTGACTAAAGAAAGATGTCTAGCCATTATATAATAAATATCTGACATCAGAAGGATGTCTAGCCACAATCGAATATATGTGTGATTAGAGAAGGATGTCTAGCCACTATATAATATGTCTGACCTGAGAAGGATGTCCAGTCACTTCAGAATATCTGAGTTGAGAAGGATATCTACCCACAACAGAATATGTCTGACTTGAGAAGGATGTCTAGCCACTACAGAATATATGTCTGACTAGAGAAGGATGTCTAGCTACCATAGCATATATGTCTGAATTGAGAAGGATCTCTAGCCACAAGAGAATATATGTCTGACTTGAAAAGGATGTGTAGTCACTATATAATATATGTCTGACTTGAGAAGGATGTCTAACCACTAAATAATATATGCATGGCTTGAGAAGGATGTCTAGCCACTATAGAATATGTCTGACTAGAGAAGGATGTCTAGCCACTACATATTATCTGTCTGCTTTGAGAAGTATAGAAGATACTATAGAAGATAGGTCTGACTAGAGAAGGATGTCTTACCACTACAGAATATATGTCTGTCTTGAGAAGGATGTCCAGCCACTTCAGAATATCTGTCCAACTTGAGAAGGATATGATGCCACTACAGAATATCAGACTTGAGAAGAATGTCCATCCACTATAGAATATATGTCTGCCTTAAGAAGGATGTCTAGCCACTACAGAATATGTGAATTGAGAAGGATATGATGCCACTGCAGAATATCTGTCTGACTTTAGAAGGATGTCTAGCCACTTCAGAATATGTGTGACTTGAGAAGGATATGATGCCACTACAGAATATCTGTCTGACTTGAGAAGGATGTCTACCCACTTCACAATATGTATTACTTGAGAAGGATATGATGCCACTATAAAATCTGTCTCACTAGAGAAGGATGTCGAGCCACTTTAGAATATGTGACTTTTGAGAAGGATGTCCAGCTACTTCAGAATATCTGTCTGACTTTAGAAAGATTTTATGCCACTGTAGAAAATGACTCACTTGAAAAATATATCTACGGAGCTATAAAGACGAATTAAGCAAGTTAGTTTTATTTTATCAGATCATGCAATTTGTTGATAGCCACTGTCCAGTCCTAGTCATTCAACCTTGCATATACAGACATCATGTCCGGGACTGGGCTGGATCAAGTGTCACTCTGGCAATCATTATTATGAAACGTAAAAGCAATCTAGTGGACATTAATATAGTGTTTGGACTTAATCTCATTATATTGAAAACGAAACATGCCAATTCAGACGGCTATGACAAAACACAAAATTTATGTCTGTTCAAAACAAAATTGTCTAACATATTTATTTGGAAAACCTGGCACCTTTTGTTATCAAGTATACTACAGCACTGCAAGTACCACCATTTTGTAGCCAAGGGGCAGCTGATCTTATACGTTTAGTTTTTGCAATTCAAAGTATTATGCTCTGACACTATAATACATATAATTTTTTTTGCCTGAGAGAGAGAGAGAGAGAGAGAGAGAGAGAGAGAGAGAGAGAGAGAGAGAGAGAGAGCAGTAATCAAATAATGCGAATAAGTAGCACAGTCTTCAGTTAAGGCAAATGAAAGAGGAATTACAGAGGCCCTAGTGGACATGAAATAATTCATCTGGCTTAAATAACGTCACTAATACCCCTTTCACTAAGCCGGCATATGTAGTATTGTAGGAACACAACCAAGTGAAATTGCTCTCAAACGAAACCTTGTTTATTTTACCAATTGTACTCATTAGTTATTAGGTTAGTGTGTAACTGCATATTTGATGTTAAAAACCCATGTAACAAATGTATGATATATAGATCTAGGCTGCTAGCCATTTCATCTAATCCGATACAATTTGTCTCATTAATATAACCTGTATTTGAAGTTTGAAGAAAATCTGAAAAATGTGTTTTGAAGTGTGATATCAAGCTCAGACAGGCAAATGAAAGAAGACCCCATTAATTTGTGTAGATGCTGTTCATGTTTGATAATTGTTCATGATCTTCATGACATAATATCTTTTTCCCATTTTGAACTAATAAATCCAAAGGTATGGATTCTATACTGTTAAATAATTCAGCCAAATTAATACAAATTCACCTCATCAATATGGATGGCTCTTCTTCCTCTTTTACTTTGATGATCTAAGCTCATTTTTCCAATGTTGATCAATTATCACATTATAAATATGGCTTTCATAGGCTTACAAGCCCAGCAATTTATATACAAGACCACCTGAATAATCTGTATGAATCTTGTTCATATCTATCAGCTGCGTCTCTCATGCCATAGTGATGAACCAACACGTAGGTCTGGTATTGTAATATAAACATGCCACACTAATTATGGCCAACACGTACGCCTGGCATTGTAATCTATACATGTCATACAAATCATGCCCAACACGTAGGCCTGGTATTTTAATCTATACATGCCATACAAATCATGGCTAACATGTAGGCCTGGTATTGTAATATAAACATGCCACAGTACTCATAGTCAGCCATGTATTCCTGGCATTTTAATCCAAGCTTGATGTACCAATCATAGGTCAAACATGTAGGCCTAGAATCGTAATCTAAATATACCATAAAAATCAAACTAGTAGGCATGTCATTGTAATCAAAACATGCCACACTACTCAAAGTCAGCCATGTATTCCTGGCATTTAAATGTAAGCATGATGTACCAATCATGGGTCAAACATGTAGGTCTACAATTGTGATCTAAATATACCATAAAAATCAAACTAGTAGGCATGTCATTGTAATCAAAACATCCCACACTCAGTATGAACCAACACATAGGTCTGGGATAGTAATCTATACATGCCATACAAATCATGGCCAACACATAGGCTTAGGATTGTAATAATATAAACATGCAAAAAAAAAATCGTGGCCATCACATAGGCCTGGCATTGTAATCTATACATGCCATACAAATCATAACCAACACATTGGCATGGCATTGTAATAATATAAACATGCCACACTAATGATGGCCAACACGTACGCCTGGCATTGTAATCTATACATGTCATACAAATCATGGCCAACATGTAGGCCTGGTATTGTAATATAAACATGCCACACAAATCATGGCCAACACATACGCTTGGCATTGTAATCCATACCTGCCATACAAATCATGACCAACACTTAGGCCTGGCATTGTAATCTATACATGCCATACAAATCATGGCTAACATGTAGGCCTGGTATTGTAATATAACCTGCCACACTAATCATAGTCAGCCATGTATTCCTGGCATTTTAATCTAAGCATGATGTACCAATCATGGGTCAAACATGTAGGCCTAGAATTGTAATATAAATATACCTTAAAAATCAAACTAGTAGGCATGTCATCGTAATCAAAACATGCCACACTCAGAATGAACCAACACATAGGCCATGCATTGTAATATATTCATGACAAACAAATCATGACCAACACTTAGGCCTTGCATTGCAATCTATACATGGCCAGTACATATGCCTGGTAATGTAATCTATATATGCCATACAAATCATGGCCAGCTTACAGGACTAGCATTGTAATCTATATGTTCCATCCAAATCATGGCCAAAACTTAGGCCTGGTATTGTAATCTATACATGCCATACAAATCATGGCCATTACATATGCCTGGTATTATAATCTATATATGCCATACAAATCATGGCCAACACATAGGCCTGGTATTGTAATCTATATATGCTATACAAATCATTGCCAACACATAGGCCTGGTATTGTTATATATACATGCCATACAAATCACGACCAGCCTAAAGAACTAGCATTGCAATGTATACATGCCATACAAATAATGGCCAGCACATATGCCTGGTATTGCAATCTATATTTGCCATACAAATCATGGCCAACACATAGGCCTGGTATTGTTATATATACATGCCATACAAATCACGACCAGCCTACAGGACTAGCATTGCAATCTATACATGCCATACAAATCATTGACAACACATAGGCCTGGCATTGTAACCTATACTTGCCATACAAATCATGACCAACACATAGGCCTAGCATTGTAATGAAAAGATGCCATACAAATCATGGCCAACACATAGGACTAGCATTGTAATAGAAACATGCCATACAAATCAGGGGGCAAAACTGTATTCCTGGCATTAGGATCTAAACATGGCACACCTTAAAAAGTTAGCTTCCCTTCACTAGGATACTGATTAATCCAAGAGAGCTGAGATAAAATAGTCTGTGGAAGATCTTTTTCAGAAAGTGCATAACCTGGTTTACAGTGATAAACAGTTGTTTGCAGAGATAAAGGGAAGGGAACAACCCAAGCAGCTGACAGGAGAGTGCAACGTACATCTGTCACATGTAAAGATTACTATTTTATGTACCAACTGAACAGGAATCTTGCAATCAAAATGGGACAATGAGGTATATGAAAATGTACTATATTCATGTTAATAGAAACTGTTTATGCCAGTCAGTCGTTCTTGTATGAAACCGATAAAAACAGTTCAATATTGAATAAGAGGCCCCGAGTGGCCTAAAGCGCTCTCCGTTACGGATCACTGACATCTCACCTCTGTGTGTGTTTGAGTCTAAGATTCGGCTAATGTAGCTATGTGAGAAAGCGTGCCAGTAGCTTCTCGTGGGTAGTGGTTCTTTTCGGGGGTTTTCGCGCGTTCTTCCTCAACCAATAATACTGCCCGCCATGTATAGCTTATCGTGTGCAAAAAAGTGGCGTTAAACCCAAAACAACAACAACAACAATATTGCATAGGCTATATATTCTTCAAGAAGTAGAGGCAGCCCTAAATTTCATTGCTAATAAAGGATAGAGGATACTATTCAAGAGTTCTCAGAGAATTTTATCAAAACTCGTTTAATTGACCAGATGAGTAAGCCAATATGCAGATAACAACATGATTGACATAATGTGTTAAACAAACTGCAAAAACAATAATATATTTTCATATCCACCTTACCTTTAAAAGAACAATGGAGGCAAAAAAAAATTCAAGAATGTAAGAATCTAAATAGAATCGACAGACACACAATAAAGGTAATTATTACCTGGCTTCCAAATAACAATGCCGGACTCTAGATCTCTGAAATGTAGAACCTTCATCCACTGAAAACCGTCCCTAAATAACTTAAAATTTGTGACTTTGACCGTTGATCACAACGGACAAAGAATGGTAATTGGGTCATTTACAAAGTATTAAGTTGCGTACATCCTTTCCACACAATTGACAAAGCCTCCGTAACACACACAGTGTCACCTCCAGCAATCTGTATGGTCAATTGTTACTCAATGCTTACTTTTAAGCACATATGTCCAGTATGAATTTGTGACTGAACTAGTGGAGACATGGAATATCATTTTTTGACCACTCAAACATATCGTGTTTCTCAGGTTTTCTGTATCACCGGATCATTATACTATCATGCGTTATCATTTACTTAGCTGATCTTTGAAACATTAGAAGTTAAGGGAATATTATGTTGTTGTTGTTATAGGGCTTAAAGCCATTTTTTAGCACTAGATAGGCTATACTTGGAGGCCAGTATTAATGGTGGAGGAAGAAACCTGGAAAACCCCAGAGAGGACCAGCGACCCACGAGAAGCTACCGGCAAGCTTTCTCACATACCCACATTGGCCGTATCCTTAATTCAAACCCACTCAGGCAGCGGTGAGATGGCAGTGATCAGTAATGGAGAGTGCTTTAGACCACTCGGCCACTCGTGGCCCCTAGAATATTCTGTTTCATTAAAAGAGCAAATGTTCTCAGCTTGACTTATAATGGTTTGTCCTCATTATGGTATCATACTAACAATTTGATTTGTTGACGAAAAAGACAGGGGTACATAGGATCGTACATATATCTCTTTGAACAAATTTCAATGTTGTTATCATCAAAGATGGATGATAAGCTCATGGTCCACAATAGTAAGGTGAAATTTGGTTATCGGAAAGTTAATTTTTTAAAAAGGTTATTCCGTACTAACAATTGTTTTAGATCTTTAGGATACACGTCCATAACCTGGATCTCGAGACATTCAATTCACAAATTTGAATTATTATATTGTCCTCTAAACCAGCATGTTTATTATTGTCATACATTGTATATCCTTCACGGGTATATAAAACACTATAAATGCATTTGTGTTAGCATAATGTCTTTATATTATAAGACACGACAGGCTAGGACATAAACTGTATTTAGATTTTGATGTGATGATACTTTATATGAAATATTTTTAATAGCATCCAACAGCGTTTGTATTTAACTTCATAGACTACTGACAGGTGACCAGTAATGACATTAACTGTGTTCTCAATAGCTATATGATCCAGATTGTCCCTGAATCACTTTGTATTTTTGCAACGAATGGATAATGTATCAGGATTAATTGGATATTGTATCAGCATTAAATGGATAATGTATCAGCATTAATTGGATAATGTATCAGCAATTAATGGATAATGTATCAGCATTAAAATGTTGCAATATCAGTACAACTGTTTTCAGTCTCTTTATGGCTCAGAACCCAATTTCTATTGACAGATTTCACCACGTAAATATAAAAGAATGAATTTGAATTTAAATAAACAGACAGAAATGCATGTAATATTTATTATTTCATAAATAACTTATCCCAACATTAAATTGAATATGTTTGTAAATAATGTTTCATACATTACATATAGGAATTGAACTTACTATATGTGCATGAAATACACAAAGTTAGATACCTTTAAAAAAATGTGAATTCAAGCTCAGCACCTTCGATACTCGCCTGTACGCGCTCAAAACGTTGATGTCTACCAGCTATTGAATTTGCAACATTTCTTAGCAGGTGGTTTCTAGGTATTCAATAAAAGCATTCATTTCGGAATTTTGGCTAGCACTGAACAAACAATACAGGAGTTGCCCTTAAATATTTCTTTTTAGACATTTTGGACAATAGAATGGCATATATATATATATATATATATATATATATATATATATATATATATATATATATATATATATATATATATATATATATATATAAAACCGCTTACTAGAGTGAATCTTCCGAAATAGTTTATTATGGTCCTATCTCCTTTCCAGCAACGGTTGGAAGATTTTCCTCAACGGCTCAGATGACATCATAACCATCTTTTAATACGTTATTGGTAATGAAGACAATCCGTGTTTGGATTGCATGAAATCAACGAACTATTATCAACTAATTATTATTAACTATTATTATTATTATTGGTCCATTCGACCTTAGAATCACATGCAGGCACTTAAAAAAACTAGTCCATAGCAAGTGTTACCTAAATAGGTCTATGTAGGCAGTAAAATATTAATCTAAATTAAATTTATCAACAACAAGGCTTGCTCTAGTTTATCTTATTAACTTTTATTATACATATTTGATTCCTTTAATCACAATTTTCAATACCACGGCAGAATTAATGTACTAGCGGTTGGAGTAATAGGACAAAAGCGAGTCAAAATTATTCAAAACAAACATTTTACACAGCAAAAGAAAATACAACAATTACTCTAGAGATACAAATTCAACAAAATTAAACAATACAATCTCATTTAAAAGGTAAGCTGGTACTGGTAAATTGGTATACATTTCTGAACTGGAAAGTGGCAAAGCTCATTTGCTTTTAGATAACCACAGAACATTTAAAGTATGGTCCCTGGTACTCATTAGGATGAAAAGGTCTAATGATCCAGACAAATAATTGATTATAACTGAGCACTAACCTGGCATGACAGCCTCACCAAGTGAAACTGGCTCTGTTACGTCAATGTGAACATCATGAGGTGATGGACCTCCAGTTTCCAAAGAAGCTGTTTGTGAGTCATTATCAGACGGGGCTGTCATTTCCTGGTCCTTCCATTCGTTTCCATCCTTATCGAACTCTTTCTGGTAATGTTCTTTAGCCTTCTTCTTGTTTTCGGAAACTCTGGTTCGAAAACACGCAAAGCAGCCCAATGTGAACGCTTCCGAAGTTGACTGTAAATAAAACAAAACAGTTCAACATAAGGACATTTGCCCATTATTTATTTGTATTGCACCTAGATCAACCCTTCCCACAATGATCAATGTACTTATCCATTTTTGTTAAAAGTGACAAGTGCAACCTGTTCTGGCCCTGGCCTAGTATAAATTAATTGCCATTTGTTATTCTTTATTGAAATTATATACATGTGCATTGATTGTATTGTTTGATGGTCCTCCCACCACCTCACACCCCAATATTGTTTCATGATTTTAGGCATTGTATATGTTGTACATTTGATTGTAATAGTTATGAGAACGATATATACTGCAACTGTGTGTATGTATGTCAGAACTGAGCAGAGAAAGTTGACTATACCTCATTATTGAGAGATGTTTATATAGTATGTTTTAACAAGAGTATGCAGTACAACCACACTATGCAATGTTTTGTTATTTGTAGAATGCTGTTAGCTGGGGCCGTTATATTATGGCTGCAATCTTTGTCATTGTTATATGTTGGATTATAATAGCCATTACATTATTTTAAACTAGGAACATAGATCTCGGAGTGTTTAATCCAAATAGTTTAGAATATAAGAACGTTGTGATCTGATGTCTAGCAAATGACATATGCGATTAAGTATGAATACGAATTACTAGTGATGGCAGTATAGAGAACATAGAAATATGGTCTGTCTGTCTGTCTTGTCTATTTATCCAAGTTCATCTATCTATCATTTATATACTAAATTGAATGAGGGGGTGTACAAGTCATGTGGAAGTCAGATACCAACATAAGATGACATGCAGGGAACTACTTGGAAACTCGAGAATTGTGAACAGCAATAAGCGAAACAAACACGCTTATTATCATTAGAAGATACTTTAGTTTTCTAATTACAAAGTGAAAGCTTACGAGACACAGAGAGTATGATTAATTAAATTTCAACTAATTGTAAATGTCTTATCGTAAGCCGAAAGTTTAGAATGTTTGAAAGAAATTCACATCGTCTTGAATGTCGATAGTTTTTTTTGTGCCGATGTTCTAAAAGTCTAAACCGTGTTCACAATCATTACAAGGTACTATATTAGTGCAAATGTCAAAAAGCAGTTTATAATTCCAATAAATAATTAAAATAAATAATTATTTTCCTATTCCATCTAAACAAAACTAAAGTCTCTTAACACAGATTCCCTGAGACTAACATAAAACAGTAATGAACAAACGCTTAGTAACCTTTTGTCTATACAATATTTAATTAACCTACGACACAATATATTATTCTGCAAAGTGAAGTTTCCGATGGAAAATTCCGCTAACTCTTGAAATCAAATTTTGGTGATTACTTACTGCTTATAACATGACATAAGTCAAGGAGGGAAAACCCCATTCACATCTCAGTCAAAACAGGAGAAAGGTTAGGTATGCAAATCTATCCACAATCCTCATTCAGTCATAAAAATTTAAATGTAAATTAATTATACATAACACCTCCACAATAAAGATTTTTTTAAAATACACGTTAGTCAAATAGACAAATAGAATAATAATAACTAAAACTACCTACTAGTGTGTCTTATGAATGACTCAAAATATACACATAAGAAAGTGCAATATGCTGCTTAAAAATATTCATCAGTGCATCTGCAATAACTTTAAGGGCTCCGAGTGGTCTAAAGCGCTTTCCATTATGGATCACTGCCATCTCACCCAGATTCGGCTAATGTAGTTATGTGAGAAAGTTTGCCAGTAGCTTCTCGTGGGTCGTTGGTTCTTTCCGGGGGTTTTTCCCGGGTTCTTCCTCCACCAATATTACTGGCCGCCATGTATATCCATCTGGGTGCTGAAAAATGGCGTTAAACCTTACAACAACAACAACAACAGCAACAACAACAACAAAACAATCACTTTATATTTTCCTCTGATGTTTCTAATGTTAATATTGTATTCCTGCTGCATCAAAAGCGATCTGAAGAATATGTGAAGTTTTTTTTATATTAGTTTATGAAAGTAAGAGAGTTGTGATCAGTGGATACAATAATCGGAGAGGTCTGAAAAATAAATGTTTCAAGGTATTGCGAAGCAAGTATCAAAGCCAAATATTCCATGAAGCCTCTACTATGCTATGTAGGGTAGATGTTTGTATTGCCGATCCTAACCTGGAGAAATTAATAAAGAACAAGTTAATTGGACTTGCTGCTCATTATGATCCTATTGAGGTGAAAGATTCCTTGATGAAACAGCAAATCAAGAATATCACGATAGATTATTTGGTAAACCAGAGCCTTTTTGATTAACGTGTTTATGGTTTGATAAAGAAGTCTTTGTCTGTATCGGATAAAGTTAGGATGGAAAAAGAGTTATAAAAACTGCTTCAGTATGATTCACAATCGTAAATACAATAGAAACAAATCCAATTGCAAAATGAAGCATAGCAATTAAAAGAGAGAAACGGGAGAGAGCAAGGTAGAGCGAGGTGCAATAGTAACATGAGCAGAAAGATAGAGAAAAAGGAGAAGGTACACATATAAAGTCAATAAAGGAGGAGACAGAAAGGCTATAATACAATTAAGAGAAAGATAGGAAAATTGAGAGATAGAGAAAAAACAACAGAGATTGGGAGAAATTATAGAAAAGAAACTGAACAAATTTCCTGAGAGGCTAAAAAAAGCACCAGAACCAGCTATATAATTAAAATACCAGAAACTAATAATACTTAAAGCAGTGAAATTCAAATTAAAAAAAACAATCATCGTACATATAAAAATCGATGAAATATAAAAATTTTGAAAATTTTTTTTAATCCGGAAAATAGTCATATAATATTCACTATGCGATGAGCGTCCCATTTTTTGTGCTACATCTATGGAGTTTATATTAAGCATCAAGATAAGATACAAACGAAGAAGCATTTCATTTCCCGTAATATAAATATATTTCCTTAAAATCTAAAAACAGACAAGGTAATATAAAATAAAATAATGAATATTATCATAACTTGTACATTCAATTTAACTTTAATCTAGAAAAGATCCAAGGTGTTTCGAACCTAGGTTCTAATGAACTAGTACCACTGTAGTCACAGATCTAAATCCAAATATGCTTGAAAGTAAAACGATGAAAGCAGACTAATAGAAAGTAATTTCACATACTCCTCATGTTGAGTCTGCTTAAATTAAGACTTTTCTACTCCGCTTGCGTTCGCATGTATAATCAATTGGTGTACACCATATCAACAATGCATGAAATCAACCAAATATTATCAAACGTTCAAGTCATCATATTGCGTAATATCAAATTATTCAGCCAACCACTAACTAGGAAATATATGATATGCCTCCAGCACAAATGTACTCCTAACATCACGTGACCTCGATTCAAATCAATGTGTGGTGTACTTTACCCGAGATAGTTGCTGTTCCGATCATAGTTTCTGAACAAAAATTCTGCAACATATTGTATATGAACACTTAATTTATAGAATTCAAATGTAAATGCCATAGACCCAAATGACCTAAAATAAAACTATAAAATACATTAATCTATAATGCAGATATCCATAACAATATATATTCCTTAAGCCCTTCAAAATGAACAGTATCTCATATCAACAGTAAAATGCACACTTTACGAGCTTCAACCAGCAAGTACTCTTTGTAGTAAGAAAGTATAATGCTCTCTTGAACTTCACATTTGCAACCATTTTCTTTTCTTCAGTTTTAAGAAAGCATTTAGCCATTTGTTTCTTGAAAAAACAGCGGAAATAGTCAATATATATTTAGGTAACCTCAAAACCTGATCTTGTATGTAAATGTGTATGTGTCTGTGCTCTTCTTGCGAGTTCTAGTTCTAGTTATGTTAATCTATATTGCTTTTACTTTCCTGCTTCTCCTGTTTCCTTCCTCACTTTGTCACTCTCCCCAGCTCCATCTCATATATATGCATCTACAGTCGCTGATCTTCTTTCTTTGTCTTTGCACTTGTATTCGTCTCTTTATGCTTTCCTTTCGGCTCTAGTTATTGTCTCTCTGAATTTGTCTTTCTTCCCCTTTTCTGTCTCTCCCTTTCCTCCCTCTGCGTCTTGGTTTCCTTTTCTTGTATTTGTATTTCTCTGTGATCTCTAGCTAACCGTTGGAGGTGTCTTTAAGTTTGGTATTGCATTGATATTTATCTCGAGTTTTTAGTTTCTAACTCTCTTTTTTATCTCTCTGCATTTTAGTTCTATTTCATGTTTCTACATTTTTGTTTATATCTTATCATTTTCTTCGTATTTGCATTTGTCTCTAATTTTGAACTTTCTGCGTTTGTATTTCCCTCAATTCCCATTCTTTGAATTTCCATTTGTCTTTCATACTCCTCTTCTGAATCTGCATTTCCATACTTTCTTTCTCTTGCTTTGAAAACAGTAAATTCTTTAATTTCCTAACAACACCAGCAACATACTTTCTAATTAAATCAAAGCACATAAATCCAAACGTATTTAAGCCACTAAATACTCTGTCAAATTAATATGTATCTCTTGCTATGGTAGAGAAGAAATCCAAACGTATTTAAGCCACTAAATACTCAGTCAACTAATATGTACATCTTGCTATGGTAGAGAAGAAATCCAAACGTATTTAAGCCACTAAATACTCAGTCAAATTAATATGTATCTTTTGCTATGGTAGAGAAAAAATCCAAACGTATTTAAGCCACTAAATACTCAGTCAACTAATATGTACATCTTGCTATGGTAGAGAAGAAATCCAAACGTATTTAAGCCACTAAATACTCAGTCAAATTAATATGTATCTTTTGCTATGGTAGAGAAAAAATCCAAACGTATTTAAGCCACTAAATACTCAGTCAACTAATATGTATATCTTGCTATGGTAGAGAAGAAATCCAAACGTATTTAAGCCACTAAATACTCAGTCAACTAATATGTATATCTTGCTATGGTAGAGAAGAAATCCAAACGTATTTAAGCCACTAAATACTCAGTCAACTAATATGTATATCTTGCTATGGTAGAGAAGAAATCCAAACGTATTTCAGCCACTAAATACTCAGTCAAATTAATATGTATCTCTAGCTATGGTAGAGAAGAAATCCAAACGTATTTAAGCCACTAAATACTCAGTCAACTAATATGTATATCTTGCTATGGTAGAGAAAAAATCCAAACGTATTTAAGCCACTAAATACTCAGACAAATTAATATATATATCTAGCTATGGTAGAAAAGAAATCGAAACGTATTTAGGCCACTAAATACTCATTCAACTAATATGTATATCTTGCTATGGTAGAGAAGAAATCCAAACGTATTTCTGCCACTAAATACGCAGACAAATTAAAATGTATCTCTTGCTATGGTAGAGAAGAAATCCAAACGTATTAAAGCCACTAAATACTCAGTCAACTAATATGTATATCTTGCTATGGCAGAGAAGAAATCCAAACGTATTTAAGCCACTAAATACTCAGTCAACAAATATGTATATCTTGCTATGGTAGAGAAGAAATCCAAACGTATTTAAGCCACCAAATACTCAGTCAAATTAATATGTATCTCTTGCTATGGTAGAGAAGAAATCCAAACGTATTCAAGCCACTAAATACTCAGTCAAATTAATATGTATCTCTTGCTATGGTAGAGAAAAAATCCAAACGTATTTAAGCCACTAAATACTCAATCAAATTAATATGTATCTCTTGCTATGGTAGAGAAAAAATCCAAACGTATTTAAGCCACTAAATACTCAGTCAAATTAATATGTATCTCTTGCTATGGTAGAGATGAGATGCAAACGTATTTGAGCCACTAAATACTCAGTCAAATTAATATATATCTCTAGCTATGGTAGAAAAGAAATCCAAACGTATTTAGGCCACTAAATACTCAGTCAAATTAATATGTATTTCTTGCTATGGTAGAGAAAAATCCAAACGTATTTAAGCCACTAAATACTCAGTCAAATTAATATGTATCTCTTGGTATGGTAGAGAAAAAATCCAAACGTATTTAAGCCACTAAATACTCAGTCAAATTAATATGTATCTCTTGCTATGGTAGAGAAGATTTTTGCTTCAGTGAGATAATAATGTCTGGCAATACCTTGCAACTCTCCTTTTTTAACGACTCTTGCCCTTCCTGTGACAAATTCAAAACAAAACTCTTGACTTAAGATGACGTTGTGAACCTTAGCGTACTTTACTAAACATTTCAAAAGTGAGAATAATATTCAGAAATAATGTCAGTTTAAATATTACATAGAAAGTTTGATATGTTTGAAATGTTTCGATGGAATTGAGATCTTGTAGGAGACTCTAATTTATGTTACAATTATATGGTCTTCCGGTATGTAACAGAAATACAGCGAAAAACAAAGTATAATAAATGAAACACATAAGTTATTTTCTTACATACAACGAAAAGATGACTCAAAAATCCAAAGTATAGAATTTTCGGAATCAATTCCAATAGTTTTGAACTTCTGGATGTATAAGAATGATATAATCCAAAATGTCGTTGAGTGAATCCTAGATACTTCCAAAATAGTGTTTTAGTTCAAGACGTCGATGAGCATTTTGTAATTCTGATAAATAATTTAAATTAAGAATTCTTTCGAGCGAGCTAGGACGTTTTTTTGTATTATAGCACAATAACGCGAATTTGGTTTATTGACACATCACAGTGCGAATCAAGTGAAATTGCAGTCCTATCATGAAGCTATGTTTTCGCTATCAATTTGTATTGTTGTTTTGTAAAACCACTAATGAACATGACTAGATAACGATTAAATCGATATACATATATATATATATATATATATATATATATATATATATATATATATATATATATATATATATATATATATATATATATAAAGTACTTCATTTTGAGGGATATTGTGCTGAAACTATTGTAGTACATTTGTAGTTTGAATAAGTTTTTTTTTGCATAGCTATAAATAGCTATACATAGCAAACACGACAACTCAGGATGGCTGTCCATAATAAATGAAAACATACAGTTATTACCTTTTCTGTTTCTGTAAGAATCTCTTTACTCCCAAGAATCCCTCTGTCTTGGGCTGGTGGTTTCCTTCTATCTGTTGTACGTACACGTACTTCATGGGACTGTGTGGTTTCTACACAGAGAATATTTATATGTCTTTAACTAGTATGCACATTTTTACCTGAATATTAAGTCGGCTCTGGAAAAAGGTTGAGGAGTACAACCGTAAATATTAAATAAACACTAATTAGAATACAACATTTTACTTGATATGTCATTGATTAAAAGCAAGTTTTAACATTAAGACAAGCAACATACTTGAAGTACACCCAGACATAATACATACATAATAATGAACGCATATCGGCAACATAAACTGCAACTTATTACCATCATA
Source organism: Unio delphinus (assembly GCA_029339505.1). Lineage (NCBI taxonomy): Eukaryota > Metazoa > Mollusca > Bivalvia > Unionida > Unionidae > Unio > Unio delphinus. The sequence goes on from JAQISU010000193.1 coordinate 367,179, forward strand.
TTATTAAGACAATCACCCTATAGCATAAAAAAGAATCAAACGATTTAAATCAGAAGGGCCAACAATCTATCTGTTCCATCGTTTTCTTATGAAAATGTATGTACATATAGGTACATGTAGGTCAATAGTCCATCAATCCATCTTGCAACATTATTCTGTTTTAGTTTCAACCAGTATCTTACATAACCAATATAAAATTTGCTAAAGTTTCCTGGCTAAACCTGTTCCAGTTGCTAGATTTTTCTTATTGAAATGATGCATATTTGGAAATGTTATAATGAATGCAAAATAAGTTTCACATGGAAGTGGGTCAATGTCACAAATATTCATGGAGCATTAGGAGTCCCAAAACTTCCACTGAAAGATTGAGTAGGATGCATTAATAAAATGGTGACTTTTTGCTTTTGAGTGACTTAACGGCATTTTCAATACATTACTGGCTATATCATGCAGAGGGAACGATACATAAATCTTTTTTCCCAGCAGGCAGTGCCATACATTTATGTACCACAAGAGGTCTATAGGGATCTGTATATTTGTGAAGTATCTCATTGCTTCCTTGCATTTTGTTTGGCAAATACGGCAAGTTAGTAACTCATGCAGTTGACATTTTTGCAACTATATTCGCTTACACGTTGATTTGCAGTGGAGTAAATACGGAATAAATATGGCAATATTTTGGTAAGGAATTTCTAACTTGGGCATTAAGTGAAAATTGATTCATCAATTGATTTCAAACTTCAGAACTTTCAACTTTTTAATTTCAGTTTGTTTTCAAATACTCTATAGTCAATTGCATACTGACGACATATGCATCCAAAACTTGTCAAAGCCTCCTATATGTTTCTTTTTTTTTATTTGTATCATTTTTCATTTTATTATATAATTAACAAAATAACGTTATATGTTTATCTATTCTGATTTATGTGGTGAGCTATGGTGAAATCCTAGCAACATTGCATTTATTCAGTTTATGACATTACACACAATCTTTCATTTATATCTTGCGTATTTAAACTTATTGCGTATTTAAACTATCTCAGATATTCTACTGAGACAGCATTACTTTCAAAATAGCTCCCGTGGTGGGCATGGTTAATGTCAGATTGGAACCATGTTCATTAAGAACAAGGTCTTCAGAGATCTGAAGTCTTTTGGATAGAACCCCATGCCATATTGGTTATTCATTCAGGTTTATTAGTGACAACACCATTTTGAAGACACCAACTCTGACAGCTATATGGAATACACAACTAGCACCATTGCCATTTAGAACCATATAAAAAATGAGGTCTCTATTTAGACATCTCATGGTGGAAATAACGTATATCCGAAAGGACAATTTTATATAAAATTTAGAAGAGGTCGTAAAAAGAATGTTACTAATAAAAACATGTATAAACAACCATCTATACAAGCGGAGTAGAAATAATAAGAGTTTGAAGATTTTCGTAATGGAAAGGAGAAGCACTATTTTCAATTAAACTATGGAATGTGTATTTATGGAAAGCTTCATGGCAGCGTTCCAAGCAGGTTAGAAGGTGTTCCAATAAATACCAATCCTGTGCTAACGGACGTAAGGACGATTGATGCCAGACCATTGCTTTAGTGTCTTGTGGGTTTTTAATTGTGTAATGTTATATTCTATCTAACTTTATATTTCACTAAAAGTAGGATGCAGTCGACTATGCTTGTATGTTTACCTTTTAAAATTGGGCCTTTCCGTTTGGTATAAAGATAGAATTTGAATAATGTTGAGTATTGCAAGTTCATTTTCTGCTGTAGGTATATATATATTAGGGTGTCCCAAAAAAATTTTTTTTTGAAAATGTTGGTGCATACCCCTCTAAAAGTTTCCTTTGGGTTACAAAATAACACCCCAAAAAAATGAGACTTTTAAAATAATGTTTAGGGGTCCCCCATGGCCCATGAAATTTTGGCAAATCGGTGTAAATAGCGTTCAACAGGTCATAGTTCTAAAAGTTTCTGTGAATCAACCACTGTTCCCATGATATATTGTTTGGTACCATTAGAAAGATCTTGATTAGTAGATTCTAGCAATGTCTACACCTTTATGTTTATGCTAATGTGGTTTCAAATACAAACAATGCAAAACTGTGAAAAACTGGATTTCAACAACTGCATCTTACAAGTATATATATTACTTATTAATAATTATTTGTCATGTCACTTTTTGTGTTAGTTGTGTATTTTTAACAATGTTTTGTAAACTTAATGTAAGAATAAAACTTTACTTGAAAAAAGGATTTTTTTTGGTAACTACCCAGGCAACGCCGGGTACTTCAGCTAGTGCATATTATTAATTCATAAAAAAAGTATATTTACAGATTAAAAAATATTATTAATTGAATTGAATAATATTAGTGTTATTATTATTTCCAGAGCAATAGCAAAATCGACTAGTACTCGCAGTAGGGATATCGTTTGGTTGATTGGACATCCCCGTGACATGATCACAGGTGCTCGCCTTCCATCTGGTCGTGATATCATGAGGAATTTTGTCTACTACCACCGACAGCAGAAATTGACTGTTGCAGAGAGTGCACAGCGAGTGTTTGATCAACTGTTGCCCTTCTGGATGAAATCTCGACTTCCGGTGCGCCACAAACCAAACATTATTCAGAAGATCAAAGATCTTTATTGTCAGCATGTTGGTTTGGTGAAACATCGCTCGAGGAACAACACCAAGGACCAGCAGAACCAGAAAGAATATGGTGAAAAACTTGATATTCTGTTTGACATCAGTCATGCTAATTCTAATGAACTGATTACAAACAAGGAAGACCGTCAGTTTCTGAAACTGCAGCAAGAGTCAAGAGCCGGATGCCTTGGGTCAGTTGACAGGAAAACATTTTGTCGTGATAACGATCGGCTGAGCGCAAAGAACGACAACTGAAGCGAGCCGCCGCAACAGCAGAACAACTCTGCAGTGTTCAGGCGACTGTCAGAGCTAAAGAATGTGAAGATGATGAAGACAAAACAACAAACTCATCACAGTCAAGCAGCAGTTCCTCAAAATCAGATGAATCTTCAGCAGACGAATTCATCGTTAAATCTGCGACGCCAAGTAGCAGTAAACAGTGTAAACGCACTCGTCGCACTGTAATCACTCCGAAAGTGTCAGCTGTATTGGACCGAACAAATACAAGCGTTCGTACAGCAACTATGATCCTAGCTTCTGTGGTCAATGAAGTAGGCTGCTCAACATCCTCAGCAATACTTTCAAAAAGTACAATTCACCGCCAAAGACTGAAGTTTCACTGTGAAACTGCCACCCAGATCAAGGATGACTTTAGACCCAGTAAAGCTGTTGTGCACTGGGATGGCAAACTGCTGCCTGATCTCACAGGAGTAGATACTGAGCAAGTATTGCCAGTTTTGCTATCTTATGTTGTTGATGGTAGCACAAAACTTCTGGGTGTGCCAAAGTTGACATCAGGATCAGGAAAGGCTGCAACAGAGGCAGTTCTGGAGTATTTGAAGTCATGGCAATGCAAATTGCTTGTGATTGGCATGTGTTTTGACACGACAGCATCAAACACTGGTAGACTTAATGGAGCCTGCACACTTCTGGAGACAGCCATTGGTCGCAGTTTGCTATGGTTGGCCTGTGGCCATCACATGTTCGAGGTACTTTTGTCCGATGCATTTGATGTGTGCTTCTTTGGTCCATCAGCTGGGCCTGAAATTTTGCTTTTTAAGCGATTCATAGAAAAATGGTCCAACTTAGTCCACCGTCAACCAAAGCCAACTGTGACACCATTAATCTCTGCGTGTGACAAACTTAAAACATTCATTGCAGAACAGTTTCAACTCAGCCACCCTCGAGATGATTATCAAGAATTTCTTCAACTTGCAGCATCACTGGTTGGACGGGACAGTTCAGCGACGCTTCGAAAACCTGGTGCCCTACATCGAGCTCGCTGGATGGCGAAGGCAATCTACTCCATGAAGATTGAATTGGTCTTTGATGGGAATGAATCAGTTATCAAGCTAACAGCCCGTGAATTACAGGGAATTAAACGATTCAACAGATTTGTGGTGAACGTCTACCTTCAGTCTTGCTTCGCATCTCGAGTAGTGGTTGATGCGCCATACAATGACATTCTACTCATTCAAAGACTAGATGACTACAATGATGTTGCACTGAAGAACATTGGCTTAAAAATGATGTTGCGTCACTCGTGGTAATTAACCGAAGAACTAGCTACGCTATCTCTGTTTTCTCAGCATCTGTCGTGCGAGGAGAAAAAACAGTTACTATTAGCAATCAAAGATGACCGAGGATTGCATTCGGTTAAGTCACTGCAGACACTGCCGCACACACTGCATGAATTATCGATCTCACGAAGTTTCTTCAAAACCACCGCCATCGATGATAGTTTCCTCAACATTCCGGCTGAAGATTGGCCTGAAAGTGAATCGTACAAGATTGCATTCAAGTTGATCAGTAATTTGGCCTGTGTCAATGACGTTGCCGAACGGGGTGTCGCCCTTATCCATAATTTTAATGCTACAATAACTAAGGATGAAGAACAAAAACAATACCTTATGCAAGTTATCGAGAAGCACAGGCATGACTTTGCAAAGTGCAATCGTCACAATCTTTTGGATATGTCGAACTGAGCGTTTTATGTTGTATTTGTACGATTTTCAGTTTTTTCACCTTAATTGTTGTACAACTGCAGCTAATAAAATCTAGGTGTATACCACTGTAATACATTTCTAGATTATACTAATCAAGAGCTTTCTAATTGTGTCAAATAGGCTGTCATTTTTTCATGTTACGAACGGTTAATGTATTACACCGTATCGAACTGTTTTCACAATGTCGAATGCCATCATGACTATTGCCTAAAATTTCATCACCCTTGGGGGACCCTTAAATATTATTTGAAGGACCTATAATTTTGTAGATGTTATTATGGAACCAAAAGGAAACTTTTAGGAGGGTATGCTATACAATATTTTAAAAAAACTTTTTTTTTGCATAATATGGGACACCCTAATATATATATATATATATATATATATATATATATATATATATATATATATATATATATATATATCTATACATATATATATATATATATATATATATATATATATATATATATATATATATATATATATATATATATATATATATATATTGTTACAAGTCCGCTCAAAATAAAGAAAAATTCATTGCAAGTTGAGAGCACATGTTTTTCACGATATGCACATTATACATTGTCAATTAAAATTTTTTTAATATTCAAGATTAGTACGTACTTAAGTTTTTCGGGCAGAAATAGTTTCAACATTAAAACTTACTAATGACTATCCATTTTAAAAAGACATGGTAACCAGTGAAAACAGTTAATAGCACAATCCTTGCATTATGATCTACCTGAGAAATTAAAATGATAGAACATTTACAATTACATCTATATATGACCACCTAACATTGAACTTTCGTGTGTCACAAATATATTTGGCTGGAACAACCCTGAGAAGTAACCCTGAAAATTCATTAGAAAACATTTCTGATTTACCTGATATACATATAAAATCTCAAACTAGATTCCAACTAATAGTAAATACTCTATCAAAGGTCTAAATGTTTAGAAAGAATAGCAGCCTTGAATGTACTGGTGTACCAATAGTCTTGAATGTGCTGATGTACCAATATTCTTTAATGAGCTGATTTATTAACAGTTGTGAATGTGCTGATGTACCAGTTTTCTTGAATGTGCTGATGTACCAATAGTCTTGGATGTGCTGATGTACCAATAGTTTTGAATGTGCTGATGTACCAAGTCTTTAATGAGCTGATGTACCAATAGTCTTGAATGATCTGATGTACCAATAGTCTTGAATGTGCTGATGTACCAATAGCCTTAAATGTGCAAAATGCTTCTTTTCACATTATATCTAAACACAACAGTACATGATTCAACAATGCTGAAGTTAAAATAAGGAAAGTATAATGGTTTACCTCATCCTATATATTTATTTGACATGAGACACAATATAATGCCGAGGACACGAGTCATTTCAAGCATAAAAAAGTCACTAATCGTAAGCAAGATCAGGCTCTAAATTTAAATTCAAGTAAACATCTTTAAACAAGAAGGACAGCATTAACTTGAATGAAACCTTCAATTAAATAATCAGGTAGGCCAAAGCTCTACCATCAATAAGAGACAACGGTCATGCACATTCTATTAATTAAATATCATAACACATTGAAACGAGTTTACAATGGGAATATAAGGCCATTTAAATTGGCATTAGATGACCATGACAACCACACAAATTGCATTGAAATCAAACAATTTGTTTGTTTTTGGGAAATGAAATCCTTCACATAATGTAACAACACCATAGGTCTAAATTATTTTCTTTCAATAAACAATCTCAGCTACAATTTGTAGCATTGATTTTGGGACTGATCCTGAGGGTATATCTCCTTCCGTCTCTTCATCCACAAATAATCTGCTATCCGCTTGAGTTTAATTATTTTACGGGGATGTATGTATACGCCACGTCTTCCTTAGTAGGATATCCAGCCTATTGTCGACATTTCTCCCTGGCTGTTTTGTGCTACCTGTGTTTTACATGAGGGTACACTTGTTTATAATCGCAAGAAAAGCCCTTAGAACTCTCATGAACAATAAAATCATGATGACAGTCATTGAGGACTCGCAATGATAATATGACACTACATATGCAACAGCTCTATATAAGAAGTTATTGTTGATTGGGTTTTAATGTACAATAATAGTTGCATCATTCAGCTGAAATTGAAGTGCTTTCCTTTTGCATATACAGAAAGTCAGTTGTCTTAAGGTATCACGGTACCGATTTTTTTTTCTCCATAGACCTCCATGCTAATGTTTTGTGAAATAAATATACTTTCTATCCTACTTCAGCACGCATGTCACACACAGTCACAGAGAACAATCTTAGATTGTTAATTTGACAAGGACAAAACTAGGAAATCCATTGCATTTAAGATAGCTAACTCTGCTGGAACTAGACAGGGCTAAGAGCTATCTTGTCACTACAGACCCAGTTTCACCCAGGTGTCCCACATTTTAAAATAATCATGACATATACAAAATATGAACTAACTTAATCTCACATGTTACCAAGAGGATTAACCTTTTTTTTAAGCCTAACAGAAAGTACAACTCTTACATAATGTACAAATTACAGCTAGTGTTATTGTTTATTTCTGAATGCAAGGTTTCCTTCACTTTAAGCGTCTCCTACCTGGCATTGTACAATTGATACCGTTATACCTTATTGGACAGACGCCAATATACATAACGTACCTGCTACATTTAAAACTAGGTAATGAAGGAGTTTTCTGAATTGTTGAGATATAAGTTCAATAATGCGCTGTATAATACAGAAATCGTGTGAAAAATTCCAAACCTCGACTTGCATAATCAAGCAGTCTGAATAAGGAAAGTTCCAAGAACTTATCTTCTATGTTTATCTCTGGGAAAGGGTGTCTTGCATGCACACTTTACCAATGGATATCACATTCTAAAACCATAACTTTGGACATCTCGCAAATGCCAGATACTGTTGTAAGACTATTTGACTTCCAAGTATCATGATACTCTGGGCATACACTTCAAGGACACATACATTTTAAATATGAAAGTATTACTCACACCGTTTGTCCTCTATTATTTATTGGAACAGTCCTGTTGACATGAATATTCTTGTCAATTGCAACCAAGATGTTGCTAATTATTTATGCAACTGCTAAACATTTACACATCAAAATGAGATCATATTCATTTAAATATGTTAGTAAGAAATAGAAAATAAAATCTATTCATCACTGACTTATATTTAAAACTTATTACCTTATATTTATACCAGACGTGTACATCAATGTGCATAGATTATATCTTTATAATAATTCAGTACATATCTATTATATATTATGCACAGTAAATATTATTACATACAAGTTCGTCATACAATCTAAAACTATTACCTACGGCTATGGCACAATATAAACACCTCCATAGAGTAGAATTGATACGACTAGTAATAAAGTGTGTGCGTGCCTAACGTTTACAGGAAATGTGTTACAAAAGGAATGGTATGTACCTAAAACTTGCATAGAATTGGTACGTGTTCATCAGATTAATTATTGTAATGAGCTCAAATTCAAAGTAAAGAATTTTACACAGGTACAGTAGTGTCCTATTATTTGCACTGCTCAAAACCTGGCCAGCACTAGCAACATATCGGCTGACCGTGCATCTATCTCTTTTAATCTTGCTATAAATATATATATATATATATAAATATAACCAGTGAATAAAACTGACAGGGCATAACCAGTACCTGTCCAACAACAACCTTGGAAGTTCAGTATCGGCTGAGAGTACTACCCCTCCATCAGTTGTATCCAACTATTGATTGAGTTATGTTTCTACATCAGTTCTTCGAAATGTCTTCTCGGAATTTGATAAACGCTGTGGGAGGTCTTTGCATTTTCTTAAATTCTGCGGTGTGTCCACCTCATACTTAAAATGCTACACCGTGACTTAAAACACGCCTGCTAGACAGAGATGACGTCGAAGGTTATGTGATCATGCAATTTTGTCGTACCAGTTCGTGACCTAGACTGTTTAATTATGGCGGTTCCTGCCTCAAAGTAATTTTCCATTGTTTTTTTGTAGTTATATTGTTACGTCTATTGGATTTAAATTATTTATTTGTTTAATTGTTAAATCCAAATTTGTGATTTTGGCTTTAATATTCATTAATTGGGAGATTTTTCTGGAAAATTCAGGCTGACCTAGACTCTAGCTGTAAACAGGTTGACCTTGGCTTGTTGACCTAATTCTTGACCCTGCTTGAGACATTATCAACAAGCTTCTAAAACTATTGGTTAATTTCAAGGAAAACTTTTTATTTTTAGTTCTTGGGGGTAGGAAACATCTAGATATTTCTTTGAGTACGTGATTTACTGAAGGCAGTCTCTTTCTGTGACCTTCCATGAACTTTCATAGAATCACACGATCACTTGTTTACTTAAGAAAACAGGTATATGAATTAGTGTTTGGGATAGAACAGTTCAGTAGAATCTGGGCTTTTATAAAGTTAATAGTTGTTTTTATGTTTGAGTGTTAATTTTAATTACCTTGTTCTGGACTTTGTGTCAATTCATTGAAGCAAGAGGAATTATTTGGAAAAGAACCTGTGTTCATAATTTCATTTGGATGATAATAAAACAAGAACTGCATCACGTGACATTGTCAGCCATTTTGGATTACATCGTCAAGATTCGAACCTGGAACTATTAGAACATTTATTTATCAGGACTCTTGCAATTCCATTAGTGGATTTTTGTTGTGAATTCTATATAGGATTAATGCTGGATTTGATTCTCTAAAACCGTAAGTTTTTTTATTTTATGAAAATAATTGTACTTAATACATTCTTTGTTCAAGTTATACAAGCTTGTTAGTTTTCACTCTTTCTTTGTTGCTGCCTATTCGAGCCTAAGCACGTAACAATATGAATCTGAATAAACCTCATAATCATGTGCATTCCATAGCGAGTGATAAGTTCATATATCTCATTAATTAAATGACTAATATTTTTGTTTTAAAAAATCAGAAAATTACAGATATTGCATCTTGAAGCATTCTTATTGGCAGGGATGTGGCATTGTTAGCCAAAATGAACGGGGGTATCATTCATTTCATTGCGCGAATACTGCGTCATAAGGCAGATGAAGCAAACGGGAAAAGTGAGATGATGGATTTGTTTCATGCAATAGCAAATTATCTCTATTCAAAGAAATATGTACTACCTGCATGACCTCTCCACACCATCCTTAGGCTCCAGATCTGATTTTTCCCCCACAATGAGATGAAAATCTGTGCCTGATTTTGATCAAGACACATTCCCTGGGGATCTGGTGGAAGTTCCAGTCTGAATATCATCACTAGGTCTCCATTCTGTGTCAGCTGATGGATGTTTCTGCTGTCAAGATGCTGATTGCAAACATAGATGAATCCTCTTTTGTCTGCGCAGATTCCCCGTGGCCAAGAAAGGTCCTTGCGCCTATATATGAATTTCAGCTCTCCAGTTTTCACGACATATCCATATACACCTGTGTCAATAGATTTATCAGCAAAACACGAGATATAAACGCATTTTCCGCTTTCACTTGCAGCCACGTAACTGTAACCAAACCCACCGTTTTCACAGATTTCTTGATATTTTCCGAATTTTCCGTCAGAAATTGACAATACACTCCAGCATTGCTTGGTTCGGTACATACCACACACAACAAGTTTGTCCAGCTTTGGTATGGAGCTCACACCACGACAAGGGTCGAAGGGTGTCTTTAACACGTTCAATGATTTGATATAAGGTGATGGTCCATTGGCTATGACAGACATAATCTGTATTGTACCATTCCTTAATGTCACCGCTATTTTCAACCTGTTTTCGTCAATGCTAAAAACATCCCAGAGTGGGTACAGTTCTTCTGATGTTGCTAATATATCACCTGTCTGGCGATTGTAAAGGTTGACCCTATTCGTTGAAAAATCTACCAACAGCATCCGTTGTCCTGATAAATGCACGATTCCGGGGTACAAATGGCGGGAAGAATGTTCACCTGAAAATTGGACAGAAAAACCATTATAATTATACTGACGAAACGTTATTGAGCAATCAATATATCAGTTAATCAATCTTACTGGTTATAATTTTGACGTTATCTATTGATGTGCATTTGATGCGACATAACTCACAGAAATAAACTTAAACAGACAAATATATGCTTTGGAGCCATAACAGTATCTTCTATCATGATTTCGCTGACACATTTGGTACAAAATGACTTTTCCACTAAGCGTTTATCATGGATATATAATACAGTGTTAACAAATACTTCAATCAATAAATGACTTATACAAGAGTTCGTAAGGAATATGTCATTGTAGGTTTAAAAAAAGCATCTAAAAGGTATTTAACAACTCGTTTGAAAACTAGCATATTTGATAACTTCCCTGTCAAAGATTTAATCAGGATGAAGACAATAGTGACGATGCATACTGAAATTAACAGGACAAAAACTATACGCATGTTCTTGCAGATTGTGGAGAAGGTATGCATACAAAGTGTGCTTACATTTTGTGTAATATCATTCGACCAAAAGACTGACGGAAGAACAGCAGCGTGTGATAGACGCTTCTCATGGATTTGAATAAAAAAGCAAACATTTATATGACTTAGCAGACACTATACCTTGTAGCGTCAGAGCTGCTACTGTGACAAGATCACAGTTTCCGATAAGGTAGTCTGCTACGGTAGCCATTATGTTGACCTTTGGATACTGATGCTATGGATATATCGCATCAGCTGCTAATATATGCCAAGACCAATGCCATAATATAGCTGCAAAATATTCTCAGAATCAACGGGTTTTTAAAGAACATCTACTATAAGTCTGTGAACACATCCCCATTTGTTTGTACCCCCCTGCCGATTTCAGTAACGAAAAGCATAAACAAACAAAAAAAATCCATAAATCTTACTCATTTCATTCATTGATTTATAATTTCTAACCCGATTGCGACCACGGTGTCCATAACACCTTCATCGTCTGCGCGTCTCATGCTAAGTGAATGTTTTCATTACAACTATGGCCGTCCTCGACATCAATTTCTAGTTTCTGGACAAGTCCATTTTCAGCGAAGGGGCGGATGCGTAATCGAGGGAAGTATCCGGGAGTAACCAAATAGAAGCAATGACGTCACTGGAAATAAGATTTGCCCAAATTGTGTGCAATATGGTGTCGTGTTAATATGAAACTTCCGCTAAGCATGAGACGCGCAGACAATGAAGATGTTATGGACACCCTTGTCGCAATCGGGTTAGACATTATAAATCAATGAATGAACTGAGTAAGATTTATGGATTTTTTTTGTTTATGCCTTTCGTTACTGAGATCGGCAGGAGGTACAAACAAACGGGGATGTGTTCACAGACTAAAACTACAAAAATGTAAGAGACGAAACATTTGGACGACTCTCAACCAACACAATATTTCTTTAAAAAAATTGTGTAGATTTATAATATTATTATGAAACTTAATCCCACAAAAAAGGTTATACATAGTAACTCATAACAGAACACTAATGCAATGAAATTTTTTCAAAAAAAGGAATTTGGATTTCAGAAAAATAATACCCTATACCTATGGCTTACCGTCACATCTGGCGTAATTCACAGACCCTAATCACATGTCTGCTTGATATTCTCTATCTATCTCTATCTATCCCTTAGTCTTGCCGATCGTTGGGGCACCACTTATGACCTGACAACCAGATTCCTCCATTTCAATCTGTTCTCTGATAATCTCACTGTGTCACTCAGCTTCAGTCCTGTCCACTCTAAGATGTTATCCTTCCATCTTTTCCTCTGTCTTCCTCTCCTTCGTCCTCCCTGCATAGTAGCTTGCATGATTGTCTTAGCAAACCCCGATGATCGTGTGACATGTCCATAGCATTTCATTTTGCGTTTCTTCACAATGGTCAATAGCTCTTCATAGGGCCCAGTGGCTTGCCTAATTCTGTTTCCCACTTCCTCATTCATGGCATGATCTCTATATGAGTTGCCAAGCAAGCTTCGAAAGCATCTCATTCCAACAGCTTGTATCCTCCTTTCGAGATCCGCTGTGAGGGTCCATGACTCACAACCATATAGGAACACAAGTGCAACCAATGAGCTCATGAGTCTGATTTTTGAGCTGACTGGGGTGTTTCTGCTTTTCCAAACTGTCTTCAGCCTTGCCATTGCTATTGTCCGCGCAATACTAGACAATATTTCTGGTTTTGATCCCTCGTCTGCCACGATGGCTCCTACGTACTTGAATTTATTAACTGTTTCCAGTTTTGGCCACTAATAATGATGTCAGTGCTGATGCCACTGGTGTTGTTGGTCATACATTTGGTCTTCTCTTCACTGATTTCCATACCAAAATCAGTAGCTATCCTGTCCAGTTTTTTTCCATCAACTGAGCTAGCTCCTCCTCATTTCCTGCAAGGCCATCGATGTCATCAGCAAAGCGCAGGTTCGTTATTATTCTGCCTCAAATAAAGTTCCTTCATGGTCTTCCAGTGCTTATGTCATGATTCTTTCAAGGAAGATGTTGAAGAGAGTAGGTGAAAGCAAGCAGCCCTGTCTGACTCCCACAGTTGTCCTAAACCAATCTTCTATTTGACCGTTGAATCAGACTGCGCTGGTGGCCTTGCTGTAAAGGCTTTCTATGACTTTGATCAGGTTGGCATTGATGTTGTACAGCTTCATGGTGGACCAAAAGGCTGCATATCATACCCTGTCAAACGCCTTCTTAAAATCTATAAAGACATGATAAAGGTATTGTTGGTGCTGGAGGTATTTCTCACATAGTATGTTCAGGTTGAAAGTCCTTTCAGTTGTGCTTCACCCTGGTCTGAAGTCGGCCTGTTCTTCAGCTATGATTTCCTCTGCCCGCGGCTTCAGTCTGTTTTTATAATTTTTAGCATGACTTTGCTTGGGTGGCTTATAAGACTGAAAATTGCCTTTTTTGGGAGAGTTACTATGAGTGACTGAGTCCATGGTGTTGGCCATTCCCCTGTCTGCCAGATCTTGTTGCAGATTGTTAATAAAGCGCTTATCATGGCTTCACCCCCTTCTTGGACTAATTCTCCGAGGATGTTGTCTACTTATGCTGCCTTCCCTTTTTCAATGATTGCACTGCAGCCTCTACTTCTTTTTGGAGGATGGGGTAGTTGTCAGTGTTGGTCACTGGTGGGGTGTTGAGTATGTCTGGGTCCCCTGTATGTCTGTGGTTGTACAGGTCTGAGCAGTATTCTTCCCATCTCTTAAGAATGTTTTTTTCTTCTGTAAGACATTTCCCTCTCTTATCTTGAATGATAGAGAAGCGTCCTTGTTTTACACTGGTCAGGTCCTTCACCAGTTTGTATGCTTTTTTGTTATTTTTTTCTTCAGATTGTTTCTATATCTTTACACTGGTCTTCAATATATGTATCCCTTGCCTTTTTCATGCTCTTATTGATAACCTGGTTGATTTCCCTGTATTGTTTTGCTCCTCCTACTTCTGAATTTTTCTTCTTTAGCTCACGACGCTTGTCACACAGATCAAGTATGTCAGTTGTAACCCAAGGTTTCTTTGGTAGTCGATGTTTGCCAAGGATCTCACTGGCTGTTTGGGTCACTGCTCTGTTAAATGTGTCGATCAATGTGTCTGTAACTGTGTTCTCTGCACTAAAAAGTAACAGTGGTGCAAATGTTTCTCCTATCTTTGCCTGTAAGGCTTCCGCTACCTCTGGGTCGTTTAGATTGTCAAAGTTGAACTTAATTCTTGTGGGGCCTTGTTTGTCGACTTTCTTTAGACGTAGTCGGAGGGTCATCATCACTAAATCATGGCCACTTCCAATGTCTGCTCCTGGAAAACTTCTTGTCTTGGCAATGTTTACAAAAATGGTGTGGAAACGTCTCTTCACCATGCTATAATCAATCTGGTTATGGTGTTCTCCACTCGGGCCTGGCCAGGTCCACCTTCTGAATTCTTTGTGTTGACCAAACGTGTTTATCAGCTTCAGATCATTGAAGCTGGCAAATTCCAGGAGACTTAAGCCTCTGTCATAGGTTTCTGCATGCAGTATCGTCCACATGTGCCTTTCCAGTTATCAACGACATCCTCTCCTATTTTGGCATTCCAGTCTCCTTGCACCACAAGAATGTCTTTCTTTGGGGTCTGCTCCATGACTTCTTGCAAGTTGCTCGTAGAAGTCCTCTAATTCTTCATCATCATGGTCTGTAGTTGGATCGTAAGCTTGAATAATGGTGATATTCAGTGGTGTTGACCTCAAGCGTATGAAGATGAACCTGCTGGAGACTGGCCGACAACGCATGACAGTCTTTACGGTGTCTTTGTGGACGAGAAAACCGACACCATGTTCATGTTTATCATCTCTGCCAGAGTAGTATAGTTTATGGCCATCCTCTGTTAATTTTTCCCCAAGGGTCTTCCATCGTACTTCGCACAGTGCCAGGATGGTCCAATGGTATCTGTTCATTTCGTGTGTCAGTTCCTCTACCTTTCCAGGCGTTCTTCATGTTCTGATGTTCCACGTACCAATGCTGATGTTGTTTCTGGTTCGGAGTTTTGGTGGTAATCGTGCACCAGCAGCACATTTAACACCTCTGACCTGGTGCAAGACAAAAGGCGGGGTCATTGTTCCGGGCGACAACCGATCCGGTATGGGTTGAGGAAAAGTTTTCATTCCATGTGGTGTGTTTTGGGCAATGAACCTGGCGGAGTCCATCCCTCTCCAGGCTGTTGAACACAGCCGAACTCCACGTTACTAATGGCTCGCCTTGGTCCTGGACATATGGTCGTTGAGTCCTTCTTCGGACTCTTCGGCCCTGGGTGGAAACCTTAGTGAGGAAATGTATACGCCCAATCAGATACTGTGACAGCACCCTAGCCTTTGTTTATCCAAAACCTAACCTGAAAGGCAGTAGGGAACTCGGGGATGGGGAGGGGACGGGTTGGGGTCGTCTATCTCACGTGCAAATGTGAACATCTGCCCACTGCCCAGCTCGATATTCAGTGTTGGGCAAACTATGGCCCAACAAGGGTTCTCATGCGGCCTAATTTTCTTTCTAATTTTAAGAGAAATATAACCAATGTAAACGTTGCCAAATACCCACCCAGTGGGAAAAGCCATAGAAATTTCATTGCAACTTTGGCTTGTTTCGCATTCTATTCATATATGTATGATTTTTTCCTCCAACGGGTACTGGGAAAAGGCACAGAAATTTCAACAGAACTTTGTTTGGTTTGTTTCACAATCTATTCATATATCTATGACATTTTCGCCACCGGGTGGGTCGATCTAGGTATGCGCGCTCATTCGTTGTCATTCACTGTTAACACGCTCGTTTTTTTTTGGCTCAGTTCGTCGTCAGTGTCTTAAAAATAATAATAATGAGGACTTTGTATAGCACCTAATCTTTCGAAGCTCGATGCGCTTTACACCATCAATAATGGTATGACTACATTACAGAACAACAAATGACAAAAACAATGAAATTGGAAAACATAAAAACATGCTGAAAACATATAAGATACAAAACATGATTAGGTCGCTAAGTTGGTCCTTGCAGTCGAAACAGGTGAGTCTTAAGAGCACTCTTAAAAGGGACCACTGTGTCTTTGTGTCTAATTTCAATTGGCAATTCGTTCCACGTCGCCGGGCCCTGATGTCCATATGACTTTGTTTTCACCTTGGGAACAATGAGTATACGATTATTAGAAGAAGAGCGTAAGGATCTAGCTGGTGTATACACATGGATGAGGTTGGATAGGTATGTTGGACTGGAGTATGTAATTGAAACATAGCACAGATAACACATTTTGTGTTTGATTCTGTATCGAATCTATAGCCAATGTAGGGTACAGAGCAGAGTGGTGAGGTGTGCTCTGATCGAGGTTACTCTAAAGATGATCCGTGCAGATGTATTGTGAACTTTTTGAAGTTTCTGGAGTAAATATTGTGATGAACCAGACAGAATTGAGTTACAATAGTCCAGTCTTGAAAGTACTAATGAACACACAAGTGTTTTAGTGGCATCAACTGAAAGATATTTATGAACTGATGCGTCTCAATTCAAGATATGCTGCCTTGCATATGTTCATGACATGTTGGTCCAGTGTGAGAGTACTGTCTAGATTAACGCCTAGGTTTCGTACTGACTGTGAGAATTTAATGTTGGTGTTGCTGATATTTATTGTCTGAGGTAAAGGATGTGAATGAGAAAGTCTTTGTGTTGTGATCAGAACAGCCTCAGTTTTATCATCGTTCATCTGGAGCTTGTCGCATGTCATCCATGACTTCACATCAGAAATGCACTTCTCTACTCCATGGATGGAAGCATCAACTTCAGTTGGGTGGCTAGACTTGTATATTTGGGTGTCATCAGCATACAATTGGTGCGACACTGGGTGATGATATATGACACTTGAGAGCGGCTGAGTGTACAGAATGAAGAGAACAGTGTCACAGAATTAGGCGAAAACAATTTAATTATTTTCTTCTTGAAAACAAACTCATTTCACCATTTTTTTTGTTTCGTCGTACATGCGTTACCTGGGGTGAATAAGTGTTTTTCAAGGTAAGCGACGTGTAGCGATTTGCATGTGCCTGACTACAAATCACTTGAAGTCTGGAACATTATAATCACGGGGTGCACAGGAATTTTGCCGTGCATTCTGCTCACCTGTTTGGGGACATACAAGGCAGAATATTTCTAAAACGATTACGAGTCAGAAGTATCTTGTCAAAGAAGAGATAGCTCGTCATTCTTTTTCCAGCCAAAGGGGTGAGTGTTAAATTTATATTTCGTTTTATTATGAATTTTATTCAGTTTATCATTTAATGTAATGATGCCTTTATTACAATACAGATTTAAACCGTTGAATATTTGGAATTACTTGTCACTATTAGACTTTAAATGCAATAGCGTAATCTAAATTTTAGATTATTTTAGAAACAACTGTTATTATTTTGGTTTCTTTATTGTAGCTGAATTGTAGCTGAATGTGACTGAATCGTAGCTGAATGTAGCTGAATTGTAGCTGAATGTAGCTGAATTGTAGCTGAATGTGATTGATTGCTCCATCAAAAAAGGGCTGAATGTGATTGATTGTGCCGTGATTGTGCCATGATTATGCTGTTTAATTTTGCGATCAAATTGATGTATCTGACTGTCTGTCTGTCGGATTGTCTGTCCCTCTACGTCTGTCGAGATGTGTAAATATCCTGCAATCTAGAAGTCTAAATGTCCGAGTGTCGGAGCTGCCTAGCGGTGTAAACTTCCGGGGTAGTATCTAAATGTTTGGGACCGGTGGTTCTAGTAGATGTTATATGCTGTCTGTACGTATAACTGTAGTGGATCCGTGAAGGGAATGCGGCCGATAAAAGTATTCGGCCAACCCTAGGTATTCGGAGAAGCTGTGCGGCGATGCAACAGTTGGTGAATCGTACGGTTGTACAGGGTCGAGACGCATGTGTTTGTTTCAATTGTGTTTAAAATTGAATATATTGTTATATTTACACGTGGTTACTTTGAATCTGTAGGATTCCAATGGATTACATGAATCTTAATAACTGTTGGTAACTTGATTTAATACATGTAGATGTTAGTACTTGTTGTCGCAATCCATACGTGCGATAATGTAATTTGATTGTATTTGTTATCGCAATTGTATTTGAAACATTTGTGCAGTCAAGGAGGTTCCTTGGATCTGTGTTTATTTTGTATTAATATTTAATTTTTTTTTAATTGTGAATGGTTTTGAAGTATGATTGTGGTTTGAACGTATGAGTTATTGTGTGGATACATCATTATTTTTATATTAATAATTTATTTCATAAATTTACATCATCTTTCACATATTGTGTTTGTATTGTTCATTTAATCCACCAACCACTCGGTAACAATTCTGTTACAAACAGGTCCAAGAACAGATCCCTCTGGGACACCACAACATACGTCAACTGGGCTGGAGTGTATTCCAGTTGCAGATATAATTTGTGTCCTGTTGACTATGTAAGACTTGATACACTGTAAGGGTATATTCTAAATGCCATATACATGCTGGAGACGGTGAAGTAATATAGCATGGTCTATTGTGTCAAATGCTGCAGATAAATCCAGGAGAGTGAGGACTGTAATCTTTCCACTACCCAAAGCAGAGAGAATGTCACTTAATACTTTCAGAAGAGTAGTTTCCGTACTGTGGCAAGGGCGATATGCTGACTGTACATTGCTAAAAAGACTGTTTGAATTCAAATGAGATACAAGTTGGGTTAGAACAACCTTTTATAAGATATTTTATATGAATGGGAGATTAAAAACTGGGCGGTAGTTCTTTAAATCGTTATGGTCCAGTGTTGGTTTCTTCAGCAGTGGCTTTAAGATGGCAGTTTTGAAAAAATGATGGGAATTCCCGTGATGAGAGACAGATATTAATAACATCAGTTAGTGGTGTAAATTTGTTTCTTGACATTAGTTTGTTAGTTATCTCGAAGAGCTCTTTGCAGCTGGAACTCTCCGTGATCTTAGTTCTGTAGTGGGATGATTTGGCTAAATGGACTATGTTTGTGACGTTCTTCTTAGCGACTTCGTAGATTTATTTATAAATAGTGAGTCTGGTGGAAAGCCAAAGCGTCTCTGCTTTTCGGCGATGTCTTTTAGCAGTGCGAAGCTGGTTCCTAACACTGCTATACCATGGAGAACACTTTTTTTTATTGATACTCTGCATTTGGTGCCTTTTTTATTATTATCCCCTTAATAGGTAGACCACTGGGTCGGGGAACCATCCCAAGGTCACCTTACAATGTAACATTTATAATAATCTAAGGATAATAAATATAATCTACAGAAAATGAAAAGAAAAGAGAACAAAAAAGAAACACACACACACACACACACACACACACACACACACACACGTGCATATGATCAACATATTTATTGTTTGAACAATATATATTGTTCACATATTGCATTTGGTGCCTGGGGCATGTTTTTCAAGCAATGAACGTAGGAGGCAGTTATCAAGTTGTTCCGCTGTTGGATGTAAGAAAGTTGTTAGGTTTTCTTGGCTGTTATGCATGAATTTGGTTATATTTATCATACGGAGGATTCTCTTTGTAGCAAATAGAGATGGATTGTTAGGGACTGATACGTCGAGATGGCATACAATGCAAAGGTGATACGATGCAAGCTCGTGGGACACAAGGGTGGATTGCAGAATATTATCATCAGGTCTATAAAGAAACCAGTATAAAATGTGACCAAGTTTATGGGTAGGTTGGATAACTGACTGTTTAAGATTGATTGAAAATATGAATGGAATCTAGGAGTTTTGACATGTATGGTTTACTAGGACAGTCAAAGTGAAAATTGAAATCTCCAAGAATAATTAGGTTGTCACCTATCGAATTTCCATACTCTAGAAGATTTGAAAATTGCTCCAAAAAGAGAGATTCAGTCAGTTTGTTTTTTTCTACTAGGAGGAGGACGATAGAGACATAAAAAATGGACTGACCTTCTAGTGTCAGAGTTGTTTCGGCTAGTTCAAATGATGTGTGGCAGAAATTGAAGGTTGTGTTGTACTTAAGGCATTTGATCATGGAATTCTTTGTAATTAGAGCAAGTCCACCTCCGCAAGAGTTGCGGGGGAACGACTTGATGGAGTAATCGCTGCGTGTTAAATCAGCACACTTAGATTCATCACCTGCGGAATGTAACCATGTTCCTGTTTTACGACAGCCAGCTTTGAAAGAACGTTTCTTTTCACGCTTCCGTTTACATTTAAGAAATGATGAATGTATAATAAGCACAAATATCATAAATATAGCAGAAAATCGGAAGAGCCCATCTCGAGCAGTTAAGCGATGGCGGCCATCTTTCCGGAATTTTGACTGTGTGTCATCGGAACCAGCGCGCTAACGCGTCAAAAAAAGTTTTTGAACAGTGTATGCACTCGCCATGGCAGACGTGTGACTCGCCGTTCACGCGAAATTGTTGACGTGATCAATTTACCGGGATTGACAGTTTCATATCGATCTATACATTTAGATAAGCTTTTATTATCTGCCAAAGTTTACCCCAAATGAGTTAAAGTTGTGTGTTTGATTTGTCAAGACAATACTGCCGTTTTCAAGGAGTTCAATTTGAAGCGTCACTTTCAAACTAAGCACGGTAACTTTGGAAACGATTTATCAAACCATGAACTGCAAAAGAAAGCAACTGATCTGTTAAGAAAGTTGAAACAACAGCAAGCTATGTTTGTAAAAATGTCATCTTTACAAGCAGTGGCGTATCGAGGATATTTGGCGCCCAGGGCAAAACACCCAAATTTGCGGCGAATGCCCCACCTGTCCTCCTCCACTCCCGTCGCTACGCCACTGTTTGCAAGAGATTGCAACAAAGGCAAGTTTCGTGTTGGCCAACAAAATTGCAAAGCAAAACAAACCATTTTCGGAAGCAAAATTTATTAAAGATTGCATGATTGATGCTGTCATTGTTGTGTGTCCTGAAGCCAAGTCAAAAGAAGAAGTCATATCATTATCACGAGGAACTATTGTTGCGGTGAATCTTCAAGAGCAACTGTTAAAGGCAAGTGATATTTTTCAGTGGTTTTATATTGCTTTGGAAGAGAATACGGATCTTTAATATACTGCATAGTCGCTTTTTTATCAGAGGAATTGTTGTTAACTTTGACATTACAGAGGAACTGTTATCGATGGAGTCTCTCAAAGACACTTGCACTGGGAAAGATTTATACAACAGTGTCATAAACAGTTTAATCCGATCTCGATTAAGCTTAGATAAACTGGCAAATATTACAACTGATGGGGCTCCTTCGCTCACAGGTAAACATTCCGGCCTCGTGAAGTTAAGGAATGATAAAATTAACGATTTCCCACTGCACAGTGTACCGTCCTTTCACTGCATCATACATCAAGAAAGCCTTTGTAAATCTTCTTTAAATCTTAAATATGTTGTGCAGCCATTTGTGTCTGCAGTGAATGCAATAAGAGCAAGGGGACTCGAACACAGGCAGTTCTGAAGCCTGTTGGAAGCTATGGAATCTGATTTTACTGATGTGCTGTACCACACAAATGTCCGCAGGTCAAGCATGGGAAAAGTACTAAAAGGGGTGTGGGACCTCAGAGCAGAGATTCTCATGTTTTTGTCTATGAAAGATATATCTTGTGACTTTTCAAAACAAATGCAAAAAATGCAGAGTGAAGAATGGATTTGTGATTTTGCATGTGCTGTGGACATGATGCAAAAATTGAATGATCTGAACACTAAACTTCAAGGAAAAGGTGTATTTGCTCATGAAATGTACGTGGAAGTGAAATCTTTTCAAATGGGGCTTAAATGTTTATGCCAAGCAGCTTAATGAGCATAAATTTGCTAATTTTCCTCTTTTGAAGAAGCAGACGGTTTCACAAGCATTACTTGAGAAGTACAGTTGTCAGATCACGGCTTTAAAAAAATATTTATCAGGAGGTTGCTGATTTCAAGGCAATGAACAAATAGTTGGACCTGCTCAGCTCACCCTTTGCTTGTGACATTGAAACAGCCACTGAAAAACTGCAGATGGAACTGATTGATTTGCAGGCCGACAAAAACTTAAGAAGAACTTTTGAAACCAAACCCCTGATTGAGTTTTATGCTTCTCTACATCCAGGAAAGTTTCAAAATCTGAAAGAATTTGCCAGAAAGATGTTTGTGTTGTTTGTATCAACCTACATTTGTGAGCAGACTTTCTCTACTATGAATGTCAACAAGTCAAAGAACAGATCTTTCTCACGGATTCAAGTCTTCACTCAGTTTTAAAGTTCAGAACGAGCAACTTGTCACCAAATTTTGACAAACTGGTCAATGAATGTGATCAACTGCATCATTAGCACTGACTCTGTTTATTTTACTTAAGAACATATTAACAACTGAAAATTAATTATGATGTTATTTAGAAAAACCTTACGTTTTTGCTATTTCAAATATGAATTATTTTACTTAATGAACTATGCGGCCCTTGCACTGGAAAGTTTGCCGACTTCCTAGTCTAGGACGATTACCGTATTAAAATTTTGACAAGGCAAGTCCAACAAACAATGTTACGTTACAATTGCAGTAATAAAGAAAAGAAAACTAACAAACAACGGAAATTAAATATACATAACACATCTGGTTAGTTGAGGGCACACGGACTGATGATCCAGAAGTGCAAACGTATTAGTTTTCTATAACATCGAAACTATGATGTTCAACTAATTGTTATTTCTAATTTCTGAGCTTTCGTCCTTCTTTTTTCTAATATAAATCTGTTAAATCAGAATGAAATAGCATGGCGGGTGATGCATTGAAAAATAAAGTGGAATTAAACGAGATCCCGACTTTTCTGATTTTACGAGTAGCTAATCAGTTGTATTTGATACATTTCTATACTGTTATATTATGTTTTAAAACGTCTTTAGTAAAGACCTCTGTCAGTTATTGTGCCCTTATATTCCTTGCTCTGACTTGTAGGAAAAAAAATATATATATATTATAGCAGTTAGTATAAATGTACTCTGGTTTACATGTAAAGCAAATACCAATTTTATAAGATTCTCCCGCACACGTACCCCCCCCCCCTTGCGATGTTGAAATAATACCTAGCCGGATCTCAAGGACATCTGGAGTGTTTGGCAAGGCGCCAGCGAGAAACTAGGCTTGTTGTTAAATATTTTATTCTCATCGATTAGGACTAGCAATTTCATTTTGTGCGTTGATAGGGTCACTTATATTATTTTTCAAGCTGAAACGATGTCGCTGGATAGTATTGGGCACTAGGTACTAGCCATGACTCCCAGTTATACGACAAGCCGCAATATTACGTAAATTAATAACTTGGATAAAAGTTATATACTACCAGCCTAAGCCTCCAAGTCAAAGTAATAATACGTTGAATATAAATGGAAATGTGTGTGTGTGTGTGTGCGTGTGTGTGTGTGTGTTTGTGTGTGTGTGTGTGTGTGAGAGAGAGAGAGAGAGAGAGAGAGAGAGAGAGAGAGAGAGAGAGAGAGAGAGAGAGACTCACATTAATACGTTGATTCCCATCAAGTTCCACAGATTAAGTGAACATAGCAAACAGTTTCTCACACAGCAGATTGTTCCGCATTATACTGCTTCCTGCGATAATCCAGTGGTGTAGAATTATGTACCGTTTAAACCTTGGAAATATCCCGTTATACTTTTTATTCTTTATAATTTATAATCTACATCATTTTTAGCTCTAAAATATCGTTGGTAGTTTAAAATGAAGGACAGTGGTTTGCACTCAATGTGCAATGTGCACTCATTAAATGCGTACGACCAGCATCACATAGTGAGCCTGACCTACCTCTTTCGTGATGGTTTTGATTAATATTCGGTGACATGGTACGTTTCGTAAATTGGCCCCTGGAAAATTTCTTAACTTAAGGCTATTTTGTGACTTTTCCAGCTTTTATTATTTACTAGCTAAATATATTGCTAGATTTGAAAACTAGTTGTTTCAGGCTTGGGACATAAATTGAGTTTTAATTAGGATCCGATTTGAACAGTTAGAACAGACATATAGAGTGCAATATTAACAGATCAGATACAAGAGGTAAACGGTTCAGCGGGGCACGTATAAGAGAATATATTTAGGAAGATGTGATCCATTTGAAACAGGTGTCACTTCATGCTATTTTGCCAATAGCTTTTCATAATGACGAACTGGGAAGAAGTTCCTGACTTCTAAACAACTGATAATTATTTTGGTGGGTTAAGTAGTAATCCTGATTGGCAAAGCTTAACGAGATAAAAAATAAACGTGCATGTGTTATGATTTATATTAGGAGTATGCCACAAAATATTACTTTGTATGAAATAGTTCAGGTTTAGATGTACATCATATACCCATGTTTTCTTCTTAATACATATTGTGCGAAGTTCTTTCATATCTTTCAACTAATTCGTGTAAAGTATCCTGAGGATTGATTTTTCCTATGTCTGAGAATATTTGTCAAGGAATTGCTAATGAGCAACTTAACATGATTAGGAGAAGGAGGCGGAGTCTGTCAATTTGTATGTAGCTAAATGTGCATTCCTCTCAAATGAGAATCGAATAACTTGTTTTGTCCGATAGGTCAGCTGGTAAATGCATGGTCGGTGCGGACACAAATGTTATCCGAGATGCCTTATTATGTCATGTCGTCAGTAGGAATGCGAAGGAGATAGAACAGACATAAATGCACGTTCAATAGGATTGATTATCAATAGAAGGATAGTGAGTTTTTATATTAATTGAGTAATATTAACTGGATTGATTGATAAACAACATTTGACACAAAATAGAGTTGGAATATTAGTCCGCAACTAAGAAGTAAATGACGTGGAGAGAGAAGGACCCATGTCTAGAGTAAATAACAGCTGTACAATCTAATTAAGCATTCAAAGTACACAATAATTTATAGCAAAATATTTGCGTTGGAACTATATTGTAATAAAGAATTAGCAAGTCTCCTCTCGTACGGTATTCGATTTTATAGCAGTATATATATCGCTAGATCGTATCCGTAGTACATATTGCTGTATTGTGTTGTACATGTTAGAGACTAACGATGCCCATTCAATTTCATTTTTTTCTTTTCCATATGCAGTGTATTTCGTTTTTCTGCAGTTAAGACTTTCACATGACCTGGAAGAAATAAAGATTGTGTACTGAGATCAATACACTGAAGACTTTCAGATGACCTAGAAAAAATGCAGATCGTAAAAAGATCGATAAAGATAAGTTTTTCACATGACCATACAAAATTCAGACTGTAATTAGATCTATACAGTTCAGACTTTCACATACGTCTATTGGCAATGGATATCTAGGAACTCTACTTGTAGAAGAAATGATCCACTGGAACAATTAGATACTGTACTAATGATACTAAAAATGATAGATTCAGCGGGTCTGTGTATTCAACATTTATATATGGCGTAGCTAGTGTGTTCGGCGCCAGGTACAAGGTTCATGCTGTACTTATTTGGCGTTCTTTGACAAGGTATAAATGTTAGCCCCCAGTTTCACTGAAACAATGGAAACCAATAGTTAAACTGAATACAACATAATAATACAGTCATCATAGAAAGGCAATAATTTTAACTATAACAACCACAACAAAATTGTTCCCAACAGTTAGTGACTTAGTATATATTAACCACCGCCCAATCCAAAAAGTCATCATACTAAATTGATTTTTCTCGCCAGGTTTAGTCTGAACCTGGGATTATCTCAGTCATCCAAACATCAGGTATGCACTTATCTTCTGAAGCATAACTTTGTAAAAGCATACACTGAATCCTCCAATCTTCTTTTTCCGACCCCCCCCCCCCCCCCAAGACGGCGCGCGGTGCAACTTTCACCCCCCTAGCTACGCCACTATATATATATATATATATATATATATATATATATATATATATATATATATATATATATATATATGTGTGTGTGTGTGTGTGTGTGTCTGTGTAAGTGTAATGTGGGTGCTGATTTCTTATGTAGGGTGTAATTATCCTATCCATGATTTCAGTATTCCAAAATTCAATGTTGTAACAATGGTTAATGTTCACATTCCGTGATTTCTCCAAAGTGTTATCACTATTTATATTAATTAATAAATTATAACGGAATGTTATAAAGCCTTTTCATTTATTTTTTATTAAATTCGTGTCCTAAAGTTTCATTTTTGGCGTAAAACAATACCCGAGGATGAATAAAGAATATTGTGTCTTATTTAAAAAATAGCTTGGTTCAACCTTTGCCGCACGTGGGAAGTGCATTTGATGAGATGAATGCCTTCAATTCACAGACAATATATATCTCTAAAGATCTCACCGAATGTAAAGCTTTTTGCATTACGGTTTGTCTTGTCAATCGGCGGTCTACTATTAGGACTCGCACATCTCCAGCTATAGAGGTGCTCAGTGTCTGGAAATGTCCAGTGTCCGTTTTTGACTGTTGTTCTCTAGTATATCAAGTGTGCAGTGTTGTCCAGAGTGGCCAGTGGGACCCAAGCATTCCATCTTTCGGAGAAATTGAGGTCTACGTGATGCAAGCTGTAAAGCAAACCACATGAATTATTCGTAGCAGCTGTAAAGCTGTACTTTAGGCAGCCATGGAGCTTAAATAAAGTGTTCTGACAACGGAGTGTTTCTCCTTGCATGTAATATTGTAGCCGTCGGCTAATTTTGGGGTTCGTAAAACCTATAATATCTTTTGGGACAGTAATGATAAGTTGCATATCTGTCCTTTTTCATTTGCATAATTTCACTATGAGTGAATTCATTTTACTACATGGTGTTACGTGCTTAGGCTCGAATAAGCAGCAACACAGAAAGAGTGAAAATTAACAAGCTTGTATAACTTGAACAATGAATTTATTAAGTACAATTATTTTCATAAAATGAATAAACTTACGGTTTTAGAGAATCAAATCCAACATTAATCCAATATAGAACTCACAAAAATAATCCACTAATGGAATTCCAAGAGTCCTGATAAATAAATGTTCTAATATTAACAGGTTCGAATCTTGACGATGTAATCCAAAATGGCTGACAATATTACGTGATACAGTTCTTGTTTTATTATCATCCAAATGAAATATGAGCACGTTTTCTCCTCCATATAGATAAATAAATCCTCTTTTTTCAACGAACCGACACAATGTCCAAAACAATATAAGTAAAGTTATAACTCAAACATAAATACACAACTACTAACTTTAAAGCCCAGATTCTACCACTGGTAGCTTCCAAAACACAGCTATATATATGTAATTCCATCGTAAAAAAATGGAATCATGTGATTCTGGAAGGTCACAGAAAGAAACTACCTTCAGCAAGTCACGTACTAAAAGAATGATCTAGTAGAAAAACCATCCCCAATAACTAAAAATATAAAGATGTCCTTGAAATTAACCAATTGTTTTAAAGTCCTGTTTATCAATCTGAAGCAAGGTCAGATAATGAGGTAAACAAGCCAAGGTCATTCTGTGTTTACAGCTATAGTCTAGGTCAGCCTGAATTTTCCAGAAAAATCTCCAAATTAATGAATATTAAAGCCAAAATGACAAATTTGGATCTGATAATTAAAAATAAATAAATTAGATCAAATATACGTACAACCTTCCCCCATAAAATAAAAGGAAAGGTTATATGATTAAACTTTCTTTTTATCACAAACCAATTTACATCTGAGGTTAAAAGAACTAGTATAAATTACACAGTATAATAAATTGTTATACATGGGAAAAAGCGTCTGCAATTATATTATCTAGAAATAGCCTTAACCTTTTAACTTTTCCATGTCCCACAAAATGTCCTAAGAAAGCCACTGAAGCAGGGCAGAACTCACTTTTAAATAAATTAACAGTCAGACACGCATTAGTGAGTCTATCAAAGAATTTTCTAATTGTTGCTAGATGTTCTCTCCAGGTGTCGTTGTAGATGATGACGTCACACATTTCTAGACCAGAGATGATCATTTTTATGAGACGTTGAAATGGACTTTCATTATTTTGGTAGAGTCCATTTGGAGTCACAATGTTGAGATTTCTTTTGCTCTTTCCGTAATGGAATCTTCCAAAATCCTTTCAGAAGGTCAACATTTGGTGACATACTTGGCATTCCCAATTTTATCAATACAATTGTCAATTCTTGGTAATGGGAATGAATCTGTTTTTGTCACTCTGTTCACCTTCCTTTAATCAGTGCACATACGGAAAGTTTTATCTGGTTTTGGAACAAGTATGCATGGTGAACTCCAATCACTTTTACTGGACTTGATAAAATCATTCTCCAGCAAATATTGAATTTCCTTTTTTAAGTATTCCTGTTTGAGTGGACTCATCCTGCCTGGAATTTTCGATTTCAACGTCATGAAAATTTTGTTTGTCCTTGTAAGAATATCTGGACATAAGTGCACATATAATAATAATAACTTTCAGTTCATTTCTTTCTTGCACTTGCAAATGTAAAAGTTTCTGGACTAGTTTTTTCATAATTTCTGAATTCCAACAATTTGTCGTTCCAATGTCAGTAGAATCCGATGATATTCCTTCACTGTGTGGGACAAGTACCACTAAATTAATTACATATTTAACATGGCTATCTCTTTCAATATACTGGTACTCCTATAATTTATTTAGATTCCAGGAGCACTAATACTATAATTTAACTACCTCATTTTCTTCTTAACTTTGTAAGGGCCGTAATATCTAATTTGAAGAAAAGTAAGAAGAATGAACAAGAGTAACACAACTCCACAACTCCATTATCAGATTCAAAAGTTCTCTCCCTTGTAGTTCTTTCAAACCATAGTTTCATTTTTAACTTGAATTGCTGAATTGGGCATTCATTCATAACTTGCTGGAAAACTCCAGATATAAAGTTTGAACCTTGATCAAACTGTGTAAATTTGGGAAGGCCATATAGAGTTAAAAACTTTATCAAAGCTTTTATTGTTGTTTTAGATTTTATATTTCTCAACGGAATAGCCTCTGGAAACCTTGTTGACGCACACATAATGGTCAACAGGTACTGGTTACCTGACTTGATCTTAGGTAAAGGACCTACACAGTCTACCATAATTCTACTAAATGGTTCGTCAAAGGTAGGAATATGTTGCAGATGAGCTTTAGGTATCTTCTGATTGGTTTTTCATACCATTTGACAAGTATGACAAGATCTACAGTATTTGGCAACATCACTTTTGATTTTTGGCCAATATAAGTGAGTCAAGATCTTTTGATACGTTTCATTAATTCCTAAATGACCAGCCAAAGGAGTTTCATGGGCCAGATTAAGTATTTCCTGTCTGTAAATTTTGGAACTACTATTTGATAGTTCACTGACCACTCATCACCAACTGGTACCTCAGAATGTCTCCATGTTCTCATAAAAATTCCATTTTTAATAAAATAACAGACAGGAACTTCAGTGGCTTCAGTCTCATTTATCACCCATTGAAACAAACAGGAGATCTCAGGATCTTTTTTCTGTTCGACGACAGTAACTGTCGTTTATCACCCTGATTAAGAGAATGAGTCGTTAAAAGAGGATCACTATGATCAATACCTTCTGATTGATCTAAACCAAGAGTAAAAGTGATCTCATCAAAACCTTACCTATACAAGCGTCAGTTGAAGGAATGCTGTCTTCTGTAACATCAACCTGACCCATGCATTCGTCAGCCGAAGGAATACTGTCTTCAACAACATAAACCTGATCTATGCATATGTCAGTTAAGGGAATACTGCCCTTTTAAACTTCATTCTCAAGAGCTTTCTTTGCCATAGCTTTGGTAACCGTACAAGCTTGAAGCATAGCAGGGATTTCTTTTTCAATTGGATCAACTTTCTGATCCAAATTAGGCATGTCAGTTACAAGTGGATTAACCACAACCTTGTCCCCAGCTAAGTCGTTGCCTAGCAATAAATCTATTCCCTCAACAGGTAAAACCGAGACTGTTCCGATTGTCACAGGTCCTGATACTAAGTCTGATGACAAATTTACACAATGGAGAGGAACATCAACAACGCCGCACTCTACTCCCTGAATAAGAACACTTTCATTAGAAGAAGACTTCGCAGAAAAATGCAAAGTACCTGATAATAAAAGACTCTGAGAAGCTCATGTGTCCCTAAAAATTTTAATAGGGGTGGGATTGTCCGAATCACCCAAAAGTGATATAGAACCCTTCGATATGAATGGTTCATAATTCTCCATAATAAAATCAAACTGAGATTTATTAGACTCAACAAAAGTATTGCTTTCAGTACATGACTGTGACCTTGACCTCTTGGAAATAAGAGCATTTGGAACAGGTCTATCTTGATTCTGATGCCTATTTTTCAATTTGTAGCAATCAGAAACAATGTGTCATTTTTTCTTGCAAAAGTTACACGTCGGAAGAGACAAGGATTTATAATCAAACTTATCTGAAGTTTGATTTTTGAAAGTTGTGTTAGTTTGAGTTTTAGAAGGTTTTGAATTAGGCGGAAATACTTTTCTGCCAGCAAAATTGTTGAGTAGAAGTCTTGTTAACAAAAGGAACTTTATTTGTCAAAGAATATTCGTCAGCAGCTCGAGCAGCATTTTCCAAGGTTTCAATCTGATGCTCCTCAAGATAAGTTTTAACATCATTATGGACACAGTTTTTGAGCTCTTCAATTAATATAATTTGCTTGAGATTTTGATAATCTTGCTCGACTTTCTTGGCTAAACACCATCTATCAAGCAACTGCTCCTTTTGTCTAGCAAATTCGACATGAGTTTGTCTAGCTTCTTTTCTGTAATTTGTAAATTTTTGCCTATAAGCTTCAGGAACTAACTCATAACCTCTTAAAATGTATTCTTTAACTACATCATAGTCACTACTTTGCTGAACAGACAGTGATGTGTAAATCTCACTAGCCTTACCAGTAAGTACACATTGTAGTAACAGAGTCCAATTCTCTCTTGGCCACTTTAAATGTTCTGCAACTTTTTCAAAAAGAATAAAATATTTGTCTACTTCCTTTTCTTTGAAAGTGGGCACTAATCTAATATTCCTTGCTAAATCAAACTTTTGATTTGAAGTATGATGGTGATTCTCACTTGCCATCTCCATTTCTTTCATTCTAATTTCATATTGTAATTGTTTTTCTTTCTCCCTTTCCTGTCTCTCTCTCCTCTTTTTCAAATTGTAATTGTCTTTCATTCTCCCTTTCCTGTCTCTCTCTCCTCTTTTTCAAATTGTAATTGTCTTTCTTTCTCCTCTTTTTTAAATTGAAATTGTCTTTCTTTCTCCCTTTCCTGAAATTCCAACTTCTTCAACTCTAATTCTCTCTCTCTCTCCTCTTTTTCATATTGTAATTGTCTCTCTTTCTCCTCTCTCTATCAATCCGCATCTGCTCTTTTTGTAGTTCAATTTGCCTTTCTTTCTCCTCTTTTTCATGTTGTAATTGCTTTCCTTTCTCCCTTTCCAGTCTCTCTCCTTTTCCTGAAATTCCAGTTTTTTAAAATCTAATTCACTCTCTCTCTCTCTCTCTCTCTCTCTCTCTCTCTCTCTCTCTCTCTCTCTCTCTCTCTCTCTCTCTCTCTCTCTGAAATTCCATCTTCTTCAACTCTAATTCCATCTTGAATTTTAATTCTAATTCCTTCAGTTTAATGTCAGAGTCTGGTGTAGACTTACTGACTGGAATCAAAGCACTTTGTTCCAAAACATCCTGTTCTACCAAATATTGAACCAAAATTTGCTTGATATCTTGTTTCGTTCAAGAAGCCTTCACTTCGGAAAGAGATCTAATTGCTCCTGGGTAGGATTAGAAAGAAATATTTCTACCTTAGATGTCATTTTAATACGAGCGTGTCAGTGTCACGGAATTGTATATGACTATGTTCAATATGTATATGTGGTCAAAAAATCTAGTCTTGATTTCGTTACTGCGTACAGCCTTACCGAGGGTAGTTTATTATTTTTGGGGCTTTTTAGTTATTTCGGCATAATGAGCGAACACTCAGCTCATGCTGTAGGTGCGAAATTGCCTGCAGTTTAAAGTACCTAGCTGCGCATATCTATCACAGCTAGGGGTATATAAGTACAAAATTATAAGACAGACATCACATTACAATGTAGTCTTGTCGGAAACGCTTCCATCCTAAACTGAGCAATCTATCAGCTAAAACAAGCTGAAGTGGTGTGGTGAAGTGGTGTGCTGTTGTGCTGAAGTGTTGTGCTGAAGTGTGGTGACGTGTTGTGCTGAAGTGGTGCAGTGTTGTGGTGACTACGTGTGTGGGCTTGTCTATGCTGACCGTGTAATGACCGTGTGTGGTGCCTGTGTATGGTGCTTACGTATGCTGCATTTATGTATGCTGTGTTTAGATTATAGATATATGGTATTTATATATGATTGCGTGAGGTGAAGGTCACAACTGTTAGGTTTGACTCTGTGTAACCGGATGTACATCCTGACGTCAAACGGACGCCAGGCTAGTAGCAAAACACCTCAGCAAGTAGTTTACATTTATTCATTCCAGTCTCGTCATATGGACGACGTATTATTTATTTAATATCTTCTTTGCAGTATCGTTATATGAACGACACCTGCATTATTTCATTTTACACAAATCTTGTTCCATGAACGAGAACTTCAGAATTTAGGGTTCACAATTGCATATGTCTCGTCATATGGACGACGTATTATTTATTTAATATCTTCTTTGCAGTCTCGTTATATGAACGACACCTGCATAATTTCATTCTACACAAATCTCGTTCCATGAACGAGAACTTCAGAGTTTAGGGTTCACAATTACATATGTCTCGTCATATGGACGACGTATTATTTATTTAATATCTTCTTTGCAGTCTCGTTATATGAATGACACCTGCATAATTTCATTCTACACAAATCTCGTTCCATGAACGAGGACTTCAGAATTTAGGGTTCACGATTGCATATGTCTCGTCATATGGACGACGTATTAATTATTTAATATCTTCATTCTAGTCTCGTCATATTGACGACTCATTATCTTTTCATATTTGCATCTATCTCGTTATACGAGCCTTTTATATATAGTCATATTTGTAAATTCATTCATATACTTCTTTTTTGTCATTGCGTTACTGAAATTCATAGTTCCATGTTAGGAACATTTATTTAAATAGATTTTTCTTATATTTTGTAAAATATTGGTGTCAGAGTTGATTTTTAAAATTGCGTTTATAAAATAAACATCTTATTAACGGAGTTGCGTTCCGTGTCTTCACTAATCCAGTCCCAACTCGGTCTATCTTGTGACAGTCAGTCTCACTAAAGATTTAAAATTTTCCAAAATTAGAGGAAATTCAAATTTAAATTCAAATTTATTTCAATCCCGGACGAGCCCCCAATTTCTATGTTACGTGCTTAGGCTCGAATAAGCAGCAACACAGAAAGAGTGAAAACTAACAAGCTTGTATAACTTGAACAATGAACTTATTAAGTACAATTATTTTCATAAAATAAATAAACTACGGTCTTAGTGAATCAAATCCAACATTAATCCAATATAGAATTAACAAAAATAAGCCACTAATGGAATTCCAAGAGTCCTGATAAATAAATTTTCTAATAGTTCCAGGTTTGAATCTTGACGATGTAATCCAAAATGGCTGACAATGTCACGTGATACAGTTCTTGTTTTATTATCATCCAAATGAAATATGAGCACATGTTTTCTCCTCCAAATAGATAAATAAATCCTCTTTTTTCAACGAACCGACATAATGTCCAGAACAAGATAACTAAAATTATAACTCAAACATAAATACACAACTACTAATTTTAAAGCCCAGATGCTACCACTGTTAGCTTCCAAAACACAGCTATATATATATATATATATATATATATATATATATGTAATTCCCTCGTAAACAAAATGGAATCATGTGATTCTGGAAGGTCACGGAAAGAAACTACATTCAGCAAGTCACGTACTAAAAGAATGATCTAGAAGAAAAATCATCCCCAATAACTAAAAATATAAAGATGTCCTTGAAATTGACCAATTGTTTTAAAGGCCTGTTAATCAATCTGAAGCAAGGTCAGATAATGAGGTAAACAAGCCAAGGTCATTCTGTGTTTACAGCTAGAGCCTAGGTCAGACTGAATTTTCCAGAAAAATCTCCCAATTAATGAATATTAATGCCAAAATGACAAATCTGGATCTGACAATTAAAAATAAATAAATTAAATCAAATATATGTAACAATGGGTACAATTATACATTATTTGCTAGCTAAGTAAACTTAATCTTACTGTCCATTGTTGAGTCACTGTGAATCCTTCAAGCCTTGTGTTTGACTTTTGTAGATTAATTTGTTTATATTTTTCGTCATTACTATTGTGCGTCATTATGATAATAATCCAATATTTGGATTAAATAATATACACACATGTATTCAGATTTTAAGTTGTAAATATACATTATAACTCACTCAAGTCGTTCAGTATTAAACATTGTATTTATATCATCGTCAAAAGTGTTCAGTTGTGAATCCGAAAATCCCACCTGGTTATCTTGTTTTATATATATATATATATATATATATATATATATATATATATATATATATATATATATATATATATATATATATATATATATATATATATAATATATATATATATATATATATATCTTTTGAATTCTTTCCATATTAATTCAAGGTATCCCCGGAAGTGATACGTCAGAAACATGTGCTTTTTACATTAATCTGAATCCGATGATGTTACTGGTTTGCAATTTGGAGGAAGTTTTCACTCAGGATATCGGATCTCCACAAATCTAAAACCGGAAGGAAACGTTGAAAAGTTGGTTTCATTGTTAATTGTAATCGTAAATGAGCCCCATTCAACTTTAAATTAATTAGAGTATATTAACAGCGAACGGTTTTCACACATCCTGTAATTATATGCTAAGTAATTATAATGTTTCAAATACTTTTTAATACAGGCAAAGGTGATATTTTGTGGCACTGTAAAATTAAAAAAGGCTTACTATCAGAAAACCTTTGTTATTTCAGTTTAAACGTATTTGGTTTTCTATTCAAAGTCGTTTAAACTCGTTCATTTGATTACAATCATAACCGTAATTCATTTCAAAAGATAACACGTATGCAAGTTATGTATTATTAAGACCAGGATTTTCTTAATAATGTACGAGAACAGTTTCCATAAAAGTGTTTGAAGATTTATTTATTACGGGTTGCATTGTCTGCATATCGGCCGTCAAATTTATAACGGATCCTCATCATTTGTATGCTTTCTAATATTAGACTGTCTGATTCTCTACGGCTTACGCAGCTTTTTATTGTATAAAGTATTTTAGGATTATTAGTACATTATCTGTTCTAAACTATAAGACTAAGTACTGGCCTTTTCCTTAGCAAATCGATATAATGTGTATAAAGTCCTTTTAGCAATGAACAGTCTGCACATCGCCCTTGCCACAATACTGAAACTACCTTTATGAAAGGAGTTAATGATCGTCGCTGCTCTTGATTGCGAAATCTTACTGTACTCAACTTCCTTGATTTGTTTATAGCATTTGACACAATAGACCATGATATATTACTTCACAGTCTTCCATCAGGTACTTCGCAGTCATGATACAGCCTTACTATTATTGTTCAAGTTATACTTGGTCAACAGAACAAAAAGTGTGTACGCAAATGGAATACTCTCCAGCACAATTGATCTATGTCGTGGTGTTCCACATGAGTTTGTTCTTTGAACACTGTTCTCTTCATTATATACACTCAGCCGCTATCGGTTATCTAAGATCACAATTCAGTGTCTCACTACGTGTACGTTGATAACACCTAAATATACAAAACCAGCCACCCAACATAAGTTCATGCTACTGTCCACAGAGTATATATATATATGCATTTCTGTTGTGAAATCATGTTTATCAAGTAACAAGCTGCATATATATGATGATAAAACTGAGGCCATTCTGATCACAATTTAATTACTTTCTCATTCATATCTTTTAAAACGAACAATAAATATCAGAAACACCAATATAAAATTCACACAATCCGTACGAAACCTTGCTGTTTCTTTTGACACTACTGAAGCATTGCACCAAGATGTCATGAACATATGCAAGACTGCATATATTGAGCTGAGACGCATCAGCTCCATTTGCAAATATATTTCAGTTGATGCCACGAAAACACCTGTGTGTTCATTAGTACTTTCAAGACTTAAACATAGTTCTGTCTGGCTCGTCTCAATATCTACTCCTGAAACTTCAAAACGTTCAAATCACAGCGACTTGTATCATCCGTAGTGTACAACGATCAGAGCACACCTCCCCCGGCTCTATACACCATTCGAGACAGAAGCAAACACAACTTTTTTCTCCTGTGCTACGATTCACTGATGGACTTGAGTCCAACATTCCTATCCGACCGCACCTACGTGTACACACAAGCCAGATACGTAAGCTCATCTTCTGAAAATCGTTTGCTCAATCTTCCACCTATGAAAACGAAGTCATATGGACAACGTTATTTTCAGTACCAGGGTGCATCAACGTTGAACAAATTGCCTCTTGAACTTAGACATAAAACACGGTAATCGCATTCAAGAGTGCTCTTAAAACCCAGCTATTTTGATTGCAAGAACAAAGATTTCCTCCTGATAAAGATAATAATTCATTGTCGAAAATACTAACGTTTTAATTTTAAAACAAATAAAATATCTCTTGAATGTTATTACCTGGATAAAAAAGTTACAGTGCGGTTGTATTGCTAAGGTGCTTGAAGTTAATGTATGTAACACAGCATATTCTAACATTATGTGTTTTGTTTTATAATTCAAAATGACGATTCTTGTAAATGATTCATACCCATATAATTTTTTTTAGCAGTGGATCTTAATAGTCAATGTCAGTAAAGGCAATTATTTACAATGACATTTCTAGAAACAATCGACTATCTCAACTGTAATGTATTTGGCGCATCTAGCTATGTTTGTTAAACTTTTCTATAAATAACTTCATGGAAGTTTTCGATATTTGCGGTGGATTTGTTCTTTGTAACAATGTTAAATGTGAACCAAAATTCAGAGACCGTCATAAGGAGAATGTGAAAGAAATTGTTAATTCGTCACCTTTTCGTATATCAATAGAGACACGGCGACGCTTACTTCTCAATGATGTATGAAACAGTAATTAGATGGAATGACAAAATATAACGAGGGATGCATGTGTTTTGATTGTATTTTCACACAGAAGACTATTTTAAGGAAAAGTTACTTAAATAATTAATGTACATGTTTAATGTAGGTTTATTCGTCACCTGACTTTGTGCACGGACACATATAACCTATTTATCATAATAATCGTCGTCGTCGTCCTCTTGCTTATCATCATCATCATCAACATCTTTTTCGGTCCTAATATAAATTACTTCCAACACTTGATGCCTAAATTCACCACCTTGATGCAGCATTAAATTGTATTTGACTATATACTTTAGTTATCACTAATTTTCGCAATTAGTTATTTTTGTAATAAGAAATTAATATTATTATCCAATTTTTATTAATATTGTTATTATTACTATTTCTATTTCTATTATTATTATTTATTTTTTTCTCTCAATATATGGGACGTGTCCGCATTGTGATTATAATCAGTAGATTTAAAGGCATCATTCTTTTTAAGTATCATTATAATCAATAACCATTAAAAAATACTATTACGAATATAATAATAAATCTAAATGACATATTAACATGTTTATTTACAATTATTGATAACGTTGTATTATTCATGTGCATAGTAAATGGCAAATTTTACAAAGTAGGCAGATTATACAACAATATTCTGTCTCTACTCATGGACAGCACTTGATTTTGCTTTATGACGTTTGAAATGTATATATATATATATATATATATATATATATATATATATATATATATATATATATATATATATATATCTAAATATATATATATATATATATATATATATATATATATATATATATATATATATATATATATATATATATTGTTACGTGCTTAGGCTCAAATAAACACTAACAAAGAAAGATTGAAAATAACAAGCTTGTAAAACTTAATAAACAATTTATTGAGTAAAAATATTTTTTCAAAAAAGAAAAATGAACTTACGGTTTTAAGAATCAATTCCAAAATTAATCCAAAAATAATTCAAATTATTATACACTAGAGACATTGCAAAAGTCCTGGTAATAAAATGTCCAAATAATTCCAAGTTCGAATTCCAGCAATGTGTCCAACTTGGACGATGTCACTTGATGAAATCAGTTCTTGTTAATAAAAATCCCTATGAGCACAATTGCTTTCCAGATAAATAACAAAATAATTCCTCTTGATCCAAACGAATGGACACAATTTCCAGTACAAGGTAATTTATAATAACTCAAAAAAACACAACTTAATATTCTAACAGCCCAATTTTCTACTGAATAGCTCGCTCCATAACATAGTTTATATACCTGTTTTTACGTAAACATGAAATGGGTCACGATCTTCTAGAATCTCTCAGAACAATTTTACCTTCAAGAAATCACGTAAACAGCGTATGACCCAACTAAAATAGAAAGATGTTTATACAAAACTCCATTTTTTCCTTGGAACTAACCAATCATTTTGAAAGCTTGTTTACAACTCTGAAACCAGGTCAGAAATGATGTCAACACCTGGTGTTTACTCTGTAAAGTACAGGTCCCCCCCCCCTTCAATGAACGAATCTTAAAACATAAAATGCCAAATTTAAATCTAACAAACAAACAATAAAAATAAATATAAATGACTTATTTCACATATACGTAACAATATATAAACCTTTACTCGACATATTGATAATATTTGTCATGAAAAGAATGTATGAAAAATGTCAAATCCAACATACAGTGTTACATTGCAATGACATGTAATAAAACAAATTAACAAACGATGCAAATTAAATGTACATCATAATATTCGTATATGACATGTTTAAAAGTGTTTCAGTTTACACCAACACAATGCATGATGGATAATGGATTAACAGACTATACATGACACGCGGCCGCTGGAGACAACAACTGAGCAAACTGAAGTATATTTCTGCATCCATGTTTCCATAGAAATCAATTACTTGCCTGATACAATGCTCATTGGTCTACCGACAATTCGATTGATATGGAAGGCATGCAAACTCTACTAACGTATATCAGATTTCACCTGAACCTGTAATTTCATGTGTTTGCTACAGAGAATGAGGTTACCCTACGATTGACAGGCCATACAAAGTTCGGCATAATATTGAAAATGTCATATAAACATTATCCCGTTATCATATGAGTTCGGAGATACATGATACACTTTTCACGACACCTCTAAATTTTCCAAAGTCATTAAAGAGAGCTATATATATTTTGCGATGCCCAGACAACACGTGTTGTTTTGTCTATGTAAGCAAGTTAACAATAACAACCCTCTGAATCACCACGTTTACAATGTAAAATAAATTGTGGGAACTTTTTTTTCGATTTTGATTGCTTTTTAAAACTATCTTTCTCTTAATGATTGCATGCATATAGTTCATACGCATGTGAGTAGTAACGTGGTGTACCCTAGCGTTAATGGGAAAATACAATAAAACCCACCACCACCGGCATCTCTAGCGTCAAATTGTTAACAATCACCTTAAGCAACTCTAGAGTCAAAGGGAATCGAACATGCGGAATATTGGGTTTATATCCGGTTAAGGGAAAGTGGAATATAGGTTATCTTTGGTATAGAGACAATATGAATGGACCAGGTGTGGTGACGTCATAGTACTGAAGATTGATAACAACGGTGCAACAATTGTAGGAACAGGTGTGCACCGGGCTGTTCTCAGTCAGGATCAAAGAGGGGGACATCGACATATACTTTTATATAACACAAACAATATACAACATATAGTCTTATGTTCTCTCCAACATTTTTCTTCGCCTCTTTCGCTCCTACATTCTTCTTCTTCTGTTTGGTAGCCCCATTCCCCTTAGCCTCCTCTTGTTTCCTCTGCTGATTCTCATCTTTTTTCTATTTTAGCTTTCAACTCCCTCATCCTAATTATATACTCTTCATCCTTCTTTTCCTGTTTCAGTATCACTCTTAATATTTCCGTTTCCTTTTTCAAGCTGTTGATTTCTCATTTTATGCGTTGTGGGTTGTAGTTATATCGGTTCTCATCTAGTTTTTCCATCGTATCTTGCAACATGGTTTGATTGTCCAATACTTCATTGTCCAAACTGTTCATGAAGTTTCTAGCCATCCTCTTAGATTACTCCATAGAATGGAGAAGATTATGAAGATTTTAGTTGGATTAATGTGATGTGCGCTCACTGGGAGCGTGTATCGCCATTTTATTCCAGCACAGATGGATTTTTAATTACTTCTGGGGTACGGACTTAGTGTCATCCCCAAGGTCTTTATGTGTTTACAGAACACATATTAATTAGGTCGTCATATCAAGGTACTATTAAGTTCCTAACGATTTGAATGTTGGGTCGCGTATAGTGGGATTGGACCCAGCACACACTAAATGTTCTCAAGTCGACTACATGCTTTTTGGCGTGCACTGCATGTATGGCATTTGTGTCCGGTCGCAGCAGAAGCGGCAAAATATCCGGCTCGGGATGCGCTTGGTACAGGTCAGCGGTGCTTCCATATTCAAGGGTAGCTTGTGTTCTAAAGGTCGTCGTGCATATTTAGAAAATATCTCTGTGCTTTTTCAAGAGTGTTTAAGAGATTGAATTTGATATCTAGTTGACAGCCATAGTTATTAATGTTGACGCCTTGTGTGGTGAGCCTATATGGTCTTGGGCTTTTTGAGACCACCTTATATGGTATAAGTTTGGGGTCTTGTTGATCTGTTATATATGTAATTTGCGTTGCGGCCTTGTGCCACTGGTCCTGATAGTCTTTGGGGTTAGACCACGTTATATTTCTTAACTTGGGGTCCTTTTTCCTAGGTTAGGTTTTCACTTGCAGCCTTGTTCCACGGACCTTGATGGTCTTTGGGGTCAGACCACCTTATATGTCTTTTTTGGCGTCCTATTTCCTAGGTAAGGTTTTTATATTTTTATTTGCAGACTTGTGCTACCGGTCCTGGTGGTCTTTGGGGTTAGATCACCTTATATATTTGTTTAATTTGCTAGTCTTAATAACTGGGTTGAGTCTAACGTGCAGCTTTGTGCTGCTGCACCTGATAGTCTTGGGCTTTCGGACTACCTTATGTGTGCTAATTTGTGGTCCTTATATGTAATTTGGACGGCCCTGGTGGTCTGTGTTTGGAACCACCTTTTGCGTTCTAGTTTTGGTAGTGGTTAGGATTATTCATGTATATGGTTGTCAACTAGATTTGTTAGACAAGATTCAGAGGTGTTAGAGATAGTACCGACAACGTCATGAAGTGAAGCTAGATTTCAAAGAAACTACTTGGCCATTGATGTACTCTACGTGTCCGAGCTAATGCTAACAGAAAATTATAACGGTCAACCATCGATATACTTGTCATCGTTTCTAGAAGAAAGAAAATCTAAATGAGTTACTAAATGTTCTAAAGAATATCCAAGACTGCGTTAATGCATGAAAATATGTACAATATTGTACACACACCATGGCATCTGTGCCTTGCAATTTCATATTTTATTGAATCGTGTCCTCTGAGCATTTATTCTCATAAAGTCAATGATTTCATCTCCCAAAGGATGCAATCCATACGAATGAATCTACTCCATACAACCATCACGGGGAAAGTAGACGGCTACCCAGTGGGTTCATCGGAGACGGTTGTAGTCCGTGTTAATGACAGAAGTTTGATGGTTTTTAGGTTTGTGATGATGTAGATCATCTTTATCACAAACCACATGATTCCAAGAAGCAGTGTGTGAACTATGGTTTAAAAGGTAATAATGTACTCAGGTATCCATTTGTCAAAAGAAATGTCATCAATTGAATCCTGCCGATTTTTGCTTAAATATGTTTGTCAAGTAACCGTTTCTTCGCTTCGTCTCCGCACTCTAAGCCTTGAGATGTGCTGGATCTCTCGAGCAATCAATGGAGGAGAAGAATGATCAGGCTCCAAGCTTCGTCCAGATACTCGGCCAATGTTTCTTCTTGATTCATTATAAGACATGTATCGTGTTGTATTTGACTGGGATTATCGTTTTGACGATGAGGTAGTGGTAGTGGTAGTGGATATTTCATCAGAGCCTTAAAATCTTTCAGAATCGACTGATCTGTTTCTTCTAAACTTTCTGGTGAAAGAGTTGCAGTTGCAATAATTGACCTACTTTTGCATTGTTCATGCATCAGACAAATCGTTGAAATCGATCCATCAACGATTGCAAATCGTGTTGTAACAGGGGACATCTCGGTCAACTGAGGATTGGGCGGTAAATGCAGGGTTCGTTGTTTCTGCCAATGATGGTATTCTATCCATCGATTGTAAGGCACTACAGCCAGTTTTCGTCCTTCCATTTTCTTGCAGAGATCACGTTTGAGATCTTTGTACTCCAGAGGTACCTCTATCTTCTTGGTCCTTTTTATCTTTGACCCGTGGGTAAAGCACCTCCCAGGACTTCACCTAGCATAGGTACAATATAGGTAAAAGTCATCCGCGTTGGACACATATCGTTTTTTTATGGATGGGTATTTTCGTTTGAACGATTTGGCTAAGAACGTGTCGATATTTGGTTACGCTTTTTTCCGATACAATGTTATTGTGTATTTTGATACATTTAAACAACGTTAGCACACGGTATCAGTGAGGTTTTTGGAGGCGGATTGCATGAGTGTTTTTTGTATGGGTGGAGAAGCCTTGGAAGGACGAACAATACGTACCAATGTTTGGCTAAACAATAAGGCAGTCCTTTTCCTTTCTTTCATTTTTTAGCCAGTGGTGTGTGTGAGCACTTCTTTTTAATGGGGCATCTTTGCTTGCTCATGCGCACATACACACTGATTCCCATCGTTTACATCAAGTCTTGTTTTATACTGGAATGCGCCGAGATTGATTGTGCGATGGGCTTTACGTTGTTGAAGCAAATTTTGTGCGTTGTACATGATACTGGCATTACGATGATGACCTTTGCGAATAAACGACAGTTTAATTTATTATTCGTGTTCTCCCTACATGTCGAAAATGAGCAGATGAGTTTGACGGGGATCAGATACAATCAGATGTCTTCCACAAACGCAATGGAATCGCCTTGACTTTCTCGCAAGAGGTCTACGCTAATTGCCACGCTTTATAACACCCCACGATACGCGTTCAGTTGGCTGATCGATCAAATGATGTTTAAACGATCACACGTTTAACAAATTCGGTTTTTCCTGAACCGCTAGGTCTGGCAATTAAGATGTTAAATGGATGGCGAAGATACAAGGCCTGTCAACCAGCGCGATATCATTCAAAGTGTTCGCCGATGACTTTGAAACTGGAGGAAAAGGAAGCAGAAACAATATAGGTCGCCAATGTAGTGTAAAGAATGTGGCTTTTGACACGAAAACAGACAAGACAAGAGCTTTTATAGATTTTTCAGGATACGTTTATTGCCAAAATGGTATTTTGTCGCATTGCACTTGTGGTATTGTTGTGTCTAGGGAATGTAATAAATTGCGTCCACTTCAAACAGTTGGTATGCCAAGTCCAGAGCTTTAATTAATTCCACGCTGACTCACGTTCCTAGTAGGGCGCTTTCTTCCTGGTGTGCTGACAAGGTCGTTTCGGCATTCGTAGCATTGGTGAAGTAACACAGAATGTTACAAGTCCTTGGGAGGCAAGACTTAGCACTTGACCAAGCCTTCGTAATGTCGAATGTTGTGCACGTCGATGTGTTCCGACATCAATTGCGGATACCCGGCGGAAAAAAGCGACACTATTTGCACATGTAAAGATATAGCGAATACACATCCACGTATTTGATTTTGTTCTCGTCGGCTTGGTACAGCAAATAGGACGCATTCGTTTGTCCTCCGTACAAACTATTCCCAGCGTTCACTGAGTCCACCAGAGCTTGCGTTCAAACTCTGATCGGTTTTCAAACGGTGATCTTGCTCAAAATCCCACATTTCTACCACTTGATAT
This sequence comes from Unio delphinus, assembly GCA_029339505.1. Lineage (NCBI taxonomy): Eukaryota > Metazoa > Mollusca > Bivalvia > Unionida > Unionidae > Unio > Unio delphinus. The sequence goes on from JAQISU010000193.1 coordinate 411,561, forward strand.
CCTTGCAGTTCTAATTTCAACTGCCCTGACGAGTGGCCTCGTACATATCACCAATGGTCCGTTGCAGAAATTGATTTTTGGTGTAACGTTCAGAGTAGCAAAGAAGACCTTCGTAAAATGTGCATCCGGTAAACTCGTACATGATCTTGGTGTTTTCTAAGTCCCAGCCATCTAACGAATACGTTCCAAAGGTAGATTTTGTCTCCTCCGTTGCGGGCATGATGTCTTTTTTGTCACACAAGTAATGTAGCCTGCGTACCGCTTTAACCAATTAGTGACATTTGCAAACATTCGTAGTTTGAGCGCTGATGATATTAAGAGTGTTTTCGGGAATGAATATTTGTCGCTACACTAAGGAACACGCTTTGACAATGGTGCTTGATTCTTTAAAAGGATCGATCCTTCCGTGTTTCATAAACACTTCTCAAAATCGTCCACAGCGACGCAGTAAAATATCCACGTCTGATTGATAGTATTTCAATATTTCGTCTTGAAAGTCCACGGGGTCCGAGGCGTGAATCTAGTACCACGCATAGAAAGCATCTCATTGTTCGGTGTACATGTTGTCGCTGTTGAAGTAGTGATTCTCAGGGTTAGAACGGCATGTCGATTTGCTTCGGTATTGAAAAAGTGCGAAAATCGCGTTTAACTAATTCGAGCATTCCAAAGGTTTTGGGCATTCGACTCAATGTCATGGCCAAGTAACCCATTAAATAAATAAATCATGCTTCTTCCACTTGCATGGAAATAATTTTGGCTCCATTCAGAGTCACTTTCGGACGTTCGGTACTTTGTCCCGTTTAGTATCTCAAAAGAAATTGCCCATCGTATCCGAAGAAATTGTGAGCTATCACCATGACATAGTGATGACAATATCCGTCACGTTCGATGTCTTTCTGACTCCACGTCTCGTCCATGGATCATGAAATCCATTAAGCAAGATCAACCAACGTGTTCTACCCTCGAAATATTTTTCTACATCCTCTAGGAATCTTGTTACATTGAGGGCAATGACTAACGACAGCTTCGATGCACTTCGCGCACGCTTGGTAAGCCACGAAAAAAATAGAAAAAATGTCTCCTGCATGGTTTCAAAATCAACAAAAATGAAATTCCCTTTCTTTTGGTCACCGTTTTTTCATGTTTGGAAAGGTATTTGTGAATTTAGCATTTGTGTTCCGTGTCCACAATTAGGTGATACATGTGACATCGTTTCTTTCATGAACATACGTGAGGTTTGTCATTATTGAAACGTATGCTTTGTCCACAAGTAGGGCACAATCTCAGAGGTAGTGAAGCATTATTCTGCTGAGAAACGTGCGTCTTCAGATGTTGTTGGTAACATATAGAGCTATACAACATGACCTGACAATTTCGGCAATGTACACGTTGCTATCCTTCGTCCTGACAAGGATGAGAAGCCAAATATCCCGAGCATTTTGATCCACAATGCGAGTGTTGCTCTCAATGTTGATATCCAAAGTCACATTTCTCGCAATATTAAATGTATCCCAGGAATCCAGTAATGCTGGTAATGGCATCGAAATGTTCATCGTGATAATAGACGTGAATGGAATTTCCTCTTTGAAATATTTACCTCGAAAAAACAGAGGTCCCTGCACTTCTTGAGGTTACACTTTTAAAGTGTAACGAGGAGCCAAGACGTCTTGGAATGTTTCCTTTTTGGTGTTTCTTTGGATATGGCCGCTTGTAGTAACTGAGTTCTGCTTCATTTCGTTGTTTGGCTCGGTTCAATTGGTGAATTGGTGAATAGTTTTCCGGGCACTTTCCCATTCTACCGTGTCGTTTATGTTGGCATACGTTCGTGTCACCTCGATGACACGGGCTAAACACATCTGGTCTTGAGCTTTTATTAATTAGGACAAGGCTCGTATTGGTGCTACTACGGTCTTCCACCAATAACACCTCTCTGAGTCCTGTTCCTTGAGAAAGAGACACGTGGGTAATACACAGTTTCGCTTTTCCATCGGTGATGTGAAAAGTGTCGTTAGCTTGTTGCACGTGTCTTATCAATCACTTCGGAAGGTGTTAATTATGCCGGGTTGCTACACCTGATCCAAAAAGACGACTTTAAACTGTCGTGATGAAAGGAAAGTCTCAAGCAATCGTCTGCTTTTGGCTTCACTTTGCCGTTTCAGTGTGTTTAACAAAGAATCCCACACCTTGGTAATGAACCATTCTGCTTTCTCCAACGGTACCACGGACTTCAGATCTTTACATTTCACTGTGTACGTGTAAGCCGTAAGTCTAAATTTTGTGGAGAAGCGCTTTTCTGACTCTAGAATATGGCAGTACTTTTGATGGTTTTCTGCTGAACTTTGCTTGTGTGTAGATTCTCTGGGTCTGGATTCGGGTTAACGCATGTCATCTTCAAAATATCTGGCATGAATTTGAGCCAAGACTTCAGTTACTGTGCGAGGTGATAATCATTTTTATGTCTATTCCTTTCTTCTCCTTTTTCACGGCGAGATGCAGTCGTTTCATCTTGACTCCAAAATGTCATACCAGTGTATATAAAGGGATACTGTCTTCCCTTCCATTTTTCATTCACTCTCAAACAGACCACAACGATGGTAGAGCCATTACTTATCGCACTGCTAATCAGAGCTTTGCGTGGTGTCATACGAAAGTTTTCATCAGAGAAGCCGACGGACTACTTTCGCTTATTTCGATATAAAAGTCAAGATACTTCCTATTTATGTAAAGATAATGAACATTAGTCTCCAAGCCGCTCTAAGAAACAACAGGGACAAGAGGAGGGGGAGAGAGATTCCTAACAGGAAAAGGAAGCGGTACCATCTCCAAATAAAGAACACAGACACGTTCAGAAAGTCAAGAAAAGAAGTCGAGACGAAAATGAGGAAGAAGAGGAATAAAAACCTGGGGCGCTGTGCTGTGAATTAAATTGAAACAGTTGTACTAGACAGGAAGTAACATCTGTTGGTTTTGATTTGTTTTAAACTTACACACTAACACAAGAACATCATGGGGTAAAATAGGGCTATTGAGTTTGAATTGATTTTGGAATATAATTGAATACTATCTCGTTTCTAAACAAGTTACTGGCCCTGAAAAGACACGTTGGGTGTTTGTTTTCTTAATTAAAAACTCAGGAACGGGACGAAATAAGCTTCAATTGCCTTAAGATTTTGCCACGACCAATGCCGAATTATGGACTGGCTCCTGTCGATGACTTGGTATAAATCAATAGTGTAGGTATGTTCGGCGTAGTAACAGGGTTGAGTTGTTTGCCACTTGAAGGTTGTTTCCTCTTGTGTCGTAATAAAATAAATCTAATACAATTGTTTCAGAATCCTTAACTCAGTCAACATGTATAAGAGTACCGTCACCGTTTGACTTTCATTTTCCTCCTTCTCTCCTAGACCTTGTCTTTACTGCTGCTTCTTCTTCCTGTCATTTCCTTCTTTTCACCTTTTCTTGGTGTTGTTGCTGTTTAAAATAGACGACGTGTGGTAAGGAAGGAGAATGAGGTGAAGGTTCTGGTAACAGTATAAATTCTTGCGAAGAAGAAAGAAAATCATCTTGATCCCAATTAAAATCGGCATCTTCCGGAAGAAGAATTGTGTTGACTTTATTAGCCGCTGCTGTACCATCCCTTCTCGTCACCAACGACGATGCACCACAATTTATCGTCTTCTTAGTTTAGTTTCCGTCATATTCGAACTCCTTCGCGTAGATTCACGGCGCACAGACGCCAACGCACTTTTAAAGAGAATGTGAAGTCACAGACATCTCTTAGGATTGGGAGATTTCGCACTGTGATTTTAGTAACGCGGGTTAGAAATGGTGAACGAACTCATTCTATTTAGATCCACTTTTCCACGATAAATTACCGCAGTTTACTGCATTTCCTTTATCTTTTCTCGTCACAAGATATGGACAAACGTAGAACCGTCTACGCTCGTATCGTCAATGCTGATCCGCACAGAATTACCCATGTATGTGAAATCAACATGGACAATACGAGTGTTTGGAATAGAAGAATTTATTTGGAGAGAAATGGCTTTTTGAAAAGAGTATATATATTCGGTCTAGAAATCAAAAGAAGTTTGAGTATGAGAAGCAGACCTAGGCGTCGCCCTCTATGTTAACGAAATGATGTTGACATAAAACCCAACGGTCCTTTTCAGGGTCACTTATGCCTCGCAAAGATTTGCTTTCTTGCCTAAATAATTATTTTAGTCGTTTGTATAATTGTATAATTGCTTGTGACTGTATATTCTATGTTGTATGTATTATATAAGTCGAAGTCTATGTCCCACTCTTTGGTCACTATTGAGGTCAGCTCGGTACACGCCTATTTCGACAATTGTTGCAACATTGCTACCAATCTTCAGTACCGTGATGTCACCACACCTGTTCATATTGTCCCTATGCCAAACCTAACGTATATGCCACTTTACCTTGTTTGTGCAGAGACCCAAAATTCCTTATGATCAATTCTCCTTCACGCTAGAGTTGTCCACGGGTTGGGGGTGTGGTGGTGGTGGTGGTGGGAGTGGTCTATGATTTATTTTCCTATTGACTCTAGGGTGCCCCACACTACTAAGTATGTGACACAATCATGATAAATCGCAAATACCTTCGCAGATCTTTAAATAAACTAGAGGATTTGAAGACAGTTGAATAAATGTGTCAGTCAGGAGATAAAAGAAAAAAGAAAATTATTTATAATGTCTCAACCCTGAAAAACGTTTTGGCCCCAGTAATTAATAAGACCCCCCGTCCCCCGCCACATGCAATGTTCTAATATAACAAACATTGGTGGGGAGCTTGCATGACCAACGCATGAAGAAATGATATGGGCGGAAACTAAAACTAAATGGTGGGAATGTGTGCTTTTCTTTATCTGTAATAGTGAAGCCTAAAATGTCTTCATCCCGTATGGATTTGCCACAATTCACCAAAACGAAATGGCTAGAATGTACAATATCGGGTGTAGAACGGATAAGAAAATGCAGGCATTAGAACATTATATCATTGTTCAGTGAATGCTGTCACAATAGACTCCATCATGTCTGAAATATTTGGTCCATATTTTCGTAAAAACGTTTAGATTGCGCTCTGGTTAGATCTAAGAGGTGTGTGTGTGTGTGTGTGTGTGTGTGTGTGTGTTTAAATTAGATTTAACACTTTGCTCATATTGAGACGATGTTTGCTGTGTGACAGTTCATAGTGATATCCATCACTACAGTATCGTGCCTAAGACATGTGGCATCCTACATTACAAAGTCAATTTTGAAGATATTTCTTGTTAGTTAAGAGTACTATTAAATTGACCCAATTGCTTAACGAAATTGAGAGAGAGAGAGAGAGAGAGAGAGAGAGAGAGAGAGAGAGAGAGAGAGAGAGAGAGACAGAAATCATTCACTCGATGTATTTGAAGTGATGTTCTTATATATCGTCCAAGTCCGCTTATTTGTGATTTGTTTTGCCTTTTTTAACACTGATTTAACGAAACGTTATGCAGGTCTGAGTATTCATAGGTGTGAGTACTCATAGTAACTTGATTAGTTTTGGTGCAAAAGACAAACGAACGGTTCTTATGTATGCCATTATGTTTGGCTTTGACAAATTTATTTAATTTAAGGTCGGATAGTACACATTTCCGAATGAAGTGCAACATGTATGTGTTGCTTGGAGACAATTTGTTTATAATTTAAATTAAGGATTGATTTTTATTGTCGAAATAGATTCGTTTCTTGTTTTCGTGTTCTAGCCAGACCGCAACTGCCAGAACGATGTAAAATTCTAGCGCAAGAGTGTAATACAATTATACGTCGATGTCCGATCCCAATGTCCAAAGACATGATGTGCAGTTAGGAACTCACTGTATCTCATTAGAGCCAGAGTTATATGTGTACAAGTCCAATGAGTAGAAAGGCTTCCATTGATCAAGCAAGAACACTAATCTATAATTAATACCTTTTAAATAGACCGTCTTTTGTCTAGTTACCTAAGAATATCCGGCCTGGTAAAATTATTGGGCAACAAATTCAAGAGTACCTATGATAGACTGAAACTCTTTCAGCGTGAGTTTACTTTGAGTCTAATAGTATTGGACCAGTGGGTTATATTGTTCTAGAATGTCTGTGGGTAGGCGAACCTTCTTTTGCACCGAAGCCAATTTGTAACAGTGCTAGAACATGGCTGCTGATGGGGCCAGTGTTTTATATGTAGTCAGGAAAGCCGAAAGCAAACTGTCGGAAACCATATACTTTGTCTGGAATTAGGTACGAGTTGCATATATAAAATACGTCCAAAATATGTGTTATTGATACATTAGTGTTTGCTATGCATTGCAGAGAGTGGCTACATGTCTCATACACCATTCAACTCATGTATATGGGACACATTATTAAAGAGAACATTTTCGTTGCCATTTTCTTTTCCTTATTAATGACCATCATTGTAAATTTCTTCTAATAATAGTTATACACCTCTACTGTTTGACAATCGGATTGGAAAATCGACACAGGTGCGACAAAAGGGCAGACATTCAGGTGGACGAAGGTTAATATAATTTCCGCGATCTCTCTTTTCTTCCGACGCCACATCCTCCCAATTCGTTTTCATTACGATGTACAGGTTCATGGCTTCAATATTGACGGTGTAACAAACTACAAACAGAATGGCCCAGTATATGTGTCGTTTAGGATTTTACAAAGAAAAAGCGAAACAGACGTGGAATGAAAAATGGACGCATAGACAAAATGAAACATTCAGGGCAATCGGTCTGGGAATAATTCCGTCGAAACAGAAATCCTCTTAGCATGAAAAAAACTCATGCACAAATAAATTATTCCATTAAAAAAGAAAAAGTGTTTGTAGAAAATAAATAGGCTCGGCAAAAGGGTCCATAGCAGGTATAATCCCTACGTAGGTTTATGGCGATCAAGCATTGCAACCGGACGCTTGACAGAACATTTAAAAAGAAACTTTACATGTATTGGCCATTTACAGTGTTATATAAATGTGACAGACAGACAGACAGACATATAGATAGATAGACAGACAGAAAGACAGAAAGACAGACAGACAGACAGACAGACAGATAGATAGATAGATAGATAGATAGATAGATAGATAGATAGATAGATAGATAGATAGATAGATAGATAGATAGATACATAGATAGATACATAGATACACATATACATAGATAGATAGATGCGTGTGTGATGTCAAGAGTACACATTTCCCTTAATTTCAAAACTTGATTACTAGAAAAAAGCTGCACTTTCCAACTAGTACATTCCGACATTTTGCTAGGGTGTCAGAATATCAACATGCATGGCTATGTAAAAAAAAAACATTTATAGCTTTTACTGTTTTTCTTAGCGCAAGAATTAATAGGGCTTTATAGCACATAACCAGTTTTTATTTACTCTAATTTACACATGTTGTAATTTTAATATATAACACGTGTAATATAAACCGACTGACGTCACGAATAATGCCGTATTTCCCACTGCTTATGAGCCTTATATAAAATAACAGTATCTGTAGAAATAAATGGAATATTCTTTCACATTTCAAATGAATTTGTGGACGTCGTCAAATAATTATAATCTTGCGATAGAAAAAAAGTGAAAAAATTAGTATACTCATTTCGTAAATTTAATTCAAAGGTCACAATCTGGTGTCACATACTCAATTTCCCACATAACCTGGGCAATTATTAGCGTCATAACATTAATGCACGGTGTCAATGAAAATGTCAACTGGCTGTTCATTCAAAATAAATATTTTTACAACTAATTTAGGAATAACAAAAATACCACATACTTTCTGCAACGTGTAAGGACTGATTTCATTCAGCAAGTTTCAAAACATTTTCACCAATATGGGCATTAATATGGGATTATTATCATATATGTTTTCATGTGAGATTCATACCATATTGACACTCATGTGAGATTTGTACCATATTGACACTCATGTGAGATTCCATATATACAGTGTATTTCCTAATTAGCGGCATCATATCTCTTTGGTGAAACGTGAAACTCTATACACCCAACGTTATTACAGTTAAAATAGACGTTGCTTTAACAGTCGGGGTTTAACTTCCTTCGATCCGTTACAATTCCGTCCCTTCTTGTCTAAGATAATGTGCCAATTCTCTTCTTTTGTTGAAACTAATCCTACATAGTTTCGAGGTTCCAGTCTGAGTGGATCGATGAGGAAGCATAAACACGTTTCCAATGATTTAAGCAGTCATATTCTTTGTCACAGAATTAAAAAAAATTCTTTTGCCTGGAAAATATTTGATTATTTGAGTTGTGCATGCGTACAACGACATCTAGGACGAACAGGTGTTTTTCCAGAGAAGCGACGGAACCAACATATGTCGCCGCCGTAAACTACTTGCGGCTACGGACATCATACTCACGATATGCACGGGTATTTTACCCTGAATATTACTCACTGTCACCGACCCACGAGAAGCTACCGGCAAGCTTTCACACATAACTCCATTGATTTAAGCAGTCATATTGTTCTCAGTATTTGTTTGGTCAAGATCACTTTATTTTAAAGTAATGAAAATAGATACAGCGTACTCATATGAAATGTCATGCTTATGTACTATTGAACAATGTCGAATATCAATTTTACTTTCACCCTTTTAAAACAAAGTATTAATCTTGTAAGAGAGTGCAATACATGCTTTATATCACTTGAACGACAAGCACCTTGAAAATATGCTAAAAATAGGTGAACCGACGCATCTTTTCCTGTAATGCAATTCATTTAAACTACTTTCATTACTGTTTAACTCGCAGCTAGTAACCAACAAAAAACCCAACATAAATAGCTGTTATTTTGCGTACTGAATCCGTATCAGTAACAACCGTGCACTCGATTTCACAGATCAGACACTTTAAACGCTTGTATTTATATATATATATATATATATATATATATATATATATATATATATATATATATATATATATATATATATATATATATATATATATATATATATATATATATAATTGTTTGCTAGAATCGCAAACATTCTGTATTGTATGAAATATTTAACCCTTGAATACGATTACTTAATTTCATGACACTAAATGTTGTCTAGTCATCAAAACGTATTTAGAGGTCGCGTTCGTACTAAAACTTTTTTGTGAATACGAAATAAAATATCCCACTAAATTATTAACCCATAATGATCACTAGTACTAATGTATATTCTACAAATGACAGCATATACGTAACAGTAAGCTAAACCTAAACGCTCGGATGAACAACAAGAACTGATCGATCAATGCTATCTCTCTGCCTGACTGTGTTTGAATCACGGACTCGGCGATTTTTTTTAGTATGTGAGAAAGCTTCAAGTAGATCAACTAATATGTCATTGTTACATGCGTCATTGTTACATGTGTTATTCGATTTCTTACTGCACTAATTATACTGGCCTCCATATATGATCTGTATTGAGCTTAGAACTTACATTTAACCACTACAAAAACAAATAGTCATACCTATATTGTATAACGCACTGTTTTTTTTATATGCACTACAGTCTCTTTATAACTTTGCCAGGTTAAAAATGAACAGATTGCCTGAATGTATGTAAATGTTGTACGCATGAAAAATTGAAACACGTCTTAAAGTTAAAAACTTTATGGAAGATTCTTGTCAGAAGCAGATTCACCAACGAATATAATTATTATGATAATAATATTGTTCAGTAGTTCCGATAATATGATGCAATATGTTAAAAAAACTCCATGTGCGCGCTCGAGTAAAAAGCATTATCTGATTTTGTACATGACATTGTCGCATGCCATCCATGGCTTTAGTCATTATATATTCGGTTGATTTGCCAATCTTTTTAAATGTTAGGTTCTGGGTGTCTGATCTTGGCCTAAGTGCTCATAACTATAATAAAGTGTCGTAGGAATCGACGAGTTCTTGATTTTGATTTGGATGAAGGCGATCGTTATCTCGTTTTGGGGGACAAGAACTTTTGCACCAACTGGTCTGCAGAGAACGATGAGAGTTTCTTCAGAGATTGGGCAGACACAGATGGGCGTGCCATGCTTAGTAGTTTTATTGTCTTCCGACAGAGAGGAATGTTTGAAGATATTGTGTTGTCATCCATAGGACTCCACAGCTTATATGTACCAAATATATTTCGGTGGATGGATGTATCAGTACTGCTATTTGAGTTAAATCCCACAAATTATTCAGTATCTGTATTCGAGATAAATTCTGAATGTATTCGGTATCATTATCTGAGTGAACGTTATGTCGGTCCTACATGTAGATCAAATATTATCTGTACTTGTTCAAAGTTCCTGGTTTAGTCACATGTGGTCTGTTACATATTCATAGCTGTATAAATCCATAATGTGATCAGAAAAAGTGATAGATTAATCAGTGCTTATTTTTCTGTTTCGTTTCAAAATATTGATCATCCATGGTAATAAATCCATACGACAATCATGCATAAGTTCAACTCATTAATACTTGTCGATTGAGATTATGATTAATTCAATTTATGAACACTGCCATTATCTCTTATTGGTTGTTTAACTCAGTACGCATCTTATGCATGGTAGGTATTTATGTGCGTGAGTTAGTGTCAGATTTAATAATTTCTCAATCATTACAGAAATCAACATCTTATTTTAAAAAAGGTTTCAGTGTCTTCGCCATAATCCGATTCCAACACAAAGAAAAAACTGTTAAAAGTCACAGCTAAAATATTTTAAACTATTCAGCAGTTAACTACTGCAAAGTTAATAGTTACTAAACGTTACGAACGTTATTCAATTAAGGGTTCAATTATGTACGCAAATTTTACGAGGAAAGGCTCACTAGACAATTAATATAAATGACAATTCTCTAACCGATGGAAAAATATTGAAACAATATAAGTAAAGTTTTGAACCAGCAATATATAAATAATGAACAAATATATAATAATAATAATGAGAACTTTGAAACGCGCCTAATCTTTAGAGGCTCTAAGCGCTTTACAACATCTATAACAATATGACTACAAGACAGAAAAACAAATAACAAAAAGCACGAAATTGGAGAACATAAAAATATGCTGAAAATATATAAGATACAAAACATGATTATGTCTCTAAGTTTTGTTCCCGCACTCGATAAAGGTGAGTTTCAAGAACACTCTTAAATGGGGCCACTGTGTCTTTGTGAATAATTTCAAAACGCAATTCGTTCCACGTCGCCGGGCCCTGGTATGCAAAAGAACGTTGTCCATAAGACTTCGTTTTCATAATGGTAACAATGGATATACGATTGTAAGAAGAGGAGATTAAGTATCCTGCTGGTGTATGCACGTGGGTGAGGCCAGATATGTATGTTGGATTGGAGTCTGTCACTGAAGCATAGCACAGAGAACACATTTGTGTTTGATTCTGTATCGAATGGATAGCCATGTGCTCTGATCGAGATACCTAAAACATGATTCGAGCAGCTGTGTTTTGAACGTTTTGAAGTTTCTGGAGTAGTTATTGTGACGAAACAGACAAAATTGAAGTTAGAATAGTCCAAGTATTATCTAGAGTAACACCTAGGTTTCGTACTGACTGAAAATTTAATGTTGGTGTTGCTGATATTTGAGGTAAAGAATGTGAATGATAAAGTCTTTGTGTTGTGATCAGAATAGCTTCAGTTTTATCATCATTCATCTGTAACTTGTTACATGTCATCCATGATTTCACATCAGAAATGCCCTTCTCTACTCCTTGTATGGTAGCATCAACTTCAATTTTGTTTTTACACTTGTATATTCGGGTGTCATCAGCGTATAATTGATGAGACACTGGGGGATGATCTATGACACTTGAGAGAGGCTGAGTGTATAGAATGAATTGAAACAGGTCCAAGAACAGACCCAAGTAGAACACCACAACAAAGTGTTACGTATATGTGATATAAGTCATTTATATTTATTTTTTATTGTTTCTTTGTTAGATTTAAATTTGGCATTTTAAGTTTTAAGATTTGTTCATTGAAGAGGGGGGGTTACATGTAAACACCAGGTGTTGACCTCATTTCTGACCTGGTTCCAAGGACAAATGGAGTAAAGTATAAACATCTTTCTTTTTTAGTTGGGTCATACGCTGGTCACGTGATTTCTTGAACGGAAATTTGTTCTGATAGTTTTTATAAGGTCGTGACCATTTTCTTGTTTACGTAAAAACAGGTATATACGTGATCTTTTGGAGCGAGCTATTCAGTAGAAGAATTGGGCTTTTAGAATATTAAGTTGTGTTTTTTTTGAGGTATTTTTAATTACCGTGTACTGGAAATTGTGTCTATTCGCTTGGAGCAAGAGGAATATTTTTGTTAGTTATCTGGAAAAGAATATGTGCTTATATATTTTCATTAACAAGAATTGATTTCATCAATTGACATCGTCTTTCATATTGGATACATTATAGGAATTCGAACTTAGAATTATTTGAACATTTTATTATCAGGAGTTTTGCAATTTCTCTAGTGGATAATTTTTGGATTATTTTTGGATTAATTTTGGAATTGATTCTTACAACCGTAAGTTTATTATTTTTTGTGAAAAATATTTGTACTCAATAAATTGTTTATTAAGTTTTAACAGCTTGTTATTTTCACTTTTTCTATGTTACTGTTTATTCGAGCCTAAGCACGAAACAATATCTCAACTGGTCTGGAATGTATTTCATTTGCAGATACAATTTGTGTCCTGTTGACTAAGTAGGACTTGAACCACTCTAAGGCTATATTCTGAATGCCAAATACATGCTGGAGACGGTGAAGTAATATGTCATGGTTTATCGTGTCAAACAAATCCAGGAGGGTGAGGACTATAATCTTTCCACTATCCAAAGCAGAGAGAATGTCATTAAATACTTTCAGAAAAGTAGTTTCAGTACTGTGGCAAGGGCGAATTGCAGACTGTACATTGCTTTAAATTCAAATGAGATACAAGTTGGGTTAGGACAACTTTTTCGCAGATTTTTTTACCAGAAGAGGAGATTAGAAACTGGGCAGTACTCCTTTAAATCGTTATGGTCAAGTCAAGTACTATATTGGGATAATTCTGCTAAATGGACTATGTTTGTGACGTTCTTTGTAGCAGCTTCATAGATTTGTTTATGAATAGTGGGTCTGGTAGAAAACCAAAGTTTCTGCTTTTTAGCGATGTCTTTTAGCAGTGCGAAGCTGGTCTCTAACACTGCAATACCATGGAGAAGACATTTTGTATTGATATGTTGCATTTGGTGGCTGGGCATGTTTTTCAAGCAATGAACGCAGGCAGTTATCGAGTTGTTATGCTGTAGCATGTAAGTAAGATGTCAGGGTTTCTTGGATGTCATGTATGAATTTGGTTCATTTATCATACGGAGGTTTTACTTAGTAGCAAATAAAGGTGGAGGGTTAAGGACTGATACGTCGGGATGGCATATAATGCAGAGGCGATCTGATAGCACAGTGGTGGGATACAAGTATGGATTGCAGAATATTATTATCAGGTCTATGAAGACTTTAGTCTAAAATCTGACCACGTTGATGGGTGGGTTGTTTAACTGACTGTTTAAGATTGAAAACATAAATAGAATCTAGGAGTTTTGACGTGTATGGGTGTCCAGGACAGTCAAAGTGAAAGTTGAAATCTCCAAGAATAATTAGGTTGCCACCTATCGAATATATATATATATATATATATATATATATATATATATATATATATATATATATAGAGAGAGAGAGAGAGAGAGAGAGAGAGAGAGAGAGAGAGAGAGAGAGAGAGAGAGAGAGAGAGAGACAGGAAAGTGGAAAAGAATATCGATATTACACCATTTCCTACAAATCTAAAAAGCTCAAGATTAATGGATTATCTCGTGAAACAGTGTTGATACAAAGACCTTTAAAGTCAGTCAGAAATTGTTCGTTGTCAAATGTTTCGTATTTTATTAGATTGCTTTCTATTCTTTTAATCCAACAATTGCTGCCTTTTTCAAGCAAGAAATCATTTTTTCAAATATTAGTTGTTAACATGCATCCCTTTTATGAGGCTATTAAATAATAGAGAACCTTTCTGTCAGTATGTGTGTCTGAGTTTTTGTATACATGGATAGTAATTTAGTGTAGTGTAAATCAGGTTTAATCTCAATAGGATAATATCAACAATTTTTTTGGAATTTTTTTTTTAGTAGATTACTTGTATGTAGATTTTGGTGGTAACGGGTATTATTTTCCCAGACTGCATGGATATTTCTATATATATATGAGGACATAGGTCATAATACAATATCCCAGTCAGAACGAAAATATGAATCACGTATTCTGACAAAATATTCATTATAATTCCTTATTCCGTTGATAATATTTAAGTTTTAAAATGGATTTTTTTCCGTTTGCAATGCAATTGTGGGATTTTTTTTCTTTGATGCCAATCATAGTATATTTCACTATATGTCTATTCCGAAACACAAGAACTATCTATTTATTATAAATATTTTAATATTTTGCATGAAACATTAATAATTAATACATTTCTCAGTGATTTGTATGAACATCAATGCTTTCGTTTCATTGATATTTGTAGGTAACGCTTTATTTCATTACGGTATTTGTTTTTTCGTTCATCTATTAAGACGCAAAAATATACATCGATGACTTAATCGACCTTCGCAAACGAAAACGGAGCAAACTAATTGAAATATAGAGTCCCTATGTACGTATCACATCTTCATACAAAATAACCCGAAACGTTTGTCTAGCGCCATTCACCTCATCTGATGAGCTTTAGTGAAGTATAGTTCAAACGATTTGCACTGGCAAATAGGCCTAGTCGATCTGCAATAAAAAAAATATGAGTTAAGGATAAAACAAGGTTTAAGTAACGTATTGCTGATATAAAATTTAATACTTGCTATTACGTTTGCATTACTGTGATAGAATGGTCTATAATGCTATTAAGAGAAGAAAACAATTGCAAATGAATGAATGATGTAGAAACCTTCTGTCTCTGCTGATAGTAATGTTACAACTATTATATCTGCTACGACATCCACTACGTCACCTATTGATAGAAACAAGCGCAGGAATAATAATAATAATAATAATAATAATAATAATAATAATAATAATAATAATAATTAGTAGTAGTAGATGTAGTAGTAGTACAAGACAAGACATGTAATAATGATGTAATGATATTTGAAGTTAAATCAATGTTGGATACAATTGTCGAAAGTTGTTTTTTGAGGCTATAATCATCTATTCTGAGTATATGCACATCGATCCCTCTATACATGTGTCTACCCATCTAATTAGTTTTACATACCGCAACAAACAAGCATACTTGAAATCGTATACATATACTTTTTCAATGGTACATAATAAATCCAGACATAGCAAGGTACCTACGTGGATGAAAGATATCTTTACACTAGACGAAAGTAGATTCTGAAAGACATTTTAAACCTTGGGATGCTATTTGAGGTGTACTGTTCATCTGACTATGTTATTACTGTTTAATAATTTGCAAAACATCGTGTAAAGTATAGAAACTATATTTGTGCATATATGACAGCGGATATGAATAATTGACAAAACTGCGTTACAGAAAAGTTATAGTTTTAAGTACATTTTTACTTGTCAGTAGTCCCTGCTGTCTTTCTATTTCAATGATGTAAAATGACAGGAAGTAATATTTTATTTTACAGTCACTTTATATGTACTTGCCTCTCACTGTCAAACATGTATCATCATTGCAAAGACCGTCTCCACAGCAAATGTCGCAAAGGTTGAGTTGCCTTTTTTTTGGATTCATCTGTATTTCACCATTTTCCTGGAGATACGGAAGATTAACGCCAGTGGAGATGTTTAGCCCGGTTTCTATACTTACTATCGTAAGTAGTTGACATTGCTGAAATTGACAGTTCAAAGCTTATAGTGAAGTAACTTTAGGTGGGTCAATGTAATTTAAACATCAATACAAGACAGACTATTATAAAATCTAATGTCAAATGGACAAGCTTCAAGAAGCTTGTAAAACAATCATTAAATATATTTGTGATATGGAGCCATGTCATTGTAGTCCAGAATTGGTTCTTGGATGAATACCTGCTTGATTATTATATCCGAAGTAGTTTGGTATAAATGAGCACTCCACAAGGTCGCTTAAATTGCTTCATTTTTCAGGGACCTTGTTTGAAACTTAGAAACGTTTGCAAATATACCAGACAATTAAGTATCAAATTTGCACGTGGATGATATGCCCATACGAATTTTATCACCATATTTCAATGAAAGTTAGGATCTTTGATAGAGAATGTATGTATTGTTTCTAAACGTATTTTGTTTAAAATACATATATGACCGAAACATGTCGAAACATGTAAAATAAAATGTTATACATTATAAATCTGCCATCACATAATGCGACCGTCTCTACATTCAATATGGTGTATTTTACACAGCTTCCCATTTATCGATAATACATTTTTGACAACATGATTGTTTTCCACTATAAATGTTAAATAACAAGAACATCAATTTAATTTAAACCATTTTAATATAATTACTGTTACAGAAAATGTTCCAAATTATGACGAGGATGCGACAGACAAGAAAGGTGTTGCAGTTAACAAGCCATGCCATTCACGAAACTGCAATTATTGTCATGTAATATAACCATTACACCATAAGTAAATTGTATTACACTTCATATATTTCCAATTGTCTGTTCACTTATTACTAAAATTTGTTTTGATACATATATGTTGGGACAAATATTTTAAAAGCTTTATATTTGTAATCTGTACAATGACGGGACATGATGTCCCAATAATTGCCAATCATAAATGGGTTTTTACAGTCTTAGATACATTAAATTAGTTCACCGGTATTTCAAGTTTGGCCTAATCAATTATATTTCGAGGATCTCTGATGGTTAAGGCTAGTAAAAGTTCTTTCTGACTACGATAGAGCAGATTTCATTTCTGGTACGCAAGGTAAAGTCCCAGACGCTCATACAATTAATAATGCGCAATTCTATAAATATAAATATATATTCAAATGTAGATTTTTGTTACAAATTATAATTCTAAGAGCGATTCTCCTTCCTAATAAATATAATATTTGATACGGAATAAATAAGTTTTTAGTATATCCAAGTGCTATGTACATTTGTTTACCTGTTTGCTGGTTTTAAATTTTCATTTTGTTCCATTGCTTGATATTTTAATGTAATATTGTTAATTGGACTTGACGTTTTTCAAATTAAGTTCAGGTCTTTTTGCCTTGACCTTTTTAATTTTCATTGGTAAGCACATAATAATAGAAACACAGAAAATATACCTTGATTCAGAACGAGTGACAAGTTTAGCAAGCAACGTTTTTTTTTTCTTTTCATTTGTTTTCTTAGAATAACTTAAGTTAAGGGCATACCTGGTTTACATGATATTTATCATATAACAAACTTCCATTTCTTAAAGGTTGACCCCCAATCGGGCATCTGTTTGGAGTCTTAGTTAGGCTTAATAATTATGCATTGAAAAATAATTTTCAGTCTTGCCTTAACCTTTGAGACGTCAAGGCGTTTTATGTTGTGTCCAGTTTGGACATATTATTTTATTTTCTTCAGATTATTTTGAATTTATGTGATTGTTGTTTGCGGGACATACTAGCGGTCTAACTTAATTTTTGGACAAAAACATTTATCTCAATTTATACAGAATTCGAAAACTGGAATAATATTTTCTGTAATTCAACAAGAGACTGTTGGTACTGCAGCACTTTGTAGGTTACAACAGACGTCGTCTTCTTTTTGGATTTCATCGGGATTCGAATTTAGTTTCATTCAGGACTTTGTATTACTGGTACTTCTATTTTCTATTAGATTCTTTTTGTATTTATTAGTAAAACCTACTTTCGTTCTCTCTATTCTCACTTGATATCCTAGAGAGATAAATTATTTTTTTAAAAGTTTACAAAGCTTCTTGTCTTCACTCTTTTATGTTACGTTTGTAAGAGCCTAGACTCGTAACACATACAAACTGCTTCTAACGTCCTACAGTTGGACTCGGGTTAAGTTAAATGATCTGTATAGATTGATGGGAGCGTTTTACACGTGCCCATCTAAATTGCTGGATGTCAGAGGTATGGAAATGGTATGGATATCAGAGGTATGGAAATGGTATGGATGTCAGAGGTATGGTAATGGTATGGATGTCAGAGGTATGGTAATGGTATGGATATCAGAGGTATGGTAATGGTATGGATGTCAGAGGTATGGTAATGGTATGGATGTCAGAGGTATGGTAATGGTATGGATATCAGAGGTATGGTAATGGTATGGATGTCAGAGGTATGGTAATGGTATGGATATCAGAGGTATGGTAATGGTATGGATGTCAGAGGTATGGTAATGGTATGGATGTCAGAGGTATGGTAATGGTATGGATGTCAGATGTGAATTCAACATTAAATGTATTGCACATCTGACATGATATTTTCATTATTTAATTCGAATAATAACAATAAATAAGAACAAATTTAAATCCAGAATTGCTATGTATATTTACTCATATAATTATAATGATGCAGGTGCTTGCAGCAGGTTGTATCCCATGTTACATGCATCCCTCAGGCTTCTGTATATTGCCAAATGCCTTAGTTTCATTTTCCATTATCTATGTGGGGTAAATTGGCCATGTTCGTGCAAGCATGACCTTTATCACAATGACCTTTGGATACTCAATTGGAAAAGTGACCAAAACATGTTCATAACAACACAAAAAAACCAACAAACAGTTACTAAGGAACCTTTGCATGATCGCAGAAATATTGCGCAATAATGTCATTGATTTATATGGACCAATCCGAACCATAAAGTGATATCTTCACATGTTGTCATGTCAAAAATGCTAAACTGCTCATAAGATATGTAAATTGTGCAGACTATGAGATAAACATTATGTACCTGGTTAAATATTAGTGGATATAAATTTGGCAGTCTAATACTATCAACAGCTCTCCAACCTAAAATCTTAAAAATAGTTATTAACCCTGGGTCTCAATTAACATGCTTTAAAGACTCGTATTAGTGTACTTATCGATTGAGAAGTTCTTTAAGGTATGTCTGCACTTGTTTAGATCAGGAACTATTTAATTTCAATGTGCATTAAATCAATAAGCCAAGAATTTTTAAATGTTTCCCACTCGAAACATCCCTATTTAGCAAATGGAAACACTATTAGTCAGAGTTATTACAAAACTGGCATAATTATTTTCAACAAACTTAGATTGATAACACTCGTCATATAAAATGTATAAAAAGGTAAAGGAGTCTTTTCAAGCTAGACACTTATCCAAACGTTATTCACATGCAAATGAATGTATTAAATTGGTACATTTACTCACCAGCAGCGGATAACAACCAAACCTATAGGAATAAACCCCTCCGGTATTTATCGTTGTCACACGACAAACCTGTAACAAATCAAAACTGATGTTACATAGTATGATAACATTTCAGAATTTTAAACAACAAACCTGAAATAATTGGTATTTTTTAAATTTTAGTATAACAATAAGTAGCAGAATAATTAGATAAAAAAAAAAAAAAAACAAGTTTATTTCATTTAACCGTAAGACATCTCACTTGGATTAAGAATTGAAAGTTTATATACATTAAGAAGAAGAAAAAAAAACAATAAACCATAACAATATGCAGTGTAAAATGTTAAGACTGATGTACCGATCTATTAGTTTTCATTGGACAACATTCAAAATGATTTACAGTATAACAAAACAAAAATGCAGAAACAGTCCCCAATCAAAGCCCCGAACCACCAAATCCCGTTACATTTCGATTTGCATACCTTTTGTATCTCTCATATCTTTACAGCTGTATCAAATGTAACTATGTTTATTCAAAAAATTAATCCACCCAACGTGAAACATTATGTCGTATAAGTACATTAGGGTGTACAAATATGATAAATAAAACAAAATGTCACCTCAGGTGGAAGCATTACTATCATTTAAACAAGACAAATATGTTTGATTCCTGATTATTAATTTCGGTATCTAATGCGAGTTATGTACGTACTGTTTATTATTATCACTTACTTTCATCGATGACAAAAAAACCTATTGAACACAAAATTTAATTTTAAAAAATGAACACATATCGCACAAACATTTTAATTTTTAAAAAGGAAACTCTATCGCATACAAAATTAATTTTTGGAAATGAACAAAAATTGCACACAAAATTTAAATTTGGAAAACGAACACCTATCGCACAAAAATATAACTTTTGTATATAAACACCAATTGCAACATAATTTAATGTTAATGAATATTTCAATGTGTAGGTAATTGTATGTCAGACGATCCCATTCTAGGAGGATTATTTATGTATAATGGTTCTATTTTAGTCTTGTAGACAACACTCATCCGTAGGTGAGTTGAGTGGATCTGCGACATGATGGATCTATACAATATGTTTATAATTGCCTTAGCTCCCTATTTAGGCTTCGTTTTCCATGTGTTTATCAATTTTAATACAGAAAGTTGCATCCTCTTGTTATTCTTTGCTCATTCAAGTAATATTTCAACAATCAACGAATTAATGTGCTAGTCTAGAATGCTGACTGAAAATGACGATGTCTGACTCTTGATCTGATATAGTTACCTCATCGTCACCACAGAATTTGATTTTTCGGCACATATGTACATCAGTGACAACCCCTTGCCTTGCGTCGTCATCATCACTACAATGATAGCACTGGTTCGTATGACTGGTTTCTGTAATATGACATAAGAAGTTACATAACAAATGTGGTCCCACATCAGATTTTGTGTAAAAAGGACACACGTTGAATAAAAAAAATATCACTTTATCAATCAAAATGTTTTTATGTTAGTACCGATGAAATCGAAAGTTAAAGGTCACTGACCATACTCTGAGATTTATATGTATATATCATATTTGCATTACGTGAATAAAAGTAGTCATACTCGCGTAAAGATGATATAATAATTTAATTACCGGTACTCGAAAATTAAGTATACAACGCTGTTATCTCCCCTTATATAAGATTTCCCACCTATAGCGGACGCCGACAGGAATGACGTACATTTATCTCCAGGAGAGAAAGTTTACGCTTCTTGTTGATAAATTATTACCTGTGTTAGACATTATTATTATTATTGTTTTTATTATTATTATTATTGTTATTATTATTATTATTATTATTATTATTATTATTATTATTATTATTATTATTATTATTATTATTTATCAAGATATAATTTTCAGACATATATGAAACATGATAACATTTCCGAAGGGTTTATTAAATCCAGTGTGTTTGATTTCATATTATTAGGTTGGATTATTTATAATAAAACGTACAAGTTAATTTTGAGCGCCTTTTATACTCACAAAACCCCTTGTTTTACACCAAAATAAATAGTATTACCTATGTAGCATGACCTTTTTGGAATGATAGACGTATATTGATACAGCATAAATGTATGCGTTCAGGAAAGAAACGTATATAATGAGTTAACGTGTCAACGACATTGAATTGTCCTGTTTCGACTGCAGGGACAAACTTAGAGACCTAATCATGTTTTGTATCTTATATGTTCTCAGCATGTCTTTATGTTTTCCTATTTCATTGTTTTTGTCATTTGATTTTCTTTAGTTTATTATTATTATTATTATTATTATTATTATTATTATTATTATTATTATTTTTTGTTGTTATTATTATTATATTATAATTTGTGCCTCATAAGTGTATTTGGGTCTAGTACGCGTGAACATGGTGTTATTATATATTAATAAATAACGTAATCTTCTTTTACATCGGTAATTTAGTAGTGAAATATATTTTAAACTTCTCTTTTAAATTGAATTAGTGTGTTATTATTTAGAAATAATAAAATTACGAACACTGACAAAAAAAGAAATAAACTAAATGATGTAGTACGACTGCTCTTTCAGAAACCGTCCGAATTCTGCGCATTAGCCATTATGATTAATTGGATAGCAACCGCATTTCTTGAGTAGGCATCAAGAATGGTGTTCATTTTATTGAGTTCAAATATCATTTTTTAATGATAGCAAATCTCAATGAAAAATCAATGTCATAACGTCATCAAAGTATGACTTAGGTTATTATGTTGGAACCATTTTATATCTAAATCTGCAGACATCCCATCATTCTTACACAATCTTTGTTTCCGAATAAAATGCAACCAATGATTTGAAGAGCAGAGCGAAAGGGACAGATAACACTCATTTTTCATTAAGTACAGAATGGGAGTTGATTAAATGAAAAAAGTTAAAATAATTGCAAATAGTATAGATTTAATAAGTTACTAAGTTAAAGAAAAACAATAATAAATACAGCCTTGACAACCATGTGGCGAAATCTCAGAATTATTATATATTATCCTTTTGTTTACTTAAGGAATGCGGCAATAATTGACAGGGGACCACGTGCAGTCTTAACCATAACCATTACTTATAAATGTACGTCATATCCGTCTTTGCCACGCGGAAATTACCTATTGTGGCCGGAGATTGCCGAGTAATTTTTTTCATTTGAAAAACGAAATTTTTAGTTTATTTAAACATTTGAATGGTGTACATATATGATAAATGCATTTATATGATGACTATAATGATATTGGACTTTTGTACAACATAGGTGCCTGGTGACCTTTACCTTGAGTTTGTTTTCCTGGTTATTGTAAAAATAATAACGATTAAAACTGAAGACATTTCCCAAAATCACCAATGACCTAACGTTAAAGCTACTTCTGCTTACTAAACAGCAAAGGGAAAAAAGAGATGAGTTAACATATTAACACACGAGAATAAGTTAAATCGTCTCCATTATCACAGTTTACAGTTTGATAGAATTACATAATGAGTATGTTTGAAGTTTACCTAGATTAAGATATGTGTTTGTGAAAAATGATACATTACGTATCATTTTGTTTTCGTTGGATTAATGGTGCCATATAAATTTATTATAAACTGAAGTCAATCATATTTCGATATACACAATGTTGGCGTTTTTAGCCTGGTCCAATATTTTCATTAATAAGCCATCAACATTGTCTCTGTTACAAGATGCAATCGAATGAGCAATCACAAATGAGGAAAAGATGGATAAAGACATTACTGTCTCAGATCCAACGTAAAAAAGACCTTACATGTTCTAAAATTACCCAATTATGTACCGTAATATAGTGAAAACATTTTTTAAATAATTGTTTTAAACATGGGTGACAGGTATAATTGGCAGTAATGAAGTGTTTCGCCCATTACAATGATTTAAGAAGCAGATGTATTATTACATCCAGCATGATGGCAGTGGTTTACCACTTGTGCACTTCTATTTTACGTGCACATGCGCGCAGAAGATATCAATAATAACATAATTATCCTTTTAAATTCAGGTTAAATCTTTGTAGAGAAGTATATGTATATTGCTGGATTTGAACTTTGTTCGCATGCATTTGATGCAGCAATAATTGACAGGGGACCACGTGCAGTCTTAACCATAACCTTATCAATAAGTATTGATGGACAGTGTGAAAGTTATGTATTGTATATCACTTCAGGTTATTATTAGTATTTATTTGACCTAATCCATTCATACACGGTCAAGCATAAACAGGATTATTTTATTTTGTTTAAATCGGGAAAGCCTTGTGGGTTAGAACAGTCAAGCATGGAATGAATGTACTAACTTTGAATAAACAAATGTCCTCTTGGCACATGTGCTATGGTACACGTAAAATTTATCAAGGTGCCATATACTTTAGTGAAACTATTCCCATTGGAATGGAGATATATTTCACATTGCAAAATGACGCATTACCTATGACTGTATTTGTATTAGGAAACTGGTGCCATACACATTTGTTGTAAACCAAAGTCAACCGTATTTCTACATACACAATGCAGGCAATAATAGCCTGGAACAATATTTGTATTGATGAACTATCATCACAATCATGTTATAAGATGCAATTAAATTAAGAATCATAAAGGAGTAAACAATTTTAAAAACGTTTTGGTCTCAGATCCAACGTAAAAGTAGGCATTATTTGTTGCAAAATTACCTAATTAATATAGGGAGGAAATTTGCTTGAAATGTTGCAACAATGGGTGAAAGCCACGATTGCCAACAATGAAGTGTTTCATCCACATTGAAATAATCTATATGACAGCACTTAGCAGACACATGATTCTTAATGATGCAATTAAAAACGTAAACATACTTGTTTTGAGCCCACAAATATTAGTGTTGCATTCAGTTGTGTTCGAAGTTTTGGGTACATTACAGCAATGGGAACATGTAATCCGACCGACAGTAGCTGCTCTTTTTCCGGCGTCGGGGTCTGTTGCCTTGCAGGCCTTTAAAAAAATAAAACGCAGTTTTTTTATTATATAAAAAAAACATTATTTGTTTATTAATTTAACATTTGGTGTACATGAGACGTTAATGAAGAAACATGACCTTACTTTTAAAATATATTGATGGTTCAAGCCACCATTTTGTGAATTCAACAATAAAACCAATGAAAGCAGTCATTTACATAAATATTACAAACATGATAGAATGAAAGACTAGTCTGAAAAAACTTACGGAACCATTCCTATAAAGTACACCCCATTACGCAAATCTCTGCTTGGTAAAATTGTTGTATATCCCGTAAAATGTATTTGAAATTATAAATATAATAATAGTCTGAAAATAGATACGAATATAACAAATCTAGTATTATTACAGTGCAGATCATGTATTTGGTTGTTAGGTCGCGTAAAGATTTCAGTCTAATAATTCCGTACTTGATCCGATGCTTCACATCTCATAAATATAGATGTATTCTAATATTGACAACTGGACCTGATATAGCAATCAAGGTAGCGGTGGTGTGATGAGAGAGAGAGAGAGAGAGAGAGAGAGAGAGAGAGAGAGAGAGAGAGAGAGAGAGAGAGAGAGAGAGAGAGAGAGAGAGAGAGAGAGAGAGAGAGAGAGGAGAGGGGTCATGAATGATAGTTTACTTGAGAAGTAACGTTTGAACGTCTGTAATTGCTTTAAACGACAAATCGTTTATTTTTCTCGATTACCTATAGAACATCAAATTCAAATTTCTCACCGTTATCGATCTGCAGCCAGCATTGTAAATAATCTGTAATGATGGTGTGATTACTTCTTCTGTATAGCATTCCTGGAGATAAATAAGAGCATTGTAACTCGGACTGGAAAAGCTTATGCTACTTATGGTTGTGCAACATTCCTTGTTTTTCTTTCCATATAACTCCATCGTTACATTGGTCACTCGAATATTGTAATGCTTTGAGTGTTTGTATACACGATCACATTTATAGACATGTTTCTAAATAAGTATTTTTAAAGTATATGTTTTATTATGTGTATTGGTCGGTCTTAATCCAATATGTATCGTTGCATATATGTATGGTTGCGTATAAGTATGCTGACAAACGTTGGATATCACTTAATAGCTGAGAGGTCAAAGCAGAGATCAGAAGAATTCATCTTTATCAGCTATATATTACACATAAATTAAAAGTAACATGACATTTAAAATGTTGGCATAAAGCAAATTGATATACCAACACTACTGATGTATCAAATTGAAATTGCTCTTAGAGCAATAATACGAATATATAAACTTTCTTTCAAATGCAGGTCTATAGACCAATCATGAAAGTAGTCATAAAAGTTATTAATAGTCCCTGTATACTAAATTAAATTTAAATATTGCACAATTTCAACCGAATTGCTTCACATTTCCATTCCCGTCTCCCCTTTCTTGTGCAAGGGACGAAATAAGCTCAAAATTTTAATGAGAGAAAATGTAAATGATAGAAATCAAAAGTTTTAGTTCTTCTTTTAATCTTTCAAAACATATATATATATATATATATATATATATATATATATATATATATATATATATATTCAACAATACCTTTAACGTGTATGTTTAAGTTAATCGTTACAAATTATACTTATATTAGCTTCGTTCATCCGATTAAGAGTTTGAATATTTCTATCAAATCCTACAATTATGTAACCCAATACCTCATTTCTCGAACAGGGTTGCGACTCTTTGCAATCGTCAAGATATAGAGCATTCCTGCAAACGCGACACTCCAGCAGCCCATGTGATGTTGGGGTTAAAGCTAAAAAAAATTTTTTTTATATATATGTGTTTTCGTGCGTGCGTACATGCGTGCGCGTGTATGCATGTATGTATGTATGTATGTATGTATGTATGTATGTATGTATGTATGTATGTATGTATGTATGTTTGTATGTATGTATGTATCGATTGTCTCTATGATGAGCATGTAATTCATCTCTTTTTTTACGTTTTTCTATTATGATATAAATAAAAGACAAGTAGTGTACTAATTTTAAAGGAATCTAAAAATCGTTTCTAAATTTGTTTCCGTTTAATTAAATTTTGATTGCTAAAATTACGTTTCTCTCAAATGGTTTTCTTATTGAAGTAAAGACCACAAAAATGTAAATGATAGAAATCAAAAGTTTTAGTTCTTCCTTTAATCTTTCAAAAAAAAAAATATATATATATATATATATACATGTATCCAATCGTTTTAAAGTTGAATTTTATATATTTTTTATGTATTTTTTAATTTATTTAGTTCTTGCAAAGAATTATGTATAGGAAAGGATAAATGGGTGTTTCACAGAAACAAGCTATACCAGCTTGGACTGCTAAAAGGGCCACAGTTACACATTATCAAAAGTTAATAAATCGAAACTACCAATCTCATCGGTAAACATTGTTTATAAAACAGTTTCAGGACATCTGGCGTTTCACTTTAAAAAAATTCTGATATATCGTACACATCAAAATCAGACTGACTTCGTACAACGTTTGCACGACATGTGTCATTCACAGAGACACCTCTGGTTGGTAAAGTCATTTTTATTATTTATATGTACATGTTGTATCGCCTATTAAGGTACCACACAACATATTAGAATGGTCGATCAATTATAGACCCTCTGGAATGAAAGAAAAAACAAAAGAGAAAATGTTAGCAAATAATTTCTAATGAAACCGTTTGTAAATGGTGTCATCAATTTCCAAACTTGGATACTGTTTATCAAACTTTGAAACTGTATTGTGTTAAATTATATAAATCATCACTGATACATATTTTTGACACTTGAAAAATTCCAATTTTGTATGATTCAGTGAGCAAGATAGTGTATTTTGTCTTGTTTATGATGGGTCATCACTCTTTTATTTCGACATCACAAAGTTTTATTTTAATAAAAAAATCTTCTACAGGCATGGCTCTATATCATAGCACATCAAAAACTTTACATTATTTGAAACAGCAGTAAATATCTTTTGACGACTCTTGGGAGGTAGATATTTGGAATTTTTAACTTATAAATTCGAAATGCTAACGAGTTGAAACACATTTTGTTCACATGAGGTCGGTGATTGAATGCATCATTATGCTACAGCGTCATGTTTTTTCTTAAACAAAATCAAACTGTCGATGATGTGCAATTCATAAAGCAAAGCAAACGAAGCTGAAGTTTCAATGTACTCAAATAAGAGAAAAAACTTTTCTTAAATTTTTATACAATAGAAATATGAAGTGAATTCGAAGTTAAAAATCATATATAGTAAAATATATATCATCGAAACAAAGGATTGGCCAAATGTTAACCTGTAGACAAAATATCACGCAAAAACTAATATATATCGATTAAAATTTACCTTAAAAAGAAGCTAACAGCTGTGATGGTCTCAAGAATACAATCTCTATTTATATGAACTAAATTTGGTGTTGAAATCATCAATGTAATTTTATCGTAATGCAAAATGTGATATCTGTAACAATCAGGTGAAACAGATATTGATAAAATATCATTTAAGTATAATTGTTTCGCTTTAATATATGTCATTACATTGTCGTACAAGTTTGTGAGAGAAGGTCAGATACATATTTTCACTATATTTCCAGCCTGTATACTAACCTTGGGCCTCCACTGCGATAAACACACCCGCAAGAACTATACCTGGAAAAATACACATGCACAAGTAAGATAAATCCATATATACATAAATGAAACAAAATATCCTTAATCAATGAGAATTTGCAAAACTGAATATTTATAGGTGTGTGTCTTAAGAGAATTTATATTTCAATAAAATGCAACATTACACATGCAGAGTGTTATGCTTGAATATAACGGTAGCGTAGGTGAATGTCAAGATAGTCTGCGTACACTTAACCAGTTTTCATTTTAATCCTATATTCGAGTAGAATTGAACATAATACGACAGTCATTTTTTTCTATTCATTTATTTCCTTTTGATTTTGCAAATAGTCCACTAATTATTGGCACAGTCTGTGACTATTCACTGGTGTCGAGAAATCATTTTTCAGACAGTTAACCAGCAGATCAGAAGGTTAATAAAATGTAGCGTAATTAGCATTTTGAGATAAGCACATACACTAGTAAATGTCTTACATTTTTCCATTATTAACTTCATAAACTTAAATAGATGCGATATGATTAGCAACAACATAATTTTTTTGATTGATAGTTTGTCTTTTGTTGGTTATTGACTCAACCTACACCGAAATTTTGGCATACTTGTATAACAAGACGTATGAATAAAAGAACGAGCATTATGTTGGCATCATCAATGACCAGAACAATTAAATATCGTTCAATGAAAGAACAATCAGAATGGATAGACTAAGAAATGAAAATATTGGTAAAGCAACAGATGCCAAAACTAGAAAAGGGGTTAAATACTGTTTGAGTTTTCACCAACGGTCAAACCAGGTGATCTGTGAACGATTATTCCTACAGTTAAGACAGCTATAAATCTGTGCAGTGAAACAATGACGATTCAATTCTACATTAGAAATCGACCTGTTATTTAGATGGAATAGTGACAGTCTTATATGAACGTTTAAAACCTGTTAGTGATGAAAACGCGAGAAAAAAAAGCGAAATTATGCCACTGCACTTACTGGCATTATTCGTTGATTGTTTACTTGTGGGATTGTTGTCACCTGCTGAACCGATTACAAGGCAACATACAATGCGGGTCCTTAATATCATTAGACAAAAAAGTCGCCGCGGATCGAATAACAAAATATGGGATTACAAGCTGTTCAATTGCTTCGAGATTGAATACCGCAATTTGCACACTACAACCAAAAACTGTTACGTTTCCTTCAGCAGAAACAATGCTAGTTGCGGTTCGTAAAATCATTATGGAATCCTCTAAACAACAATTATCAGATTAGTTGATTGTAAATTTAGCTTTGGGGAGGGGATTAAGGATGTGAAACTTTATATAATGGTGTTAAGATGTAGCTGGGGCAAAAATGTTATAATTGTATATATTCATTCGAAATTAAAATTTTATATTTGAAAGAAGTGTGCATTTTATTTTTGTATTTAATTAAGGTTCATTTAAGATTTTAAAAACGTCCTCAGTTGAAATTATTGTGTTATCATCATTTGAAAAGATAATCAAGCCTAGTATATCTCGCCTAATTGATTTCGAAAAAAAATTCTTATTTGGCCATATTGCTCGTATACATGAGATATTCTAATTTTAAAGACATCGTTTATGAAATGTGTTCAACTGTTTTTTTCGTTAACATTTAATAATATGTTATTATTACTTGTCAAATATCTAAACGGTTACAAACATAAAAGTCTAAAATATATCTTTATTTTGTGTGCGAATTTATTCGCTCCTATGTTAAGAATAACGAGTCTTAAAAGAATAAATATTTGAGACACAACACGTGCATTAACAATACTCGCAAGGTGCATTATTTACTCTTGATGGCTTTGTACCGTCTTTGATATATCTTTGAGATCTTTGATATCGAGATTCTTGATCCTCAAATATAAGTATTAACGTACAAAAACAGTTTTATGGCTTTAACAATATTGGTTGCAGTTAATTTGTTCAATTAGCGAGTAATATTTCAAGCATATACGTCAATATTCCAAGCTTTAACTATCCCTTCAAATTTAGACAATTGAAAAGTCTGATTTTACAGTGTGATATGCATGTTTGTAGATCATGTGAAATATAAAATTGGTAGACTGGCTTGATGTATCAAACATTTTGCACTTTGCATTACCTTTAATAAAATATCTAATAAACAGAACGCACTCCTGTAGAACGTTTCGTTGACTGAAGAAAAACTTAAACTATTTTCAAATCTATATTGCTTGGGAGAATATTTTCTCTTTTCATGTTTGAAGGAAATAGTGTGATACCAAATATCGACCATGTAATTTTGTAAAACCGATTATCTTCTATAAAAAGAAATAATTACTTAAATCAATTCAGGTTATCTTAACTAAATATTTGGAAATATCTGTATCGTTTAATCCTAATGTAAATATAGTATCTAAATGTTATTTAACCAAATATGGTTTCATCATTATTAGCTATTTTAGTGATTTAATTACTGAAGAAATGGTACCTGTTGATGTGGTCGACAAAGTCCAAACGTAATTTTCAAGTCGGTATTCCCTTTATAATTTTCTTAACTATATTTATTTCTCAAGCTATTTGATTTTGTTATTAATAACAGGCGATATATTTCCTAAACTAGTTTGGTTAAAATTGGAAGATATACTTGGAAAGAAATCTAAACATCCGAAGACGTTAATGCAAAGCAGAGAGAAAGGTGTGTAGCAGTAGCATGTCAGAAACATTAAAGTCCAAATAGAATGATTATGATGTAAATATGTATGTACGTACGTACGTATGCATGTGTGTGTGTGCGTGCGTTAGTGTATGTATGTATGTATGTATGTATGTATGTATGTATGTATGTATGTATGTATGTATGTATGTATGTCTGTATCGACTAGACTCTGTGTAGAAGGTATCATTCTGTATCTAGCTTCAGAAATTATATTTACTAATCCCAATGTTAAGAAATAAATACTTACCACAAATTAGCATAGGTCGCGCCATGGGTTCACTTAAAGAAATATAAATAAAAACAATTACTGAACATTTTAAGATTGTGTACCTAACTGTTAGCAACGTCTATGCATCTCTCAAAAAACATATAAATATATTCTATCCATCTCGATAATCATCATCATCGTACATGCCAAGTAAAGTCATTATATTTGGAACTCATTTAATTTCTTGTCTGTCTCCGTGACAATGCATACTGAATATTTGCCACGTCCACTTCTTTATTATAGAATTCATAACGATTCGTATACAAAAAGTACACATTTTATGTAGTAGTCAAACAAACATATTTTTATATTCATTTTATATGAAACAGACTCAAGTTGTAGAGAAGTTCGTGCCATCTGCCTCTAAGCAGATGATTTAAAGTTGCAAAAATGGTGAAGCGCTGAAACATAATAGCATGTGCATTACAAGAGAGGAGACCAAGCGACACTGGGACAGCGAAGATCCAAATATACCCGAACCGATAAAAGAAATGAACGGATTAGAATTCCCAGAGATCTCCCTGCCTCATGGATGAAACAAAATGTACATATTTTCATGTTTCTAACCATTACTATGTATGTATGTATGTATGTATGTATGTATGTATGTATGTATGTATGTATGTATGTATGTATGTATGTATGTATGTATGTATGTATGTATGTATGTATGAATGCATAGTGTGTGTGTGTGTGTGTGTGTGTGAGAGAGAGAGAGAGAGAGAGAGAGAGAGAGAGAGAGAGAGAGAGAGAGGAGAGAGAGAGAAAACAGGAATGCCTCTTCATCCAGAGAAATATAAAATACATTATAGAACAAATTATATGCATAAAAAAGAGACAATCCTTATCCTGGCAAAGTGTATTTTATAATTAAAGTTCCTTTCCTTTGTAAATATGTTTGTATTAGAGCGAATGGTGATATCTTTTAAGAGCTGACTTGCAAAACATTTTTTGGCGAATGCAATAATTACGGAAAATATTTCATTAATCTAGGTTCACATAAATGGAACTGTCGCGAAATAAACATCATAAATTATTTAAGTTTTGATAGAAAACATCTTTTTTGTTTTCGTTTCAAACTATGTGATATACAAATTGCCTAATTATACGAAAACCTATTATCATGACTTACACCATCAAGAAAAGTTGAAAGGTTCAAAAAACATAACAAAATTCTCGACACAAACTCGAACATAGGTCGAGGTTTGCCTCAAAATATTCAGTTTTTTAAAACTATTTTTTTCTTTTCTAGCCCTAGAGTTATATCTAAATTTGTAGTCTTTAGTAATTATAGCATTGTTTCCATGTGGCAGTATCAGGCTTCCAAATGGTTATACAGAAACTAAGGTACGTACCTGTATATGTCTAAAGTTGATTGTATTACCGTTTAATGCAAAACTAGTCCTCTCCATGTGGTGATGCTTACTTTATACAAACGATAAGGATTCGTATGGTTCTGTTCCCAAAGACAGGTCGTGACTGATAAGTAACGCTCTTCACTGAGTGGGAAGAATGTCCTGTCAGAAATTCGTAAACAGACACACCTTTGCACTCTAGTATTGGCTCGTGTTGCAGATGTTATAACTACTAATTAAGCAAACCTCTACTATGGTCACTAGTGTTTAATATATCTCCTACAAAGTGATTGATGCATCTAGATATAAACAAAATTTCATATATTCTTTGCAAGAATATTTCTTTCTTGTTCCAAAGTATTGAGAAGCCGCGTGAATCATTTGATGAGAGTCAGTTCGTAAATTGGCATCATAAATTGAAATGGAATGATCAAGGTGCATGCAATAGAAATTGCGGAGAACATAACCATTATTACAATCCAGTGTAACATTGGTTAATTCTGATTCTGATTTCTAATAATAATAATAATAATAATAATAATAATAATAATAATAATAATAATAATAATAATGATAATAATAATAATAATAATGATAATAATAATAATAATAATAGCAGTACTACTAATGAGCTTAAAATTACAGCTTTAGAAGTTGCGAATGCAACTGGTTGTGTTCGTTTTTTTCTGTTATAAGATCTTGACACAATGGTTGTTATTATTAATATTGCTATTATTAATAGTAGTAGTTATAGTAGTATAAACGATCCGCATATTACAGCCTTATCGAGACTTTCAACCAGCTGTGTTACAGTTGTTATTCTAATTGTGTCTCTGAGCTTTTCATGTATTACTTTGAGTGCATTTCTGCTTCAAAATGATATCACATATGTTTCCATCAAATATGCATATTACGTATTCTATCGATAAACGTGTGATGTTAGCCTTGTTGCCCTGATCGTTTTGTCTTCACATATCGTACCAAATGATGTCATTGTAGCGTATGTTGGTACTAATTTAGTATTAGCCACAACTTACCTAAGATTAGTTTTAGCTTGACACTCAGGGTCAAAAAGCATACCTTACACTTAGGTAAATTAGGTAAAAATGCATCACACTTCGGTTAATGTAACTCGCTAAACTCTTCGAAGGACTCGTTTTTCTACAATAGATAATTTGTTATTATATATATATATATATATATATATATATATATATATATATATATATATATGTGTGTGTGTGTGTGTGTGTGTGTGTTTGTGTGTGTGTGTGTGTGTGCTTTCAAAGTGTTCGAAATCCGATTTAAAAAAAACTATAATAAATATAGCACAATTAGGTTATGAGGCTAATACACTTGTTTTAGGTGTTCAATACTATATACAATTCATAATGTAAGTTATTCAAACAAATGTTTAATGTAATCTACAAAAATTCAAAGTGTTTGAATACTGAAATGAGATTCTTGCTCACAGTAGTTCCCGATTCCGACCAAGGGCCAGCTTCAAAAATATTTTTATTTTATAGACGTGTTTTTTGTTAGTTCCCAGCTGTGATAGAGGGATAAAAACACATTAATTATAGAGAACTGTGTGTAGTGTTTTACCGGAAGAGATGATTCGTTCCTGCATTTTTTGTTTTGCTTTAATATAAATAAAGTATGCTTATTATAGTGACGTAGAGGTGTTTCCTGTCTGAGGTACTCTCTGTGCACTCGCAATGCATGAACAATTTTCATTTTATAACAGCTTCAGTGAAACCATTTCGCAGCGGTGAATATTTCCCTTCCTTGTTAAAACGGGAATTTAACTGGTTGATTCTAATGTCTTCCTAAGATAAGATACACTTTGACCTGCTACATTTTGACCTATACTAGATCATGACGAATCCTTACCCTATTTAGAAACCCTAATGCCGTATCGTGGCCGTAAAAACATAACGTTTTCAACTATTGTTACGTTTACACTATTCTACATTTAAGGCCGCATTTATCTGCGTAGGTTCGAGTCTCAGATTTGGCCAATATGGGTATGTGAGAAAGCTTGCCAGTAGCTTTTCGTGGGTCAGTGGTTCTTTCCGGGGGTTTCCCGGGTTCTTCCTCCACCATTAATACTGGCCGCCATGTATAGCCTATCATGTGCTGAGAAATGGCATTAAACACTACAACAATAACATTGTCCAACTGCCTTAGGGTCTCCACTCTGGGTTTTCTTTAGCCTTTTGTTAACCAAAGCTGACCTGCAAGGCAGCACGAGACTCATGTATAGTTGAATGCATATATTTCCCAAACAGATAAAGCATCTGCTACTGCAATGTGTTGTAGAAGGCCCTTAATAGTTTTGTCGTATTGCATTCAGATATTAATCCAATAAATTGATTCGCTTTTCATAATCATAAATGTCAAAGACAATTCGAAATAATCTATATTTGATCCAAAGTGTGATTTCAGTGCCTTATTGGTATTGTCCAGTTCATACTGACAAACATAAACTTCTCAAAATATTTATTGTGAAAAAACGACCAAAAATCTGTAAATGTTATAGGAATTTGAAGAAAACCAGACTGACTATTCAGACAGCTCATGTCCAAGTAATAGTCACATGACAGCATGAAAAGCATCGCCGATGGGTGCTCGGTACTTCTTTATTGCTGTTCTCAAAATGCATATATTGAGAATTAAGTGTGCATTTGTTTTAATTACAAACATTCAGTGACTTCTATATAATATGTCCAAATTCAATATCAACTTTGGAAATTTGTGTATTGTCAATATCATGTGAATATGACTCAGATATCTTCGCCATGTAGGTTGTGAGATTTGCACAGTCATGTGACTCAAAATGCAAATGGCCAGAAGCAGGCTAAATCTGAGCAATGAAGTACCTTTGTCTCATCTGCCAGCAGATTAAAGATGAATGCTATGTTCACAATTGTTTAGAAAATAAATCATATTCCTAGCGATGTCATGCAGGCATATCTCAATGAAAGGTCGTTCAAGTTTGCTGGGCCAGCTAACAAGTGGCTACTTCATTCGGACACTAAATGGTGTTGGAGAATTTCAACTTTTCGATAGGAAATGGACTCTGACCCTACATTCCAACATAGATGTCCAAATAGCAAAAATGGGGTCAAAAGGGTCAGAAGAAACCCAGACTAGCTTTCTCTCAATAATTCAGGATGCCATGTTTTGCAGCCATGCTTCTTCTTTCCATCAGTTTCCATTACAAGAAGATTCATTGGATGAATTTAAACCTTTGACCAATCGGATTACTTGAGTCTAATAATATATATAAAATAATTTACAAGGGTCATTGAGGAATAGGACTACACAGACCGTTTTTTTTATTTAAAAAAAAACACTAGATCATATATAATATAAAAAACTGACTATATCAAGAAAAATCATAATCAAGAGAAAAGTGAAATTCTGGTATAAAACGGTGAAAAATCATGTATGTATGAAGCAACTTTGAAAGGGTATTATCCACTTTCGCCATATCTGACTGAAGTGGAATGTCTGAGGTTTAATACCCAATATACTGAAAAGAAATTTGCATATGTACAAAGTCTACATCATTTGCACAAAACATGTGTAATTTACGGCATCACATTAAATAAAATGAAATTGTACTCGGTTTTGAAATTCATATGATTCTAATGCTTACAAAATTCTTCTCTCCTTATAGTGTGTGCGTAATTTGGATTTTTAATGTAGTTTTAAAAACCTGTCAAATATATCACTATGATGTCCGCAATGAGGCAGTTTATAGTCATGTCTAACACTGGAGCATCATGCCAGACATGTAGCATCATGTCCCACCCAGTCAGATTATGTCGACACCAGGCTGATCGGCTCTATTTCTACCCTCTTAATTGTAAGCGCCAAGCAAAGTAGCTGCAAGTAAATTTTAAAAAGTGTTTGGTATGACTTGACTGGGATTTGAACCTGTAACTTCCAGCATATGTGGCAAGCTCTCTAACCACTTAGACCACCAAAGTGGTCTGTATGCATCTTAGGTGCTTAAATATTTATAAAGGGACTTTTTGTCACATATCAAATGCATGAAATTGTCACAGAAACACAACAAAGCTTTTGTAGACAAGTGATAATATGATATTAATATACAGTAGAAAATATTATAATCATGGATTATATAGGATACATATAAAAAATGTATTGTTTTCAAAAGTTACTTCCTTCAAATATCACTGATGGAGGATTAGTTGATGTGTGACTTGTGCAGTGCATGTAATTATTTTAACCTAATAATATAAAGTACAAGTTATTGTTCTGATTTATTGCTATGAAGTACAAGTTATTGCTCTGATTTATTATGATGAAATACAAGTTATTTCTCTGATTTTTTATTATGATGAAGTACAAGTTATTGGTATGATTTATTATTATGAAGTACAAGTTATTGGTATGATTTATTATTATGAAGGACAAGATATTGCTCTGATTTATTATTATGAAGGACACGTTATTGCTCTGATTATTTTAAAGGTCAAGTCATTGCTCTGTCTATTACTATGAAGGACAATTTATTGCTCTGATTTTGTATTATGACGGTCCATATATTGCTCTAATTTATTATTATGAAGGTCGATTTATTGAATTGATTTATTATTAGGAAGGTTCAGTTATTGCTCTGATGTTTTATTATGAATGACAATTTATTACTCTGATTTATTATTATGAAGGATAAGTTATTGCTCTGATTATTTTAAAGGTCAAGTTATTGCTCTGACTTTTACTATGAAGGACAAGTTATTGCTCTAATTTTATGACGGTCCAGTTATTGCTCTAATTTATTATCTTGAAGGTCCAGTTATTGCTCTGATTTATTATTGTGAAGGATAATTTATTACTATGACTTATAATTATGAAGGACAATTCATTGCTCTGATTTTTTATTATGAAGTAAAAGTTATTTCTCTGATTTATTATTATATTGGTCAATTTATTACTCTTATTTATTATAATGAAGGACAAATTATTGCTCTGTTATGAAGTAAAAGTTATTTCTCGGATTTATTATTATATTGGTCAATTTATTACTCTGATTAATTATAATGAAGGACAAATTATTGCTCTGATTGTTTGTTATGAAGGACAATTTATTGCTCTGATATTTTTTTATGAAGGTCAAGTTATTGCTTTGATTTATTATTATGAAGGGCAGGTTATTGCTCTGATTCGATATTATAAGCACCTGTTATTTTCTGACCTATTACTACTACAGGACATTTTCTTGTCTTAACATATTAAAGCAATTGGAAGGAACGCTATAACCTGTTAATAGTGAAGAACAATTTATTGCTGTCCACACAATATATTCATTCATGATAAAGATGCAATTCCAATTGCCTCCCCAACTCATCACAAATCTACTTGCTTTTGAAACAAACTGCTGCTGTATCAAAATGTTTATTATAAATTAAGACCAGGCATTAACAATAATTATATCTTTAATATCATATTTTAGTCTTTAGCTGACAGAATGCAAACAAACTGGAATGTTGTCCTAACTATTCATCGCAAAGGTTGAAAATCTAAAAGACATTGTAACATTTTAACAAGGGTGCCAATAAAGGGTTGACACTTTTCAGTGAAAGCAAATTTTCTGAGAATTCAAGATAAAATTATTTGTAATGACTGTATGTTTGTTAAATGTAAATAAACAGGTTCTCTAATGATATTCCAAACCTTCACTTTAGTGTATGTTTCCACAATGGGACAAATCTTTTTTTTGTTGGAATGCACATGGGATGGCCAGAGGTTAGCATAGGGCAGTGATCAGCCTTAGGCGGGAATTTGCAGGTAGGGTGAGGTACTATTTAAATGTATGTAACGAAGGTCTTACTGGTCCATGGAGGATACTTATATAAGTACTTACACATAACTGCAAAAAGAAATGTGAAACAAGTTCAAAGGATTTTGGAAGCTATTGATTCCTGTCTTCGATGCACAAATATGTCAAAAAAAGAAACAGGAAGAAAAAGTAAAAAAGAACCAATATTAATTATAGAATGATAATCAAATGGTAAGATAATGCAGATCGAAGATTTAGCAATAGATTGCTACCTTTGATTTGAGGTCAACAGTAAGAAGAAAGTTTATTTCATGTTTTTGTATTGGCAGGGACGTGGCGAATTGTTTTACCAAAAATATTTCATAATTTTGAACACTAAATATTGAAGCAGACAAAACAATTCTGAAAAGTGAGAGAATCTAGTTGTCCTACGTAATAACAAATTATCTCCATTCATAGAAATTTGTAATACCTGTATGATCTTCCAACATTATTCTAAATCTTGAGATCCGATGTTTCCCCCATAATGTGATGAAAATGTTTTCCTCATTTTCATCAAGAAAAATCTCTTGAGGATCTGGAAGAAGTTCCAGTTTGAATATCATCAATGGCTCTCCATTCACTGTCAGCTGATGTATATTTCTGCTGTCGAGATGTTGATGGCAGACATAGATGAATCCTATCTTGTCTGCGCAGATTCCCAGTGGCCAAGAAAGGTCACTGCGCTTATAAATAAATATGCACTCTCCGCTTTCCAAGATGTATCTATACACAGCAGT
The DNA here is from genome assembly GCA_029339505.1 of Unio delphinus. Classification (NCBI taxonomy): domain Eukaryota; kingdom Metazoa; phylum Mollusca; class Bivalvia; order Unionida; family Unionidae; genus Unio; species Unio delphinus. Next base: position 450,619 of record JAQISU010000193.1, read on the forward strand.
ATCACTGGACTTGTAAACATAACAGGTTAAATAAACATATCTTTCATTTTCACTTGTAACTAAGTAACTATAAGCAAATCCCCCGAAATGACATATTTTATGAATTGTTCCAACATTTTTATCTGAAATAGACACTACACACCAACACTGCATGGATCCAAATATACCGCTCACGACAAGTTTGTCGTGCTTTGGTATGAGGTTTCATGTTGACTATTGTTTTTTCACATTTAACTTCCAAAAGTGAACAGAGAGATGTGACTCTGAAGCATTATCTTGTCCCATCATGTTCTTGATAAATTTGTGTCTCTCAAGATATTTGTCCTGAATGCATGTGCTACAAATTACTTAAATTGATATAGGTTTGAGAATTCATTAGGAATATGGCTATCCATTGTAGGTAAAACAAGGCCAAAATTATATAAAGGACTTGAAAACATTCTTCACTTTACGTCTCTGTCAATGATTTTGATGACAATGACGACAATAATTACAATATTGAATAATTACTGGGATTAGCAGGATTAGAAATGTCATCTTACTTTCTTCCGAAAAATGTGAATAAAGATGACCCTGTTTGTATTATATAATTGATTGATAACTTTCATGGAAGCTCTGATATCAGTGCAGTGTTGCAGGTTTCCTAAAAATTAAAAGAAACGAATTCCATGACTTTTCCAGTGACATTTTCACTTTACTCAAGGATCACAATACCTTGAAAATATACCATTTATTGATCGTAATTTTTGTGTGTTTGCAATTAGCTTTTTCTTCAATCGATGCTCGTTGCTCTATGTAATTAACAGTTATCAATGCTAATTACACTGTCAGAAATTCCATGACATTTCTAAAGCTTTAAAAGGTTTTGAGAAATCCCATGACTTTTCAAGGTCATTGAAATTCGTATTTTAAATTCCCAAACATTTGACCGATTCCAGGACTTTCAGGAACTCTGGTGTTATGAACGCTTCTCAAGGATATGTTTTTTGAATAGAAGAATGTAAAGATTGGTCTTTGGATCTTGTCAAGGAGTGAATGTTCTATATTTTCTTGTACAGCCATAGGGCTGTCTATATTTATATATGTGCTCATGCTGAATCCTTGAAAAGTGTGTGTGGCCAATACAAGTGTGCTTGTGCTAACTTAATTCAGGAGAACATGTGTGCTGTCTATTTGTATGTTTGTGCGGATATAACAAACTGTCTGTCTGGCCATATGGATATGGAAGATAATGTAACCAAAAAGGCTATACAAAGACGAAACCGCTAATTTGTAAACTTGTCGGCATGGTGGATCCATGATGGGTGTAAGAGGTGGATACAAGTGTATGCCAACCCAAAAATCTGAGACAACTTTATGGTTTGTCAGTAGACACATTTACATGTTTTAACAAATATTCATGAATATACAGTTGTACTAATGACTGAATTACATTTTTGTTCCAATTTGATTGTTATTTCGATTGAGTGCACTACAATTTGGGTCATTTTGATTAAATGAGATTGTTTGAATCTTGGTTTGATTACAGAAGATTATTGGAATCTTATTTTCATTCCATACGGTTTTCTGAATTTCCCTTTCATTGTATGAATTTATGTGAGATTATTTGAATCTTACTGTCATACATTTGTATTTTGAACCATTATTTTTGTTCTTCTATTTGTGAATGTGTTGGTAGATTAATTGAATTAGAGCATGAATGAATCACTGTATTTGTAATATATTAATCATTTCGATAACATTCCATCTATCGTCACATTTGTATTGTGTCATCCTTTGATCCAAGCATCCATTCAGATTTTATCGTGTTACAATTGATGACTTATCTAACACAATACCATTTGGCGTCACATCTGCTTCTTTGAGAAAATCACAGCTTCTGAGCGGGGAGACTGTTACTGTTGATCTTGCGATATTCATGATACAAGGCACTATGACTAAAACATTGATATCATATGTTGTATATCCTTTATAAAAATATAATTATATGTATCACTGTTTTTCTCTATTTTATCATTTTATTGAGTCAGGTTTTATTAGGGATTTGCTTATCAGTTGGATCATGTTATATATATATATATATATATATATATATATATATATATATATATATATATATATATATATGTGTGTGTGTGTGTGTGTATTTGTGTGTGTTGGTGCTAAGACAGAAGATCAGCGCTTCCAATAAATTATATAAATTTGCATCCCTTTGGTAATAAAACTTAAATTGATGTATCAAAATCCCATCTGAAACGTCCTCTCAGATGCATGAAAAACTGCAACCAATGCAACTCTTTGGAAAATGAAAACGGGAACAAAACAAGAAAAATGTTGACAGACAACATTGTGGCAGGATGTCGATTTTCAAAGGATTTCGAAGAAACCTGTGATGAAAATAAAATGTTCTTCCTGGCTGAAAGCAGATGCCTCGACTTTAACCAGGAACAACTAGGTAAACACAGATACTTGATGCATTTAAACACGTTTAAGCGAAGGAAAACATAAACTTAGTTACTGCAAACATGATTATGAAAGAACCTGTGAGTGTCTGGAAACTTTGAAGTGATACCACCAAACATCTTGTAAGGACCATACTAAATTCAAAATATTCGTTGTACTCATCAGAACTCCATAAAATATGATGCTAACAGAAACCTTTGATATTAACATTTGTTAATCTTGGTTCTTTAAGGTTTCTTTGATAATAATGACTGTGATTAATGTATCACAGGACGAGTGGTGTAGCCTCTTACCAACAGCAATCACCCAATGATAAACTTAAGGGATATTTATTTTGATAATTAGTGTACCATACTAAAGAACTAAAAGAGACAATATAATGATGAAAGTATTGTCAATAGAAAGTATATAAACTTCCCATAACGATTTTTAAAATTTACTCATTTTTTTAGTTTTTGGTTGCTCAATCAGTTTTGCACATGAGAAAAACATATCTTCCAAACTCATTGGAATGGATATTTCTAACCCTGATTTCAGTAAAATTAATACTGTCAAGCAGACATGTATTTATTACTGATCAAAATACTGCTGGTTATAAGAATACAGCTTGCACAAAATGAAATGAACAAATTCTTATATTTCACACATTAACGAATTTAAGGTAAACAATAAGACATCATAATGTTCAAGCCATATACTGCGAATCGAGCACAGAAAATAGATAAGTTCCACACAGACTCCTTTTCATCAAGATTTCTCTTAAATTAGTTTCTTAAACACATATTGTTATTACCTTGTGCAAATAACTGCTTAGTTTTTGTGATGTCTCTCTAACCTGAAAGCAAAATACAAGTCCATAGTATCTCCTAAATGCCTCCTTGAACTCTAGATCCAACTCCGTCTGGTCTCATTGTGCATCTTCTGCTGACTCTAGCTGTCTTCTTAATTGCATACAAAGCACTTTCTTTGTGGCCATGGCTGATCCTTGTATACTTCTGCACAAGCGGATTATCCAAATCTGAAATGCATAATTATTTAATTGCTGATTGTTAATAACCTTCTCTTGATGTTGATCAGGGCAAGTCTCTATCATTGAATATAGGGTACCTGTAATATCAGCTATTTTTAAAAAAATAACATAAAACAACTATGTTTCCAAATTAATATAAAAGATATCTGGCGACATGAGGAGTTGGCATAACAGAGAACGAGTACAGTTTAAGTAATGTGTGGCTATTGGCTGCCATGCATTTATCCATCCCATAACTCTGAAACAGATTTTGTTAAAACTAAGAAAATGTTGCATCAGGAAAAATACAAATCAATAGCGTCATGATTACACCTCATTAATATGCAAGAACAACATGCTGAATGGAATAATGCTTTTTCATTGGTCAACTGAAAATAAATTAATAATAAATGGAGATGCCATTTTATTTCAGCCAATTAGATGTTATTTTCCCGTGCAGGGGGATTTCATTTGCATATTAAACAGAAACAAACAAGGCCATGTTGAGCAATAGCGTGAGAAAATGGTATGGCTTTTCTTACAGATAGTACAGTAAGCTAAAATTTAGATAGGCATACAAAATCAAATGCCTTAGCTAAACAACAGCACCAAATGTATTATGCTATTTGAATGTAGCTTGAAATATCAATGTTTTAAGACTATTTGTGAAACAGTGGGCATAAAGACTAGTTAAAGTGAATGTAATGCATAAATAATTTATCAACGTTGTTTCTGTCTATACGTTTGTACTAACTAATAATCCGAATGCATTTAGCCGATCTGTGATAAAAAGATTAACTGCAGATACAGGCAAGTAGCAAAAGTAAAGGTACATTTTTCACACAGTTTTATTTAATGATGGCTTTTTAGATTTATGCAATTATGGCTTGTTTGATTCATGTAATTAAGGCCTGTTAGTTTATGTAATTTTGGCCTGTTAGTTTATGTCATTATTGCTTGTTAGGTTTATGTAATTATGGCTTGTTAACTTTATGTAATTATGGCTTGTTGGTTGTATGTAATTATGGCATGTTAGTTTTATGTAATTATGGCTTGTTTGTTTCATGTAATTAAGGCTTGTTAGTCTATGTAATTATGGCTTGTTAGTTTATGTCATTATTGCTTGTTAGGTTTATGTAATTATGGCTTGTTAGTTTTATGGAATTAGGACTTGTTAATTTTATGTATATATGGATTGTTAGTTGTACGTAATTATGGCTTGTTAGTTTTATTTTATTATGGCTTGTTAGATTGCTTTTCCTATGCTCAGATAATGCATTTTTTGCCACTTATATAAGTAATGATTATGCTTATACTTCCTCTCTCGGGGGGAACCTACAACAAAGCAGTTCAGGTTCACACTTAATACAATTTCCGTACTTGGGAAACCAATCATTAGGATCAATGGGTACTTGGTAGATATTTCCTTAAATGTTGGCAACTCTATCTTCGTGCAAAAATTAGATTACTCCTTTTAATTCTTCTGTATTAATGCTTTTAAGAGGTTTGCTTACCTTTTTTTTCTCAACATGCGCTGCTTGCTTGCTGCCATATTTTTCTATAATCATCCGTTTGATCATGCTGATCTATGCATTGTGTGAACAAATATGAGCAGTTTAAAGCATCGGAGGTACTGATGTAAAGTTAGTCTTGTTCCCTGACTACATCCACCAATTTAAGTCTGAGCATCAGATAATCACATTGACTAATGCAGTTTGGGTCAATATCATAGAATATTTATCAAAAGACAGAACAATTATGAGATCATTTAGCTAAAAGGCTAAACAAACAAAGTGATGACCAACACAAATTTGGTAAGAAAGAAAAGGCTGATACGATACCATTTTGGAATATGGAAAAAAGTGGAAGATTTATTTTAGTCTGAAGCTCTTCATAGTTACGTGATAATATCAAGGTTTCATAAGAACATGTGTAATTTACCTGAAATAAGTGACCAAGATTAGTTCATATTACCATAATGATACGAAGTGCCTCTAAGATATGGCTTAAGTCTTCATGAGAGAGATCAGCATTGTCTTATTACATTTTTCGCCTGTTTTTTGGTTATCGACATTTAAATTCAACGAAATATGGGTACTGGTCCGGTCACAATTTGTAGTCTGAAAGAGCTATTATTTATACAAACAACTGGCCCAGTACCTGACAAAGCAAATTTGAAAATAGCATCTGTCAATGTTTCATAAATATCTACACCTATATGAATTTGACCAGGCATATTACAATTTGCTGCAAAAATTACTGTCAGCTGTTTTGCAATAATAACCATAGGGAAAATGCTATAAGCTGTACTGACCCAAACTATCATTTGTTTAAAATACAGTAAAACATGTCTTGAAAGTCCACCTGTCTTGAGAGACCTTATTCTCAATGCACAGAGTTATATAGTTTTAAGACCTGTTATAAGACCACCTGTCAGGAAATGGGTGGTCTTTTAAGACAGGTTCTAATGTGCCATTCGTTAGCCAACTTTGCTGTATAAAAGTTTTAAGTTTTAATTTTAAAACTTTTTGTGAATTTGTTTTTGTTTGTTTGGGGAGGGTAAAAATGCATTTATCTTTTTTATATTTCAAACAGGCTATATCTTATATTACATTTAAAAATTCCTATCATTATGGATGATATAGCAAATTTTGTGGTTACTCAAGATCTTTGGGGCAAAACTTGCACCCTGTCGAACACCGGTACTAAACTTTCTGACAGCTGTCATGCACCTTTTTTATGTGAAATACACTGATAAAGTTTCAAAGTGCGCATGCATACACCCTGAGGAACGCAAAAGTTGTTCTTGAATTGCGAGTACAAAAAAGTAACATATGCTGTGAAGGACTGCTCGAACAGTACTTACCGGTTAAATAAATGGAGAAAGCAGTTGTGTGAATTCTGTGGATGCTTACAAAAAGTAAAAAACTGTAAATGTGATCCACCATTCTAGTATGACTGGTTTATTACGTTTTATCTGGATGATTTTAGTGTGAGAGTGTTAGTGGGGTTACAACTAAGAAGACGCTTTTAAACACGAAAGGGCACAAAGAAAACAATTTTAGTGAGCAATGAAAACTTTTAGAGATTTATCAGTGTCATATAATGCACTAGTTGCTGAATGATATTATTCATTATACGAACCAGTGTATTGTTGTTGAAAGGAGATAGAAAAAATATGAAACAAATATGCAATACATGCAAAATAGTTTGTACTTCCATCCAAACACAGCACACAGATTACTGAATATAGGATAGTCATAAAACTATATGGCAACTGTCTTTGTAATGATGTTTGGCGTTGCATACATGAAATACATGTATATATTTAGGCTCTTTACGAGCCAATTAAGAAACACCATAGATCTACAACTAATGACAAATGAAAAGCCCCAGTATTAATCAAAGACTTATTAACTGTTGCTTACCATACTTTCATTCATTGTTTGGTCAGCAGGCATATGTATTGATCTGTACCACATTGTTGACAAAGCTAAGCTCAACAAGTAGTATCAAAGGCTGAGCTTTGGCCATTTATGGAAACCTTTTGGGGACACTGACATCCGTTCGAGACTCAATACCCCCAAATTACTGGATCAGCTGTGTTCAAAAGTAAAAAAGATAACCGTATGGACTGACTTGGTCTTGGAGGTAGAGTCGATTTCGAATGGCGGGGACCTAAAGTGTTTAAAAAAGACAAAAGATACACGATGCTACTACTTACATTCTTTCACTCAAATACACATGTAATGGTATATATCTAGTAAGTAGTCTTACTTTTCGATGTTAAGTATACAAAGTATCGTTTTGAAATCGGCCGATATGCAATGCACCGCTGTTACATGCGACTGGTTAGCTTGCATTAGATATTAAGAGCGACAACCCATGAAATCCAATAAATCTCGCTAGGACAAATCACTAAAATAGCCGGTCCATCCTGCAATGTTCTAAATAGGGTTATCACATCGGAGCCTTGGCTAGCGAAGATGTTTAATCCGTATACCAGATTTTACATGAAGTTGTGTAAAGTTTCAAAATGAGCAGTCTTGTTGCAAATACGTTTAGAAGATTACGAGACAACATATCACTTAATTTTACACTGACATCGAAGTTACATGCTTTAGTCTAAGAATATATGCTTGAAATAAATAACATAGTATCAGTCAGGATGTGGTTGAACACAAGTTCGGAATTAACAGATTTGTGTAAAAATGATTTAGATAATTTAATACGATACAAGCAGTTTTAATTCCAGCTCGTTAGAATCACGATGCAATAAAATGATTGTTAAAGTGCAGAATAAAAATAATCATTGACACAGCCTGACATAATACTGTAGAAATGTATGGAAGTCGATGCCTCACTTCTGCTATGTGTACATGCAGTTGTCGAGGTTACTCTGTTCCTTTAATTCTGAACATAAATTCTGAATGTGGAGGCGATATAGGTCAGACAAACAGTTCCTTTACTGATATCAAGATAAGAAAGGAATTTATTCACAGTCAGTACATTGTCCATCCTAGATATAACATTCAGAGACACGGGGATTAAGGAGGCAACCGATAATGGCCTTAGCATAATGGGTCCAAAGAGTTACAATTTTGAAAGAGGTTATTTGGAAAATAATGGCAATCTCTATCCATTTGTAACTGAAGATAACAAGATCTTAAAATGCAGTGGATACCAGACAGAAAATACACTCTCCTAGCTACGAGTCGCCGCTGGATCAGATGTCTTTCGATCAGATAGAAAATTGTTTACCATTTAGGAAAGTTCACAGATTACTCAAACCGCAGTCTAAAAGTATCAAAGTTTTCATGTGTAAGGTAATATCATGTGAAACTATACCAGATACAGTCGACCGCTAAATATAAGTATACAAACATTCTGGTGTTTGTTGATTAACACATTAGCGGCAATACAACTGTGTATCGGTTTAATACCAACGACAAAACTGTAGCGCTATTCGAAAAATTGCGTTCTCTTTCGGAGAAAACATGATGTTAGGATAACGGCTCAAGGTGGTGATTTTTAAGTAACTGTTGTTTATCGTTATTTTTTTTATCCAGAGCGGCAAGGTTGAATATCGACATTGTGAACCACAGTTGTTTGAGACGTAAAGAGCATATCAAAAGAACTTATATTTACGCCAACAATCAATATCCTTGCTTGTTTAATATTTCTGTAGTAATTTCAGCTTACTATAAATGACTGAATCATTAACATTGTGCCTACCATGCAAAACTTAACAAAATATGACATTTTGCTTTTCTTACAAATTCGTTGATGGGCACAAAGTAAAGAACGTGAGTCACGTTTAATGGGCATACAAAGTAAAGAACGTGAGTCACGTTTAATGGGCATACAAATTAAAGAACGTGAGTCACGTTTAATAGGCATAAAACATGATTCATGTTCCATATTATAGCTTTGCAAAATGTCGAAACTCAAAGAATATTACTATTTTATCCTAAGATTAAACTTTCATCAGTTATTAATGCAATTAATATTTTTAATTCTTTTAATAATCAGTTTTGATATTTGTCACACCACCATGTTGTCCGGAAAGTGTCATGGATAATTATTTCGATAAAAGGTGTTTTGTGTGAGCTCACGTAGTTCTGTGTACTATAACATATGGCTGGGTTCGGTTTACTTTTTGAAAGTCTTTTATCAACCAGGATTTGGTTTGTGTTATTGTGCAACAAGACCAAAAGTTTTTGTATCAGGCTTCAAAACAATTTTTTTTCGTTTGGGTTTGAGTATCGAATGCCATAACCTCATTCGGTGCACCAGTTGTGCACGACATTGCAAATAATCAGGAATGGTAGGTTTTGAATCTATTAGCAAAAACCCAGAAGGTGTGTGAATGTCACGTCATATGCAGAGGGATTTATGAATGTTAGGCAAACACTTGAACCTGAGATTTTCTTCTTAGACTTTTAAATATTACTATATAATGGCCATTGTAACAGACGGCACAGTGCGTTTTACTTTATCAAAATAAATTTATGATGAGTGCAAATGATACTACCAGCACGACTATATCCCATTCGTGTAACTAAATTTTAAGAAGGCATGATATGCCTTAACGAAAGTTACACACGATCTGAACGACTTCGCGAATAATGTATTATATGAGTTGCCGCCTCTCTTTCATGGAGTAATGTGCTAGATGGTTGCCTCTCTCTCTCTCTCTCTCTCTCTCTCTCTCTCTCTCTCTCTCTCTATCTCTCTCTCTCTCTCTCTCTCTCTCTCTCTCTCTCTCTCTCTCTCTGCGTTTTGGTGGGCACTCATTCAGTCACAATTTGTGTTCGATCAATAGTTTGACAAATTCGGATTTTATTGGAGGATAACCATTAATAGGTTCAAGCACAGTTTCTCTTTTACAACTAAAGCAGTAAGGCCATGTTACATTGCTTTCGATGATATGGCACACAAATGACACCACTTTGGATCGAAACAGCAAGGTCGGCACACATCTCTGGTATTACATGGTAGGTCATCTCTCTGGACGCAAGACACGGCATTGCGCATGTGCTCTTAATTGAATTTGGAGTTCACTGTATGTCCCTCACTTAATGCAGTGTCACATTCGTTATTATCGGTTATTATCGGTGAATGTATGTTCACCTCAGTATTGAACACAGAGGCCATAGTGTACATGTCACACACTCCAATGCTGTGTTGAAATATTCATCTTTGTAGCTCGGCACATATATTCGCAATTGATTTTTCTGCTTGTAAATTTTCATTTTATACTGGAGCTCGTCGTTTCGCTACGGTAACATATTGTGGTTTGGAATTCACACCCATTTCGTATCGATATTTTCATTTAATTTTTCGACAGCTTGATTGACAATTTGGTGATTTTGTAGCGTACCATTTTGTGCAGATCTAATGATCTCACGCAAAAGCTTGGTCTTTCCACGGTCTGTAAAGTTGCATGTTATCAAGTTATGAAGGCTAAATATTTCACTAGATAAATAGTTCAGTGGCAGTCTTTTGACTTTGCATTTGGTATACCGATAATATATGGCATCCGCGTTTAAGAACGTGAAACAAAATTGAAATTCACCTTAGTTGCTATCAAAAGTCCGTTCTTTATTCTTGTGGAAACAAGGTTGGTCTTGATAACTTATATAAATTCTCAGGTTCTCTTGGCAATGATAAGTTCGACGGTAGTAAGTCTTCATAATTGATGAAACCTTCGTATTGGCGAATGCTTTACATGACGATCTGTGTCCGCTTCACCGAATATTCGTTAACATGCTAATACAATCAGTTCGGAAATTCAGCATACACTTGTCGCAAGCATGATGAGCTACGCGAAATTCAGGGTCATGATATCCAATTTCTTGCGTACATTAAAAGTAGAGGAAGAAAGCATCTTTTTTTTGCTCTCGTTCTCATCGTGCTTTTTTAGTCTTTCTTCGAGTTTGCAACGGCCAAAATCGTGAAAACTCGTCTTTAGATAAATCCAGTAAACATTATTACATGCCCGATCTTTCTGACTTTGGGTCTTTGAGGACAGCACTTTATTAAAAATAGTGGTCTTCGCCCCTAGAGAAGTTCCTTTAGAGTCGTATTTCCATTTGTTTCGTCACATTTTGAAAGAAGCGTGTTCACTCTGGTTGGCGGACATCACAAGTGGCCACGAAGTTGAAGAAGCTGAAGATACGGTCACCGAGGGATATGGTTTGTTGGCGTATGTACGCGTCTGAGTATGGAAGCGTTCTAGCAGAAATACCCCTCTTTCTGGTAGAAGACGTTTTTTTGCGACGTTTCTTTTTCATGTGACTTTTCTGTTTCGTGGGGTATGTACCGGTTTTGCCACTCTTCGTCTTCGTTCTTGATCTACTTTTATTGAGTGGGACTTTTCTTGTGGGTTACTACTGAGAATTAGGATCCAATTATTAGAGGGAACAATGGATGACACTGCCACTTTATGTTTTTAAAAAAGCGATTGGTTTGATTAAGGATATGAGTGGTGCCCAACGTTCCATCTAAGCTCAATCCAACGTTAACTTTTGCTCGTCTCCATAATGATTCCTCAGTGCAGCGAGCAATGCGTGCACAATTACCACTCGCTTAGAGAGAACGTTGGTGGTGCCTTGAAGTAATTATGTTGTGAGTGTTTACCATCATAAGATCTCTCAGACTGGATTCTATATTTTACATGGGCAGGAACTTGTGGACTTTTTTGAGACTGAATCAGTACTTGGCGCGAATCAAGTTGCCTGCAAGATGAGATTGAAAGGAAGTAATATCAACGACTATGAGACAGCAAAAGAGTGTCAAAGGTTTCTATTGTTATTTTCATGCTGACGATGACAGTTTCACCTTCTTGGCATCAGTCGTGAAACGAGCGCGAAATCACAACTTTCGGGTGTGGTTACTTTTAAAATGACAACTATATAGGCATGAAGTGTTTGAGTGGCTTCATAGGACGCATAAGTCAACCAAGGCGTTTCTCACTGTTTTGCGCACATTTGCACTTGAGAGTTATTCATGGACTTTTAAATATGACAACGTAATGAGCGTTGAGAATGATGGTGCGATGTGCTTTATTTTGGTGAAACATTATTGTGTGTATAGTAAAATAATATAGGCATCACGAATATGCTCTTTGCGTGTAAACTAAAGTTTAATTTTTCTTCTTCTGGTAACATGTAATGAAAGATGACCAGATATGTTTGTTGACACAAAGACAGCGAATAATACTTTATTGTCTTGAAGAAGGGTGTAATTCTTTTGACACTCTTTGAAACATCACACGTTTCGTTAGGGTGGACGATCGCTTAAATGGGCTTTGTGTTCGATCACGAGTTTGACAAATTCGGTTTTGCATGAAGCACTTGGTCCAACAATCAGAACGTTTAAATGATGGCGCAGATATAGTGATTCCCAAGATGGATGACCTGAATTTTAGTTAGCGACTTTGAAAGTAGAGGCAGAGGTAGAAAAAGAAGATGTAGCCAATGTGAAGGTACTTAGTGTCCTGAAAATCACATGAATTACACAAGCTGTTTTTTACTTATATTACACGTTCATTAAGTGTTCAATATCACCACTTGACATGAAATACAAAAGGACATAAGAGCCAAATGGCTGTGCGCATCCTTAACATGATATGACTAAAAAATTGTTAATGCTACTTTAAAAATCTAAATTACGCACACACACACACACACACACACACACACACACACACACACACACACACACTTGACGTGTACACTACTGATTTGCTTCGAGAGACAGTGCAACACTCTAATCTCACTATTACTGTCTGGCATCAAGTACGTGAGATAGTTCGATATTGTCGGGAACGTGTTTATGTTCATATCGTTCCTGCCGGTATAATATTGTGCTATATTTGTTAAATCTTCTTAATCAATTTACGATAAATGACAAGGAAGTATGTTTTTTCTCGATGACATTAAATCAGCCGCAAAACATAATGTAAAAACAAAAATCGAGGTACACGTCAGCAATCTCAATTAATTTATACATTTATTTCAATTAAACAGCTGAAAGTTGATAAGAAAGATGGTGATAAAAATAAGACAACATCTCTACATAAAATCCAGAAAATAATAACAACAAAAACTCACACAAAAAAGTAAAAGCTGTATGAGAAGACTGCGATGAAGAATCATTCTTAAAATAAAATTTACTGAGCGGAAACCCTGAAGCATGTCAAGCATTAAACTAGAAGAACATATTCTACATTAAATACCAAAATATTTAGTAAAATATTAATTAAACAAATCTTTAAAACGAAAAAAAATATATGATAAAATCTCTCTGTAAAGGTCAAAATTGTTGGTTGAAATCTTTCGGAAAGAATAAAATACATCAGCCACTTTCCTATCTACCCCCCTCCCTTCCTCAATCCGCACTTTTCAAGACTCAATTATTTGGTTGTAAAAATTAATTTCCAATTGCCAGTCCTAGCCTCGAGTTATTTTTTGGTGGCACGAATAAATGTATCAAGTACAAGGTTGCACCGGTTTTGTTCCATATATATAGTAAATAGTACTGTTTGACTCGCATTCTTTAGAGCATAACCTAGTTTTTCAATGAATAGCATATTTGTGTTGAGTCTGTTTTAATCTCATTGGGCTAAATATAACATTTTTACGCCAGAAACCTTTCATGCATGAAATTATTAAATATCTCAAATTTGGTTAAGAAATTGGTTCTTGTTAGAAGAATCACGATTTTAAGGTACACTTTTGATAACACGGTCAATAAACGTCTCTCTCTCTCTCTCTCTCTCTCTCTCTCTCTCTCTCTCTCTCTCTCTCTCTCTCTCTCTCGTGAACAGCTGACCTATACTTTGAACGTATTTTGCTACACTGAGCTTTTTTTTTTAGCTAGCAGTTATGTTTAGGTTGTTGGCGCGTTTACACGGCAATTTTCTTTTTACCATTAAGTGATTTTGACTGTAAATGAAATCTTTTCAAAGGCAAATACAAAACAATGAAATATTCGGGATATAATTTGGGTTTACACAAATTAACATTAAACTATCAGACGGCGATTTGGCTCTTATATTTCTAGGCCAATATAAAATATCTTTCACATTTACATCATGTTGAATCCACCTAGTTGAAATATCAAAACTCTCAAAATTATATTCCTGCAGAAATAGTTACCTGAAAGCGTTTTGTATTTTCAGTTAGTCTTGTCTGCATATTTGTGTTTTACATTTGCCTCTGAAAACTTCTCGTTTAGTTAGAAACTAATTTTGCACTGATAACTCCTAAACAAAATTTGTGAACTTAATCCGGCAAACGGAAACCCTCTTGAAATCAGTGATATACGATGAGATGATTATTATAACAATCGTTAGTATTCTATTTCAGCCCGAAACTCAAGTCTGATCTTTTTCTGGATTCAAATGGAACATCAAAGAATAATATTTGCCACAACTAAAACTACATTTTTTATTATAATAAACATCATAGATTAAATGAACTTATCTTAAAGCAAAACAAAAAACGAACCGATTGTAACATCATCCTCTGGTAAGAGGGGTATTTCATTGGATTTACCTTTGTAATCTAAGGAATCAGTTTACTTGATGTTATGACCCGGTGTGAGTGCAAAGAAAGAATATCAACAGAGAACTGACCAAGACTATTTTGAAGAAATAATGAAATGCGAGGCCCCATTAGACAAGAACAATAACAAATTTATTCAAACAAATTAATATTGGTAATTTCAAAAGTTATATCAACAGGACGTAAAAGCACTGTATAATTGGGACTGTTTCATCATTATAACGAATGGTGAAAAGAGCACAATTTCCACGAATGATTGCATCATCTTCCTCTAGACCGTGATCCAACGTTTCCTATTTCCAAGTTTTTCTATTCCCACTGCATCAGTCTTCACGGATATCCTAGTTCTTTAATCTGAACTCGTCACTTCCCCTTATTACATGTTGGATCTCTTTTATCCGGACTTAACTCGCCCCGTCTCTTATTCCGGACTTAAAGGTCATTTTTATTCCTAAATCGCTGTATGTACCACTTTCTAGATGTACTACATGAGCGGTCTAATAAAAATGTATTGTATGCTATATGTTAGATTGCTGTCTAACATAAAATTCACAGATCATTAACCTACAACATTACTTAAACTGAAGCAAATATAATAGCTAATTATCGATAATCAGTATCCTTCTAACAGACAAATGGCATCACATGACGTTACGGGTGGGAAATTGCCACACCCATGGTTTGATCTAGATTGAATTTAAATTCAATAAAACATATCACACTGCAGGTTTGTCGCACGAAATATTGTGGCCAGTATTGGTACCTAACAGTTCTGTGGCATTATAACAGTGTCAAGTATGATACCAAGTAATGCTCCTTGGCAAACGTTGGTTTGAAGGGCATGGTACACAACGTTTGGTCACCTCGAGATCCATATATCATGGAAACCTTGACGTGTTGGAATTCATAACGCCATTAAGACATTGCTGACTATGGCAATAAGCCAACATTTGGTTAGCTGTCACCGGGAAACAAGATCTTAGAATCTGGATTGGAATCCAGCAGCAATGATAAAGGACTTCACATCCTCTCGTCGCATCATTTACTTGGCTCTAGTTCTGCTCAACGTGGGACGGATATCGTTTACCACATTAGGTATGTGATCCAGGACTCGTGTCGTGGATCAATGTACGTGTTTGAGGGAGTGAGCGATCGATCAATGTGCATTATTCCCGTGCTTCACGAGTATTAAACTCAATCCCGCGTATTACTAACAACAAGCTTCATCGTCATTATGTGTTTCATGTTGCACATATCGAGTTCTGATTTAGAATATGTGAAAAAATATCTGTTTCGTTTTGATTATTAATGAAACGCGTCCGAATATCCGATGAAGAATATTGAGCCAACAGTAAAATGTATTTTAAAGCGATGAGCTATTATTTGGTGCTTGACCAGTAGTCTCTCGTGAGCCTTCTCAGCAAATTTTATAACACATTGTCAAAATAGTGTCAATCGTTTAGTTTGCTGATTACAAATCATTGTTTAAAACTTCATGGTATTTGGTGCAATATATATTTTGACTTATTTGTTCAATCAGTTTTCTATTTCTTTGGAATGATTCCTAATTTCTTCAACTGACCATTTGTGAAAAAAATAATTGCATATGAATTAATGTGTGCATAGAACCATGACAGAGTAAAATAAAATGTAAATTGTTTGTACATCGAAAATAGGATTGTGTTTGCCAAAAATATTTAAGGCTACTTTTGGCTAAGAAATCAATTAATACAGTTCTTAAAAGAATATCGTAATTTTGGTCTTTAACTTTACTGACATTCTGACTTAGAAATTTGTGACAACAGTATATTGTTCTAGGAGTTGTCTATCTATATACTGATATATAATTAAAAAGCAATATATTTAACATAATAAATATTATCCTGACAAATTTGACCATTTGAATCTTTTAATTTGAATAAGCGGCATACATTATTAAGGGCAATTCATTAAAAATATTGGATTTTGAAACAGTTGTGATGTGTAATAACATTATGACGTTTCAAAGAACAAACCAGTTGTGGTGTTAATTATGTTCATCACATCAATATATTTGTATAGGTATATTTTAAAGTTCATCCTATTTGGGTTCTCAGGGCAATACATTTAAAAGTAACGTGTCTGCCACGAGCATAGTGCCTTATTACAAGTAACATACATAAATAGGGTTAGTAAAATTAATTGTTTCCTAAGTTGCAATGTTAAACTCTTTGAGGATATTACAGTATTGTTAATTAAGTCCAAGTAATCCTAAATGTTCTATGGGGAATACAAACGTTTAAAATGCTCAATGTAATTACAATATTGAATGTGCTGATGTACCAACAATATTGAATGTGATAAAGTACCAATAGTTTTGATTGACCATAATGATATAATCCAGAATGTCTTTGAATGAATTAACACAAATTCCAGAGTAGTGTATTAGTCCAAAACCTCAAGGAGCACTTTGTAATTACAATGAACAGTTTGAATAAATGATTACTCTCCAAGGAATATAACATTCCATGATTCCACAAGCTAAAATAAACAATAATGAATAAGTGTTTACTCATCTTATAGAAAGTACTTATACAGGAAAAATAGGAACATCGCATTAAATTCTAGCTGGATTGCTACTAGAACATTGTGATTTCGTAAATAAAGTTAGATATTGAATTTAAAATGAGGTAAACATCTTTAAAACTTCAAACCTTCAGGTAGGCCAACAATCTATATTTAGTCACGGAAAAAAGATTAAACACATAATACACAGTAACATTATTCATCCTCACATAGTACCGCCCAGCAACCTTTCAACTTGATAGAGAAACTAAATCTTGTTTAGGTCTACTTAGAAATGAAATTTAGAGACCTATTATAATAACTGCACCTTAAAACAACTTTGACCATTTGGTTTGGAATGGATGTTTATTTATTCTTTTGTCGTTTTCGCTAAATTCTGCTTTTCCAGTTGTAATCAACTGTATTTATTAGATGAGTCGATGCTGTATGAGACCTACATGTTGTTAAAGGGATTGGCCTTGATGGAGCTGCACGTGTTTGTTCTGTCGTTGATAGTCTAGAATCATATAGTGGGAACATATATGAAGTTATTTTAATGAAAATTCTCAAGAAGAGACAATAATACATATTGGTTGTTAGAGAATATCAAATTTATTTCTTTTCTGAGTGCAGTGAATTAATTTGAGGATGATGTTTTTAAAATTAAAAAGGTAATATTGATTGCAGTACATGTTCGCTGTGTGTATAAATTCTTGGTACCTATGTAATTGTGATTAGCAGAAATAACTAAGAAAGTATATATTGAGGAAATTCAATAAATTGAAAAGGTAAGTATGTTTATTATATCTATTATTAGCATCTATCGATAACATTTGCTTTTTGCCATATAACTTGCATGCTTATGGTTGGAGTGACCGCACATATTTACATGCCCTGTATGACTTTTATCGCTACTATGAATCCAAACATTTTCTCAGAAATGCAGAACGGGGACACTTTGAATGCAGCTGGACGTGAAGGCCGATTTCACTTGCGGGAAAGAGGCTTATTAGTCATATTGACAACTCTGTTAACTAATGAATATTTAAATATAAACGAAAAAAAAAGACGGATAAACTAAGGAAAAGGTGTCCATTCAATAATAATAATAATGAGGTCTTTATATAGCGTGTAATCCTTCGAAGCAATGAGCGCTTTACACCATCAATAATGATATGACTACACTACATAACAACAAATGACAAATACAATGAAATTGGAAAACATAAAAACATGCTGAAAACATATAAGATACAAAACACGATTAGGTCGCTAAATTTGTCCCTGCAGTCGAAACAGGTGAGTCTTAAGAACACTCTTAAAATGGACCACTGTGTCTATGTGTCTAATTTCAATGGGCAATTTGTTCTACGTCGCCGGGCCCTGGTGTGGAAACGAACGTTGTCCATATGACTTTGTTTTTACCTTGGGAACAATGAGTATATGATTACCAGAAGAAGAGCGTAAGGATCTTGCTGGTGTATACAGATGAGTGAGGTTGGATAGGTATGTTGGACTGGAGTCTGTCATTGAAACATAGCACAGATAACAAAGTTTGTGTTTGATTCATATCGAATTGATAGCCAGTGTAGGGCACATAGCAGTGGTGAGGTTTGCTCTGATCGAGGTACTCTAAAGATGATCCGCGCAGTTGTGTTTTGAACATTTTGAAGTGTCTGGAGTAAATATTGTGACGAACCAGACAGAATTGAGTTTCAATAGTCCAGTCTTGAAAGTGCTAATTAACATACAAGTGTTTAGTGGCATCAACTGAAAGATATTTACGAATGGAACTGATGCGTCTCAATTCAATATATGCAATCTTGCATATGTTCATGACATGTTGGTGCAATGTGCAATATAGTACTTATTTTTTAAACAAGCTCAAAACAATTTTTACTCTTTAGAATGTAATACACATGAGAGAAAAATTAAAGCTTTTGCACATTAATTCAAGAAAACATGTATATATATCCAGACAATTTTCCGAATACATATTTTAAGAGTTTGTAAATGTGAAATATCCCCAAAAAGATAATAACGCTTGCAACAAAACGTTTTGAAGGGAACTGACTAGATTGGTATCCTGAACTGGCATATTTGGCAATGAAGCACATGGTTGCCTATGAATTTGGATGGTTTTCCATGCTATGCAAATGTTCTCACAAAATGTGTTGTATAGTTGGATGCACGACATTTCTATTGGCACATAGACATTTCTTTGAAACATCCTGTTATCACTATTTATGCCTATCCTCCATTGCACTAGAAAAAAATATTATCATTATTCCTATCCTTGCTTATGTCATAGTCATTGTTTTGGGATTCCACAATGTGTCGTGCATTGATGGAGCGGGGTACAGGTCAGCATGTCTCAAAACAAATACTGTCTCTTATATTTACAATTATTTACCCAATTTAAAATGATATACCAAATTTAAAATTATGGGAGCATATGGAGAGTCAATGTAGGCCATATAAGTAGTGAATCATATATTAGAGAGTGTTGATACAGGTAAATTATGTTTGACGCTATATACTTCAATGTTGAAACTCCTTATACATATTTCCCTTCAGACGTTTTCTCGCTGCTTATTTGTCAAACAATTTAATTTAAAAAGTTTTGCCCAAGACATGCTCTTTTCTGATTCTACAAATTTCAGCTATTTGGGTGGCAAATTTAAATCCAGTCCCCGATTGTTTGGTTTCAATTTGAGTGAAGCAGTGTTCGGTAGTTCCATTTCCTAGCAGAGAATTGATTCAAACTTGAAGCAAAGTGTCTTTCTCTCTTCTAGAATATGATGAGAAGTCATGTGGTCACTAATAGTCAAATTCAGTTGAATCTTGCAAGGGTTTTACTCTGTAAAGATAACATTTGTGAAAGGTTCGTGCAATGAATAAAGCGCTGAAAACTATGTAGAATATTGCAGTTTTACACTAACCGGAAGACAGTAAAATTACACTGCGTGACAAAGAGAAACAAACGAGTGTTCAGAATACTGCCACATCTCCATTTTAACAGGACAAGATAAATTAAGATGATACAAAATTGCAAACTTCATATACATGGTTTAGTCCTCTGGCTTCAATTGATGCTTAAGACATCATATTTATGTTTCTGTGCATTAGTTTACCTTAATCATAACTCCGTTGACTTTTCTTCTTCCTTTTCTTTTTTTCCTTTGCAATCTCTAAAAAATTGATCTGGACAGCGTTGCTTTTACTGCTTCCTTGTATAGAAACAATTCCACTACTGGTGCCAACTAAAGTTGTACCTGACCTATTCCCAGCTTGTTTGCGTTTGGTCATGTCATCTATGCCAAAATATA
Source organism: Unio delphinus (assembly GCA_029339505.1). NCBI lineage: Eukaryota > Metazoa > Mollusca > Bivalvia > Unionida > Unionidae > Unio > Unio delphinus. Next base: position 471,036 of record JAQISU010000193.1, read on the forward strand.
AAAGAAAAGATGCTATGTGAAGTCAAACCAAATAATTACACAAACTGTCAGAAAATGAATTGCATTTTTTCCAATTGTGTATGCAGACTTATAACTTTATTTATATGTTCCAAATAATGCCAATAATTATATGACGTTGACTGTATAGTTTTGTCCTGCTACTGTACTATGCTAAGCAGGGGTTTCTTTTGGATTTCGTATACACTCCAATATATGAGAAATATGAAATCGCCGGTAAGCACTATAATGGAAATAAGATAATATCTTATCGTGAATAACATTCAAAACAACAATGCATGTTATCATATCATGTACAGTGTATGTAGTTCTTGAAACACAAATATAATAACAAATGGTTTACATATGGCTCATACAAATCCTTTATTTCTGTACATAACTCGTGGTACAGTTTCTCTGTTTCAACAACTGGCTACAGTATTTGCAAGGATAAAGTTGTTACTCTTCCACTGAAAGTTTGATCTGACTTCTCAAAGTTTCCATAAAACCAATTAAGAGTACTTAATGTACCTGGTAGGTCTTGAGATTGGCTAATACAACAAAAAGAAAGAACGTTACGTTTAATTTTACCTGGTGAGTCACTTGAGGACTCTGGTGGACTAGAGTCCTCATTTGATGAGTCAGCATCTACATCACTACTCTCTGGTGTGCGTTGACGGGCCTTTGCTTGGGAGTCTCTTTGATCTCACTCTGCAACGAAATTATCTTTCATCTAGATCGATCAATATGAAGTGATAAAACATAACTCTTATTTATATTAATATTTTAGTAGCACGCGTCTATTTGAATGTACGCATATCTAGCAGAATCATGTTCATTCGTCTGAAAGCATTCCCCTTTAACATCAACATTACCCAAGTATATGCTCCATCTACTAATCATGATGATGAAGAAATAGAGGAGTTCTAGAGCAAAATCCAGGGTATAATAAACATTGTAAGTGAAAGAAAAATCCTAATTATCTAAGGAGACTGGAATTGAAAAATCGGTAAAGATGCTCTAAAAGACTAGGATGATCATTGTGGACCTTCTTGTAACATGCTCAGCAATGAAAGAGGGAGACGGCTGCTCGAGTTCGCAAGCTACAACAACTTGGTACTAGCCAACACCCTAGGGAAACATACAGCTTCACGATGCTGGACATGGCACGCACCAAATGGAACCCATCATAACCAGACTGACTACATACTGGTTCAAAACCGACACCGATCTGGCATAAATAGAACAAAAAGAAAAACATTCCCAGGTGCTGATGTTGGTAGTGATCACATCCTCGTCATTATGAACTTCCGAGTGAGGTTGAAGCCAATTAACAATCCAAAGGAAATCACGCTCAAATTCAACCTTGAACAACTGAAGGACCCTAACATCTGCATGTCATTCCAAGTCACAATTGGAGGAAAATTTGCTCCACTTCTTGTGATGGATATTGATGTTAGAGTGATGGCAGATAATTTCAACAGTCATGACAACAGTTGCCAAGGACATCATTGGCCTCCATCGTCCAAAGAAAAAATCTGGGTTACATAAGAGATTCTGAATCTGTGTGATGCCCGAATAGACCTACGAAAACATCAGACACACAACAAGGGCAGTGGAGTATCGATAAATAAACAAGAATGTCAGATAAAACTTGAAGAAAGAAAAAGGAGATTGGATTGCACAAAAGTACACAGAAATTGAGAGCAGTCTGATAAAGAATAACAGCAAAAGACGTTCCAAAATGTAAAAGACCTCACCAGACAGAAGCAACCAAGACTCAGTACCACTCAAGACGAACATGCGAAATGCCGCACAGAAGCAAGTGACATTGCATAAAGATGGACTGAGTATTGTAAAGAACTCTACAACCATCCGTCCACAGAACACCGAGAGGTGCTTGAAGTTCCAAACTCCAAAAATGATGATGATTTGCCCATTCTCAAAGAAGAGGTGGAGTCAGCAATAAGAGCCCTGAAGAATGGGAAGGCAGCTGGTGTAGATAACATCCCAGCTGAACTTATCAAGAAATGGTGGGGAATCAGTGATAGAGCTAGTAACAAATATCTGAAACAAGATCTGGCAGACAGGTGAATGGCCAACACAGTGAAACTGTCACTGATTATAACACTCTCCAAAAAGGGCAATCTCCAGCTGTGCCAAAATTACAGAACTATCAGTTTAATCAGCCATGCGAGTAAGGTGATTCTGAAGATCATGTTGAACAGACTGAACCCACAAGCAAAGGAAATAATCGCTGAAGAGCAGGAGGGTTTCGGATTGGAAGAAGCACAACAGAACAAATATTCAACCTTAGGGTTGAATGTACTCACGACATCAACAAGACATCTATCATGTGCTCATAGATTTCAAAAAGGCTTTTGAGAGAGTGTGGTATGAGAATTGTGGGCCGCAATTAATAAGTACAACATGGGTTGACCAACACCATCAAGCAGTTGTACGCCAAGGCTACCAGTGCAGTAATTGCTCAAGGTTCTTTTCAACATCTACATGGAGCGCATCATGAGCAAATCCATGGAAAACCACTGTGGGACAGTTAGCATTGGAGGACGTAACATTACCAACTTCCACTTTGTAAACGACATTGTTGGAATGGCAGGCAGTGAAGATGAGCTTGCCACCTTAGTGAAGAACCTGGAATGAAATATCTTCCAGATTTGACATGGAGATAAGTGCAGAGAAGACAAAGCTGATGACAAATAGTGGCAAACAAAATCTCAACCAAGATTAAAATCAGAGGACAGTAACTGGAAACAGTGGACCAATTCAATTATCTTAGTTCCGTAATCACGGAAGAGGGATCAAGAGCAGAATTGTGTTAGAACAGCACAAACAACGGCGGCTATGTCAAGCTATGACCCATCTAGAGACACAAGAATATCTGTCTGAAAACTAAAATCAGACTATTGCGAGCACTAGTCATCTCAACCTTTCTGTATTCATATAAAGCCTGGACCCTGACAGCAGAAGTACAACGAAGAATCCAGGCACTTGAAGTGAGATGCTTCAGAACCATCCTTTGCATCTCTTGCATGGACCACATCACCAATGAAGAGTTGCGTAACACCATCAGGCACAAAGTAGGCTATAATGAAGACCACCTCACCACTGTCAAAAAGAGAAAGCTGAAATGGTATGGCCATGTCACTAGAGCCAACAATCTATCCACAACAGTACTGCAGGGTAGTGTTCAAGGTGGTAGAAAGAGAGGTAGACAGAGCAAAATGTGGAGTGACAACATCACAAAATGGACCAGGAAAGGTTTCACAGAGACACAGGTCTTGACACATGATCGAGACAAATGGAGGGAACTGGTCAGATGTTCAGCATCACAGTGCCTCAACGACCACACTATGTCAACAGACTGATGATGATGATGATGATATTTGATGTGCGTCTTGTCTTGAGATCGTCTTTGTATCTCTTACAAGGTTGGACCTGGTTTCAAATGCCATGGGCTAGCTTGCCTATGAATGTTTGCCTAAGGGTTCTATTTTGATTCCTGCGGATGACATGGCCAGACCAACGATGCATGGCTTGGATCAGATTGGCTTCGAAGCTTGTTGTGTTGATTGAATCAAAACCTTCCTCATTGGGGATTTGGTCCTGCCAGGTGATTTGCATGATGGATCTCAGGGAACGCTTGTGGAATTTTTTACAACTGACTGATATGCTTTCGGTAGAAAGTCCACATACAACGATAAAGGAGAGATGCGAGGACAACTGCTTTGTACACCATCATCTTTGTCGACAGGAATATATTCTTGTGCTGCAAGACCTTAGTTCGGAGAAGTCAGAGTGCTTGACCGGACTTTCAGATCCTCACAGTGACCTCTTTTTTTCCAAGGACCAATCATTGGATATTGTGCTGACTTGGTATTTGAAATTATCCACATGCTCCAGTTGCGTGTCGCAATTGGTTATGCAGGGTTGTGAAGGGAAAATGTTTGGCGCGGACTAGAAGAGGACTTTTGTCTTTCCTAGTACATTTGTCACATTGAAAGAATCTGTTCACACTTGCCTGTAGGTGAGTCTCCTTATGGGCCATGAGGGAAGAGTCACCTGCAAAGAGTGTTTCAGTGATGAGTCTTTCTAGACTCTTGTTGTTTATACCATGGAAAGGGAGATCAAACACAGATTCATCCAGGCAGTATCTAATGTAGATACCAAGGTCACGGTCAGGGATGGCATGAAACAGTAACTGTGTGAAGGAGAGATTGAAGAGAGTACACAGCCCCATTTGACACCGTCAGGTCCACAAAGACGGCATACCGATACATATTGTGTTTAAGGCACTTCTATTGGACTTGTCTCACTGGGGTCATGTCAACAGTGCTACGGTCTGGGTGAAAACCACATGGCGACTCTGGAAAGTCATCTTATGACACCTGTGCAATATAAGCCTGGTGAGAATGACGAGAGCAAATATTTTGCCATCTATGGCGAGCAAGTGGATGCTTCTATAGTTACTGCAGTTTGTACGTGTGCCTTTATTGTTTATTCTTATAGAGGGTCACAACTGATGCATCGAGGAGTTCGTCTGGCATCTCATCATCTGATCAGATGCGGATTAGCTCTTTGGGAAATGTCTCCAGAGTCTGTTCACTTAGAACCTTGTACACGTACGCTGTGATATCATACTTTCCATTTGCACTGCCACAGTTCTTTCTTAAATGGCTGTCATCAACTACTCTTTCGTTGGCAGGACATTCAGTTGGTCGTGCAGTGGTGGTTGGGGTATTTGGTCAACACCAGATTGGCTGAACGTTTAGTGCAGGATTAGGAGCAGACTAAAGTGTTCTTTCCACCTGTCCCTAACGCCAGCTTTGTCTTGTATAAGTGTAGTGCGATATTAAGCTAGCAAGGGGGCAGGGCTGGACATTGAAGGGCCGTAGATTGACCTGGTGGCACTGTAGAACTCGTCTAAAATGTTAGTGTCGGCTCGGCATATCATTGCATTTCATCAGCTTTCCGTTCCCACCACTAGTCATGCATCTTGCTGATTTCTCTCTGAGCCTCAGTATAGCATTTGAACCAGTCTTAGAGTGGAATTTGGATCATTGTTCCAGTGGATAAATAGTTTGTTCTATATGGAAAAAAGAGCTACAATGTCAGCTTTGTTCTCGCCTAAACAGCCTTTATGGATTTGCTTCTTAGGACCCAGAGTAGCAATAGCTGCTTCTGTTATCATGGCCTTAAGCTTGTTCCATTTCTCGTAGGCATTTCCACGTATTTGCTTGTTTGTTGGACACCTCATTATCTATGCGCTTCTGGAAATTAAGCTGGGTGGAAAGCTACTTGAGATTTACAATGTGGAAGGCTGTGCGTACAAGCGTTGAACGCCTTGGGTCATTTGGGGCAATGCAAAGGGTAGTTTGGACAAACCTGTGGTCTGTCAAGCTATCTGCTCTTCACATACCAAACTTACTGCTGCCCTAGGTACAGAGCAGAACGACCCGCGTGTCCAACGGCCATCTACATGCAGGTCTCTACAAAATCTTTACAAGTCCCATTGGGCATCTCCACCTATTGCTTCGCCAGTCACCCATTGCCGTCGGACTTTGATAGGTGAATATAGGTAATGAGTGTAATGATGGGGGTGAATGATAGGTGCACAATATAACCCCTGGACGTGAAGGATATTTAAGTGAAACGGCCTTTGCACAGAGACAGTCTCACTCTCTCGGGAATGGTAGATGGGGCTATATAATGCGATTCGTACTTCAAAATAATTCCCAAAAACGTGTCGACTTGGGCTGATCATGAAAAGTATATTAGTTTAACAAATCTTATATAATACAACGTACAATGTTTAATTTGCCAGATGTTTAGAACTGTTAAGATTTTTTCTTCTTAAAAAGCCGAAATATAAATTGCACCTCTAAGCAAGTTCAATGAATTAACTATGGTAAAATCATGTTTATTTCCAATCATGCTGAATCGTAAGTCTTACCTTTGCCCCTTGAGGAGCTTCATTATTTTCTAATCCAGACTGGTTCGGTGTTTTACCTGAAACAAATTAGCCAGTAGAATTGTTATCTAAGAAATATACCATTAAAGGACAAAGGGAAAAATGCACATAACCGATTTGGTATTCATATTTCCCAAATCAACCAATCTAGATTAAACTTTTTTCTTTTATACCAGTAACTGACAGAAAATTGAATGTATGTGTTATCAGTGAACTCGGAATTTGGTAGTATGCCAAAATGCACCTGCTTCAATAGTAGATAACTCTAAAACATAGCAGTGACTCGCATAATGCAGCAGGACATAATCCCAAAACATAACAATTTTCTCCTCAACTTCATCAGTACATAATTCCAAGTCACAACAGATTGACATCTACCTACTGCTTGACTGATGACATTTTTGGATACAAGTGTAACAATAATGATGCTTATTCAAGTAAACTTCGAAAAATGTACAAATGAAGAGGGCCCTGAGTTGCCGAGTGGTCTAATACGCTCTTCGTTACGGATCACTGCCATCTTACCTTTGTCTGCGTGGATTCTAGTCTAAGATTCGGCTAATGTAGTTATGTGAGAAAGCTTTGCCAGTAGCTTCTCGTGGGTCGATGGTTCTTTCCGGGGGTTTCCCGGGTTCTTCCTCCACCAATAATACTGGCCGATATGTATAGCCTATTGTGTGCTGAAAAATGGCGTTAAACCCTACAACAACAAATGAAGAATTGCAAAAATCTTTGGGAAGTCTTTCCAAATAAATGTCAACACGAAGTTTTTCGGGACAAGTAGAAACGTTAAAAACTTCTATTAAAAGCCATCATTGTGTATAACATAACACATATTGGTAAACTATCTAATACCTTTATTAGTTGTTTACGAACATTAACAATATGACTATGACCTATGGATATACCAGTCAATATATTTTCTAACATTCTCTTTTGATTTCGTATCATTCCTAAATTTAGCAGATAACATTTAAAATAAAAATGTTCATAATCAGTTTCCGAGTGTTCATCACGCTCAGTTCGGTAAAATGTATATTGGAAGCATCCACTATAAAATATATGTCTGACTAGAGAAGGATGTCTAGACACTATAGAATATTTATCTCGCTAGAGAAAGATGTCCAGCCATTTTAGAATATGTGTGACTTGAGAAGGATGTCTAGCCACTATAGCATATATGGCTGGCTTGGAAACAATAACCAGCAACTAACAGCTTCCGATTTCACTTGAGCTTTTCCATTTACTCAAATCAGGCCTCTGCTGTGGGCTAAAATCTCTTAACCCAAAGTAGAAAAGGCATATAATAATATTCTTGGAAGTGCTTTTGATCAATATATGGTCTATCACTATTCAATAGCTTGACTATATTGGAGGGGCTAGGCAGGTTTTAAATTAGCCAAAATTTGGCTAATTCCTACAAAGTTGTTCTTCACACCCTTAGGATAGGAACCAAATTTTGGAAAAATTAGCCAAAATTTGGCTAGTGTCTTTTAGGATAACCCCTATGTATGGCTGCAAAAGAGTATACTCTAGGTAACTATGATTAGCCAAAATTTGGCTAACTGCAATATTGTCCCTTTACATAATGTATTGTATGACCTTTAGGCAGAAACCAAATTTTGGATAAATGTATCCTTAGCCAAAATTTGGCTAAGGATTCCTTTTGCCAGGCTCAGTGAGGCTGGTGCACAACTAATGACCTTATAGCAAAATTTGGCTAGTGTCAGCAACAGCTTTTCAAAACAGCTGCATGTATGGCTGTTATAATTTAAAAGCTCTATAATTAGCCATATTTGGCCATCCTTCTCAGTGTTTCATTCCCTACTGTTGTGTAAATGTAAGCTTATAACATTGTTGGTCATTGCCTGAAATGTTTTCTTTTGTATAACCTACAGTAATAACTATTAGATATCCAAATTTGGCTACATGCATGGCTAAATTACTCATAAGGAGTACATGCAGTATTGGCTAAATATGTGCTTGAACAAAGTGCTTGACTCCTAATGTTGTATTTAATTTTAATATGTATATACTTTAGCATAGAACTTACTATGTAACATTCAAATTTAATGAATGGGAGAATACCAGACCATCCCAGTGATTCATATATTGTTAGTATTTTTATATAAATTCATTAGGTTGATTATCTATTTTACCTCTATCCACCAACATTCCATTCTAATGTGTGCCAACCCTACTGTTAATAAATGTGTAATCAGAATACTCTAGTGAATAGACATTTTCTGAGCTATAATCCAGACGAAATGAATAGAGAATCAAAATGATAATACAACTTTGCTATTAAATATCCATATTTTGAATGATAATACCTAGAGCATGTTTATGTAATGTAAATACCTTGTTTTCAACATCTTCTCATCTATCTTCATTAACATACACCATTTACATACCCCATTGATCAGGAAGCACTATACATGTATTTTACTGTTACCATCTTACTGTTTTACTTTCAACTATTTGGTTTTTTATATCACTGGTTGATATTAAAACTTTTACTCTTTTTAACGTTTATTCATATAACTAATTGTATAGCGCTAAATAGTCTAAACGTTCTTGTGCACCATTAAAATTCAATCCATTTATCAACCACATGGCCTTTAGACATCCTTATTATCAATGTAACTTTAGAACTTTCTGAAATTGTGTTATTTCAGGTAGTGCTTTGTTAAGTTTTGCCAAAAAATGATGTCATGACATAACTTCTGCAACTTTAAAATTCAATACACTTTACCAGTGTGTTTTCTGTATATATAAATCTTTGTAAGAAACAAGTAACACATTATTCCCTAGCAATGAGGTTACATGTCATGAGGTAGTAACCTTCTTCCAAGGTCTGTAGCATCAAGGTCATGCATGATACGCTAAAGTGGGTGGTATTATAGAAAGGTAGACAAATTGCGCTCTACAATTATACCAAATAATCTGAATACTTTAGTTGCACTACAAAAAAACAGAGGGAAAAACATAAGTTTTTTTATCTTTTTTTTCCACCTAAACTTCTCCCATGGTCGGAATCCGAATTTGTGTCCAGATTTAGACTATGGCCTCAGATCTACGGCAGACCAGTCTGAAGCGCACACAGACAGGTGGACCTTTGCAAAAAGTAGGATAAGGTGGATATTTTGAATAGTCTTCTCCATATGAAAATTATGGGTGTTAAGCACCAAAAAAGAAGTCCAACTTTTCACGTTCTGTTCATGCACCAGCAAACTAACCAATGAAAAACATTTTCTTTAGAACAACTAGCCATTTGTCTAATGGAATATTGCTTGCAAGTCGATGTATTAGAATGTATTCAGAAATAGTCCCCAAAATTTGTTAATACAATTACAATTTTTTTAAATACAAAATCAATAATAAAATATCAAAAATTACAATTCATTCAATCTATAGCAAACACAAACATAATAGGGCAGGAGGTCCTCCCTAAGAATGGTCTGTGAAAATCAGCGGGGAGAGCAACCTCTAAAAAAAAAAAACATTTATTGCAAAAACAGCAAAAATTCTCCGGGGTTAATGTGATAATAGGCTTTGACCTTCAGAAAACCATAAACCTTTGCAGCATATAAATAAAGTACAGCTAAAATGTATAACCCTGTTCAACCAACAAATCTATGCAAAAGAAAATGTAAATGAATAAAGGAAAAGCTTGCAATTGATATTATGTCTTTATTTGAATATTTCATAAAAGGGATAGGAGGCATATGTTGGATGGTACTTAGGTCTGATAGAGTAATAAAAAGCATATTATCAAGTATGTACCCTGGTAATCCATTTTATTTTTAATTCTGTTTTGACATCTCATAAGAGAAGTGACTAAAGCTTTAAATATAACAGTTAACACAAACATAATGGGTTTTTTGTTTCAAGTTCAAATGTACATGTTAATAATTATGTAAATTTTACTTCTATATGATGATATTATGTAACATATTTAAATCTTAACATAGTTTTAAGAAGATAAATTTAAGATATTAACAGCATAAAAAATTCCACTTCAAAGACTGCCTGAGGTTCATCTTTATTGATTTAATGGCAAGTGGTTAAATGTATAAATTTCTACTTAATCTAAAAGACATGTCTTATATTATAATTAAAAAGTAATTGATGAGATCTAGTGGCTACAGAGATGCTGTTTTGCCCATTAAAAACCAGTACGTTGTAGTATACCATAATGTTTCTTTGATAATAATCACCCAATCATTATACTTCAGGAGAACTATTACTACCAGTCAAATCTAGTGCTCCCAGAGTAAAATTCATTAGCTATAAGGAGGTAGCATGCAGTAAGTAGGCAGGTTTTACTGAAGAGATCAACCAATGAATCTTTTGAGAGTGGTTCAGTAATTCATACCTGTGCTTAACTTTGAATGTATATTGCAATTGCTTCCTTTATTTGTTTATGGTCTTCTTCCATATAATATATTTAGTTGTTCACTATCTCTAGTTCAAACTTGGTGATCTAATAAATTTTATACATTTTCTGGATATATTTCATATTTAATGTTGTTTCTAAAAAATCAGCAAACTTAAATTTCAAATTTCCAGTCTCAAGTTTCCCTAATGGCATTTTGCAGTAAATCTTATTGTGACCCTCCAGTGGTCCCATGTATACTGCACCAGCATTGTACTCCACCAGCCCAATAATTGTTGGAGAGATTACCTACAAAGAAAATCATAAATGACAAAACATTTTCTTCTTTCCCACTGGGACTGAAAAAAATGAATTTCCTAAAAAATTAACCTTTAGTACATTATTATGCCTTGTGGAGTAATGTCACTTTAAAGACACAACTATTTTCATAAAAAGTCTACTGACTTGTATGTCCACATTTCTTTAATATGTTGTTGGTACCTGAAATGAATAGTCTTGTCCTGATGACAGTGAAGGAGTCGATAAAGAGTATATGATCAGTATTATTCAAGTTTTGTATTCCTTAGCACTAAATAATCTTAAAAGATAAAACAAGCTCATGAAAACAATGGTGTTACAGAAAGACATTACAATTTGGAATTGAAGTCAGTCACTTCCCAATCATATTGGTAGCTCCAATTGAAAATTCAAAGCAACCAGATCTCCTATCTTGAATGTTAGAAAGTATCTGTCTTAATTTGCAGGTCACTAACTCGGTTTGTCTAATCAACAACTGAATAGAGTTTTTCTTGATGAAACTCTAATATGTGAACTAAGTATGTACAATAAACATAACAGTACTTAATCAGAAATGTTTTCATTTTTTAATACAATTATACACTGCATAATTCTGAACTTTGTAACATTGATTATTTTATAAGACTTCAAATAACCATTTGAAATTTAGTGTCATTGATATAAAATAATGGTGATCATGGTAACTGTTTTTGATGTTGTTTCTAAGGAATGATGTTAATAAACTTGAAAAATCTATTGATTCATATTATTGTGAAAAAGATGTATATACATATGCTGCTATTTATATTTGAACTATTGACTATCTAAATTACTCATGTGATGTTTTGGTTCCGTTTCTAAACTTTAGTTATTTGGCTTGTATTTTGTTCTGCCTCATTCTTTCTTTTCACTTTAGTTTTCTATACAATAATTTATACATTTATGGAAATAAGAATAAAATATATAAATTAAAAATAGTAAATTACATTTTTTAGCATATCAGATATTACTCTCATATTTTAACTACTCTTACATAAAAGAAAACCTTCAACTCACCTTAAAAGCACTACAAGATAATGGATTTACATTTCTTATATTTACATTAATCAATAATTTGCTTATTTAAATCAAGTTTAATACATAGCAATAACATAAGAGGTCAATGAAATTTATTCACTCCTTTTGAATATATTTTGGTGTCATGTTCCCTTATCTTGGTTTACCTTTTCTGCCATGTCCACCAATAGTAGATGTATACTGCCCATATAATGTTGACTATTTCAAGCAAAAGATTATTTACTGAATCAAGTGATCAATGTTATTATGTAGAATATCAGGAAATGATAATTACTAAAATCGTAACATTAAGTTTCAAGAAATACAAAATCAAGTATGTCATTCAATTTATCTATACATAACAAATGTATTTTAAAACACAAAAAATAAAATCTTGCCTCCTTCCACTGTCATACCCTCCACAGAAAAAGGCAAAGTTTTAATCTCCTCCACTGACAAATACATGTACTCATGAATTCTTGAAATCTGAAGTGAAAACCAAATCAAATTAACTATGTTTTCATATATGCCCACCTATACAATTTTAATCAAGTGTTTTCCTAATTTGCTTGCAATAATGACTTTATTACAGAATGACATGTACACCTATGTGTCAACACTGGTTGAAAGTTAGTGTTGTGCTAATTTCATTTTCATATTGTGTATCTGTTTCATATATTGCATCTCAATTTGGAATAGTTCATTTGCATAGGGCTACAAATGCTCATCCAGCAGTTATCGTTATTACATTATGGTTTGAAAATGTTTTCAGCAGAGATTACAACTGATTCATATGTAACTAGTCAATAAATCACAATATAATTCTCTCATTATTGCATGTAAGGATACATATTGTCATTTTGAATATTTTCTGCCATGGAAAAATTCAATCCCAATTCCAGTTAAACTACATTCTTAATGGCAATACATATCCATAAAAAAAACTATTTTGTTCTACAACATTCATTAACTTTACACAATATTTTGCCATCTTCATAACTAGAATCTGGAAAAAACACATGTTGTTAAGATTGTCTGGTAAAATATACTAATATAAGAAATATACTTACTTTTCACTTTACATAGGTATCAGTATCTATGTCATCATGATTTATGCAAATCTTTCCTTTTCCACCGAGTCAAAGACCATGTGCTGCAGGAGACCATAGTTAAAACAGCTATCAGACCCTACAAAATGAGATTTTTTTGTCTTTTCATAAAGCATTTTTTCTTTACAGCACAATTATTATTATTATTATTATTATTATTATTATTATTATTATTATTATTATTGAAAATAAACAACATGAAGAAAAAGCATACTTAATACATTATCTTGGCAGTTCTATGGGAAAAAACCTGTAAATTTTACTAACATATTGTGTATCTTGCATCAATCTAAAATGTATTTATGGAGCTAAAATGGCCCACTACAGTGTCAAAACATATCATGTTTTGTTTTGATTATTGCTTTGTTTCATTGTGTATCTATCATAGAATAATAATTCTCAATTACAGAATATTAAACTTGTAATTGAAATTTCAAAATGAAAGAGGTATGCATTCTTTAGTTTGCTGGTTTATGACATACATGCAAAAAAGACCTTATTTCAAAATTGTTTCAGGTAGAGATATAGAAGTTAGTTTAGTAATTTCCATTTTCTATGTAAAGAATTCTAATCATGAAGTGTTTCAATTAAGAAATTTTGCTCTATTTATCATTCATTTTAAAGCATTAAATGTACTTACTCTCTCCTGACACACCAGCCTCTATTGTCTCATCTTCATTCTCTGTTTCATCTTCTTCATGCAAATCACAAACTGATTACATTCTTAAACTGTATTTCTTCCTTTCTCAAGTGTGAGCTACTAAGCTAGCATTTTCTAGGTGGGCATACAAATTTAACCTCTCAAAGCCATGCCTTAGTCCAATGAAATTCTGTACAGGACTACATAGAAGTTCTGACTTTTGATCTTGGAGTTGTATCACATGGCATATTACTCTGGCCTTTGAAACTAATTGTGATGAACTGGAGCTGTTGAAACCATGCTGATTGGATTATCAGTGATGATTTGTTGGATGATGTCTTGATACAAGATATTGAGTATTGTAAAACAAATTATATAATACTGAAGTGAACTAAGCCAAAGTGCTGATCTGGCAATGTGCAGGAATTATAACTATGTACAAATCATTTCTCAAACTCTTTACCCTTATTATAATACAACATCAATCTATAAAACTTGTTAGCTTATTCCACTTTCCTTTTCTTAACTGGCAGCTTTCATAGATGGTGTAACATCCAGTTCTTCCATCCCAACCCCCTAATTATTTCTTTCCCCTCCCTTGCAACACATTAGGTTCCCCCTCTATTTATTCGCCCCCTCCCCTCAAATAATTAGTTTCTTTTCAATAATGGACTCTTTGGAAATAAACTGACTGCCACATGTATATATGTAATGAGTCTGCTAACAATTGGAAAAGGGATGGAGTCAGCCATCTCATTCTTTTCCCCATTCAACCAGTTTATTTATTTTCATTAATGCACCCTTTGGTAATACACTTAAGACATACAAGTGAAATACCAAAACATAATGGATCCCTTAACAATTGTGGGGGGGGGGACAGAATCAGTTAATCATGATCAACTAGCAGATTATTTCTCCCAACAGCAATTTGTTTCTTTACCTTAATGGACTCTTTTCTAATCTGCTTAAGGCCCACATTTGAAATATAATGCAGGTTATGGTTCACTTTACAAAATCACACAAGTGTTGTTTTTTTTAAAAAAAAGAAGAACTTTTACATTAATAGAGGATACAATCTTAGACTAATATCATTTCAAGTCACTTGAATAGTATAAGACACAACTTATAAAGATTCTTCATGATTCTTCTTAGCAAACTAACACTACATTGAAATGCAGACCAATCTGATGACCTAGGTGGTTAGAGCATCCACCAGTGATGTGTGAGGTTGTTGTTCAAACACCAGCTGTAACTGTGTCATACCAAAGACTTATAAAAATGATACTAGCATCTGCCTTACATGTACATGTTGCTCAATATAAGAGGTTAGTATAAGACTGGTTGGCCTGGTGTCTTAATAATGTGACTGGGTGGGACTTGATGCTACATGTATACAGGATGATGCATCAGTGATAGACATCTCTATAAACTGCTACACTACAGACACTGCAGTAATGAATAATCCAAAATACACACACACATACACATACACACAAATAGACATTTTCAAGATTTTGTAAATAAATTCTAGAAGGAGTGAAAGTGTCGAAGAAAAAATATGCTGGGTATCTTAACCAATCATACTGGTTAACTCCTTTGGAATTGGATCCAATAGTACTATTCACATAAATATCAGTAGACAACAATGGTGTTGCATTCATAATCTTGGCATGGTTTGCCCACACCAGATTTGAATCCGTATTACTGTCCTGTAAATACTTATTTATATTGTTGTTGTGGTTGATGTAATTGCTCAGTTTTTAGTAACCAATGTGGAGACATATGCTTGATAATACTATTTCAGGAAAGTTTGTAGCTGTTTTCGCTTTATGAAATTGCAAAGTTTATAACTCAAAACATACAATTACATGCACAATCACCTCATACAATTTGGAGATCATGACAGGTGAGAAAAGGTAGAGAGGAAGCAATAGAGAAAGACCAATATAGGAGAAGAGCAGAAGACAGAGGAGAGAGATAAAAAAGAAAGTGAAAGAAAAAGAGGAACACTTGAAGAAATGAAAGATAAGGCATAGATGATAAAGAGAGAAGAAGATGATAAGTAAAAGAGAAAATGTCATAAGAGGTGCATAAAGACTATGAAGGCGAGAGAAAAGAGGCAGTTTTATGCAGGGAATAAAATGAGAGGAAGTGAGAGGTAAAAGCATATAAGAAAAGAGAGAGAGAGAGAGAGAGAAAGAGAGAGAGAGAGAGAGAGAGAGAGAGAGAGAGAGAGAGAGAAAGGAGAGGACAGAGGCAAATACAGGAGAAGACAGAGGCAAATACAGGAAAAGATGGTAACAAGGAGGAAAATAGAGGGGAGAGAGAATAACAGAGAGGGGAAGGCAATGAGCAGATACAAATAGAGAAAGACAGGAAAGAGAGGGAAAGAAAATGAAAGAAAAGGAAAGAGGTAAATTTAGAAAAACAATGGAAGAGAAAGACAGACAAAATAAGACAGAAGAAGATAGTGAAAAACTGAGAAAATAATTAAATTTACAACAAAAAATTTGCTGACAAGCGTATTTCTTCCAAGAAAGACCTAAAATACGTGGTAGTTGAATTTCCTCATTTTATATTCTGATTATATATAAAATCCAAACAAAGTAATAAAAACATATTAACCCACCTGATCGCCTGTTATTATGGTAGCTAGGTTCTAACATTAAAATTTAATTTAATATGGTTATTTTTAGAAACCAATATTCATTTGCTGGTGGAAATCAGTTCTTATTAAATTCTTTAATAAGTATCCATTTTTATAGATTTTAATTTTTCATTTTATCATGCTTAACATGTGTAGTTGGAGGGGGGAAGAATTTAATAGTCAGTTATTTTTGGAGGGGGAGAAAGAATCACCTAGCCAATTCTTTACTACTACATTGTGTCGTCATGACACATCTTAGACTTGTGTATAGTGAACACCAACTTGTCATCCAACAAAATAAATTCATGGATATTTTAGATCTCTTGCAATAACTCTTTAAAATGTCACTGGTGGATGCATATATATCAGTTATACAACCCTTAATAAAAATTAAATGTGAACAGCAATGATTTGCAAGAGCTTTTTATCTCCAGCAGCCATAGTAAAAATTAATTATCACGTAGAAATACATTCAGTAACCCATCATTATAACTGTACATGGTGTAAAAACCTAAGTGGTCATATGAAATGTAGGTTACTATGACAGTATTTACTAAAAGGGTCTGGTACTACCAGAGATACATACATTCATTTTGATTTATGATTTTTGCATGGCCAGAGCTTGAGAATGACAACATTTTTGATAATCAGTGAAGCACGATACAGAGACAAAGAAAAATGAATCTATAGCCTACATGGCTTATATATAAGTCACTAATGGATAACTTTTCTTAAGGTGGTTAAACTGTCAAATCAAATATGATTATCCTGTTTGATAGCATTATTAGTGCATTATGTACTGTTGTTTTATATTATTATTCTAAAATTTTGTGTGCAGAAACATTTGGTGGATGTTGTCTGACAGTGTAACTTACCAGGGGAACGTATGTGACACTGATTATGTGCCCTTTATGCAGAACTATATGGTATCAAAAATCATTTCATCCTTCCACACATCAACTGTACAACCTGTTACCAATTAGAATAATAAGTAACGTATTAATCTTAACCAGAATTGGGAAAACATAATATTCATTTGAATGATTATGTTGATGACTGGGTTAACAAATCTTATCATATGTGAATGAGAACCAATTGCAGATGATTAAATTAAATTTAAGTGTTATTCATGTTTCTAAAAATCAAAAATAGAAATTTCAAAGTTTTTATTCAATACAATTTTTATTCCCTTCAATCTCAATGCAAAATAAATGATACATTTATAATTCCAAAATGATCTAATATGTTGCCTGTCATATAATAAAATGTGTATCTTGCAATAAATATATTGAGTATCCCATCCTTTCTTTAGGTAATTCCATATTGTTACTTTTATCGTGGTCCCCCAACCCCTTGCAAGTCATAGAGGCTATTCTCAATGAGTCATCTGCTGTCTTCATTTTAAAAATTTTGATATTTGACTTTGATCAGTACATTACTTCTAGGATTTGCCAAAATATTCATATCCAACATTCTTATCCACCATTTGTAGTCTTCGCTTACATATAAAAAGAAAGTTCATGTTGTCAGTAAGAGAGAGAGAGAGAGAGAGAGAGAGAGAGAGAGAGAGAGAGAGAGAGAGAGAGAGAGACTGGAAAGAGCAAGGTGATTTCTAAAATAAACAAAACGCACAAGAAGTTGAAGGTCATTCAATAATGTTGATAGAAATAGAAAAATGCAAAACTATTAAAGAAATAGTAAAACAAATGTCTTGTAATTCAATAAGAGTGTTTTTGAAATTGTCGTGATATTTGTTTTGCCACAAAATGGGGAACTTAACCTTTTCAGTTTTAAGAACTTGCTCTGTAGAATTCCTTCTTACATAAAATATCTGATCTAATTAAAATGATATGATCTGTTAGTATGATTCATGTCGTTTAGTTGATATCAGAGAAAATTTTGTTGCTCTTGGCTTACCAACAGATAACTCTCCACAACCTCCCTTGGTTGGCGATAAACGGTCTCAAATTTTGCATAGAGTTAAAAAATTTAAAGAAAAAAGAATTTCCCCAAGTTTTCACACTGGTTATAGTGGGTATTTTAAAAAAGACCTTGTATATCTTAGGCATTGTTCAAAGAACCTTAAATTCCCTTTATTTTGTCATATGATTGATGGGTGTAATATGGATTATGCATGTATACAGCTTAGCCTTACTTAAAATGTGCACCTTTAAAAAGAAGTGCTAGCTCCACTAGGTCATTTTCACTTCCTGAACATTAGAGGTAAATTGTATTTTTTTTAATAAAAAACACTTTTTTATATTTCATATATTGGTAATTCATTCATTGCACTTTCAGAAGCTGATTTTGTGTAGTCTGGCAAATTCATTTTTCCTATTTTAATATCTGCTAAAATATAGTGTACATTAGACAAATTCTGGCTGATTTCTTGACAAGGGAGCAGTCTTTTTAGTTAGCATTGTGCTAAGATTATTTGCAATTTCCAAAAGTACAATATGCAAACAAAACCCAGCCATATTACATCAAAGTAGCATAGAGGTATGCCAACATTCTCTCCAATGTGCATGTTTTATATGCAAACAACTTCACCTTGCATACATCACTTTCTAAAAAGTACATAATAATGGGTGAGTGCCCCCTTGTACATAATTTAATTTGATTGTATCTGCTCTCTAATCAAACAGCAAGACTTTAAATGATTTTGATTTATAAATGCACACTGGTTTTCTAATGATTTTGTAAGTACATGATCTTTCTTCTTTTTGTAATCATATCATATATGCATTTTATGTTATAGGTGTTTTCTAATGTTGTAAAGCTCTTAGAGCATCTAGAGATTACAAAGTCCTCATTATTATTATGATTATTATTATTATTATTGATAGTATTATGTAGAGCTCAAGATGTACTAAAAGAAATTATTGCCTAAACTATTATTGTTGGGGAAATCTAGTATATTTTGCCAGAATTCACAAGCGTAATCTTCCTTTCTCAAGCTAGAATGACTGCTTCGGTGGCCTAGTGGTTAGATCATCCACCGCAGAAAATGAAGGTCATGGGTTTGATCCCTGGCTTAGTCGTACCAAAGACTTACAAAAATGGTACCAACAGCTGCCTCGCTTGACGCTCAACATTAACAGGTTAGTGTTAGGACTGGTCGGCCTGGTGTCAGGATAATGTGACTGGGTGGAACATCAGTCTCCATGTCTGTGGCATGATGCCCCAGTGCTAGACATCACTATAAACTGCCTCATTTGAGACCTTGTAGCGACATAACTGCAAAATTGTTAAAGCTACGTTAAAAATCCTAATCAAACAAACAAATTAAGCTAGAATGAAAGATTAATACCATATACGTTAATTTACAAACAATTTAGAACGTTAAATAACAGCATTTGCTATAATAATAGTGTTACACACACAGGGGTATTCACTTGACCGAGCGGTGTCAAACCCTGGCGCGAGTCACGCTGGAAGTCATATGTTTTCCCCAACTTTCCCAAGACTTCCATACAACTTGAGTTGTACAATGGAAAGAAAGACGTGTCCGCTACATTTAATAACCTTTGCTCTAATCAATTGGCGATCCAGATGAGACAACTTCCCCAAAAGTCCATTAACTGCACCTTTGCATGGTTTTTCTTTATTATCATCCGATTTCCGTACCGACAGCTTGTCATGCCATAGAAATTACACTAGTATTCCCTTACCAACTGCGAAATATTTAACTGCGCGACCCTAGGCCAGTCAATCCTCATAATTTCTGGCGTATCACGCTCATATACATACACCCATTTTCCACTATGGACACATAAACGGTACCTACCAAGTTCCAACTTATTGATTCCATTATGTAATTTACTGATTTCCAACCACAAATACTGCCATTTCAACCACAACACTTTTATACACTGCTGAATTTTAATATGGAATATGTTACACCTGGGACAGTCTTTCGGCTTGTACTTTAATTCACTACTAACAACCCCAGCATGGTTCAAATTCACTAACACTCGGCTCTGTGACTTTTGCTTCTACCAATTGGCTAACTATTTCGGGCTAGTAATTTCCATGGCACCGAAGACTAAATACTCACACAAATAAATCTAAGAATTGCTTAAAAACAGGATGCTGTCAAATACACATACTCCAAATTTATTACAATTGTTTTTATAGCAAAATGTCAGGTTATCTGAAAGATTTTGCAAACTAAACATATTGTGAAAAGAAGTAACAATTTTATCATATATTGTTTATGCTAAATGAGGTAGTAAATAATCACCGTTATAATTAGTAATTAAATAATAGTTTGGTTGAAAATGAGAGAAAGGATTTATATGAAATATTTGAAAGTCAAATTGATTTATTGCTTTTATGTCTTCCATGATATTTAAAATTTTTTCTACATATGACATAGTGAATTAAACTTAATTTATTGATCAATTAATGAAAGTAATTTATGAAGTTAATAATTATTCATTAATATGTTTGCTTGTCAGTAGATATAATTCAATTATGTAGCTACAGATGTGATATTCTCAAAAAATTGTATGAGAATATGTGAATGAAAATCATATGAACAAAAGTGAACATATAAAAACTATAGTCCTTGGTTTATTGGTGTGTTTTGGTATGGACCAAAATGTTAAGTAACAAAACAATTTAACACAGTTGGATAAAAAATACAATCTTGGGGTAAAAATGAAATAATTATACAAAATTACACAGGAAAAGTTAGAAAGTAAAAAACAATGATGAAACCTTATGGCAATCAGTTTGCTAAATATTGTCTTTACATGGATGCATTGTGAACCTAAACGCTGGTGGGAATATTTACAGTAAATGTACCAATATAGATTACATAGGACAGAATACTGGGTGACAGCAGTATCATAATGGCACAATGTCATGTTATACACACTTTGCAGCACCCATTAAAGCCATAAAGGAATGGTTAATACTGCTGTATACTATAGATTTAGATGCATTAAGATAGCATGGTCCCATCATGGTACACACTGCTTAGGCTAAACTCATTTGTAATATGGATGTAGACACAAATCATTTAGCAACAAATTCTTGAAAAGACAAACATGTCAGCAAATGTCTGAACATAGAAACATCATTCAGATGGGATAAGATAAAATGTTGTAGTGACCTGTTTTGAAATGACTGAATTACTCACTCTGTGATATTTACATACTTCAAATTTCATAATGCTACTTACAGTCAATAGTTATATCAAGCATGTAGCAAATATGGTTCAAAATACTCTGATGTGTGAAAGTTACAACGACCTATGGATTGTATTATATTATATGCTAATGTTCACAAGTATAGATAAAATAGGGCTTAAAGTATTTACCTGATAGCTAAAAAGACAAACATTTCCAAAGCATGCAAACTAGTCAACAGTGACATATTTTTGGCATGATGGAGTTATCCGCTGTATTACTGAAGCTCATACTAAATTGTGTGTGCAGGTGCAATAGGGTTAATGGCATTGAGGGTGTAATGAACATATAGCTGAATATTCATATCTCTGAAGTATTAAACTTGGGTCACACTGATTTACTTTGGACAAGACTTAACTGTTTTCTTTGTAGTATATCCATATGAAATAACTAGTTTATAAACAACTCACATGCCAAATGTCATGAGTGAGTGTGAAATAGAGTTCAGAATAGTAGGGGTGTAATAATCCCACAGCTGAAGCAAATAATGCAAATAGAGCATGAAAATAAAATCATGCTGACCTAATTTTAATGTTTGAATTGCTGGCTAGCTTGGATTCTAACTGAGATGCATCATTACACCAACTGTCACAAGACTAGATGTTACTGGGTCAAAGATATTGAGGGCATAATGAACCAATAACAAGGAATCACATGTTGAGTCACTTTAGTATAATTTTACTTCTCACAATTTACTAAAGACAGAATTCAGACTCTCACTACATCACCAATTGTACTTAAATGCCCAAAAGTTTACTTGGTAAATCAGTTGCATTCAGCATGTGTTTGCATCTGAGACATTAAATGTATCATCTTGATTTATTCTACCCACCTACCTATCTACCTATTGTTTAAAAAAAGAATGAATGTCATCATGTATATTATGACAGTACAATACACCACCATTTATTACCTTAGTATCTAACCCAAAGTGGTTCTTAAATAACTGTTTTTAAAGAGACTCTAAAGGTACATTGTACTTGGAACACAACAAATAGACAGAAGTAGTAGATGTAACACACTCTGAAACTGGATAATGGTGATGTGCAACATTTTACTGTTAGTTCAAGTTTCATTTGGATAATCCTGTTTTCCTTTCATTGCTAACAATTTGACATCTAACAAGGGTCATCATTATTAGCACCATCTCTAATTCAAATTTTACAGCCAACATCCCTTGGGAGGGCATGGTCAATTACACATTTGAATAATCTACTCATGATGGGAAGGCAAACCTTTGATATTGTCCTAAGGGACATTTGCTTGCTGCTAACAGTCTCTTACAAGCCTTGTGATTCATGGATGATTTTTCATTACTTGGATTTGGTTTAGTTGAACATTTCTAGATTATTTTTTTTTAATGTAACTTTATCTGCATGTCACAACAAACTCAGATAATATTAATAGGACTTTCCTAAATCTTTATGATAAGGCAAAGCAGACACAGTTATGTATGCACATGAAATTCACTATTCACTATAAATTTCACTTGCTAACTTTTTTGTCAGCTGAAAGAGTAATTAAACAAACTAACTGAATCTTGATTGAACAATATTTGAAATGACTGTTGATGTATGCTTTAATAATTTTGACACTAAAATTGTGAACAAATGTAAATTTGAAATGGGTCTGATAATGTTATGAACTATATGTTATAATCTACTTATCAAATTCATCACATAATAGATTTAATATTTACATGATAAAAACTGAAAGCATCCTGTATGGTAATTAGGCATTATGAAATTACCAGTAAACAAAAGCGTGTGTAGTAATTAGATCAATTGGTTTAAAAAGTACTTGAAAAGTGTGCACAATTTGTATGTTATCGTTACCTGTTAGAGAAATATATATTATTATGTGTTTACACAAATGGTTGAATATCCACCTCATTACTGCCTTCAGTGCAATCAGTTGATAAATTTTGATTGCAGATAAATTATAAAATGAATTCCTTTCATGAATACGTGTGTGCCTTTTTTCCTTCTCATCTGCACCTGATATAACAATGAGAACACCAAAATTTACATTGATACAGGTTTATGAAAACAATGAGGTTGAATTATTCATATCATATAAGCACCATACCTTTATTACAGGGCACCTTACACATACATAAACAATACAAGGCCCAAAGCTTCTTCACATCTGGGAGTATAGGTTATTTTCTCTCCAGGTCAAAGTTCACAGTTAAATAAAATATTAAAAAGTCCCTTTAAATAGTCAAGAGAGACATACAGTTGCCTCTGCACTGCATAGAAAATAGCATTAACATAATCGTGTTATTATCATTTGTGCTGCCTCCAAAGCTAAAGTGCAGCACATATATTTTTGTTTTCTAGCAGCATTTGTGTAAATTACAAGATTATTTTAACATTTTTTTTCAGTTTTACCTATCAATAAAAAGATATCATTTCCAAGTTTTGAAAATTTCATTGAGCAGAAAGGGCTGTAATGGAAAAAAATCTAGATTAGTAAAACTATACTATTAAGATAATATTTGATCTAATTTATTGTGATTACTATACAATGTGTGAGGACATTTCATCCATGATAATAACTTAATTGATGATTAGTTTTGTTATTATTCTCAGTGATAATTCCCCAGATATATTCCTGAACTTAGTAGTATTTATCTAAATTCATCATGAAGAACTCACAGCCAGGATCAGTTGATAATAAAGTTGATCCTATTTGCAACTGAAAAAAGTAGAGACAGTGTTTTATCGATTTAACATAAGTCTTTTACAGACCAGAGTTTAAAAAACTGGTTAATGAAGTTTGCAATTGATTCATTGGTGCCAAATTAAAAACATATTGTAAACATTTAAACATCTAACATTATTGAAGTTTTATTATCATGGATTTGGCAAAGTCCTACAATGGTAACTGGACAAGTACCACAAGTCATGAAAGCAAATGCCTTATTTTGAGCTATCTTGAATTGATAAGAATTAACAGCTCTCTCCAGGTCATTATCTTGGTGTAAATTTTCTCTGATCATGAAGTAGGGTTAGCTCTTCCATGAAAGCCACCTGCTGGGCACCTAATAGCTTTGATAGAGGCAGTAGAAAGACATTTAACAGTTAGTTCAGTCTGCATAAGGTCAAATTTCTTGCTACCAGAGAAATTCAACTGATATTTCCAAAGCCTGAAGAGAAGCAAAGGACAACGATTTATGCAGAAAACTTCTGGAAATGAGTTCAGAAAAGGTGTGTATTGATTTAAAATTATTTTCTGCTGATTTTAGAGTTTAAAAATATAAAATATTAATAAGAGTACTTAGTTATATTATGCTAAATTATCTACTAGTATTATTCACTTTTATTGAACTATTCCTTAAGTAATCAGATATTTTCTTCGGTAAACAATAGCCCACATCTACTCAAAGAGCATACGCAGTATGAATTAGTATTAAATGTGGCATAGTTTTGTACATTTATCTTCTAAAATTGACTCAATGAGCATCTATTACATGTTATCAAATTTAAATGTAAAATTTTCTACAGAAATGTTTTTTGCATTACATGTGATAATGGATTTCAGACTAGTAGATTTACATATTTTGATTAGTGGATTCACTCCTAATTAAACCATTAGATTTTTTTAATCTTCAAAAATGTGTTACAAGGTACTGAACAGTTTTGTTTTCTATATGTTCTCTCTGCTTAATATAATAAAACAGCAAGGTTTGAACATAAATTAGATTCAGATTCAGATTAAAATGGAAAATGCTATAAAAAAGAGGGTTATTTATCTTACAGTTGACTGCAAAAATTTAAAAATTAATAAATTCAATACCATTTTTAGTTTTCTTCACAAGATCACTGTCTGGTGACCACAAAAGACATTCATTTTGTCCAAACAAAAATCTGTTTGCTAAGATATATCTCATGAAACACTACAGCCAAATTTAAAAGGCATTTGTTCCACACAAAACCTGGTTTCAGAAAGACATATTTCCTGTTTGATATTTTACAAGAATCAAATACATAATTTTGTTCAACTTCTCTTTTTTTAAATAAGATCATGTTCAACTTGAAACTACAAGTTATAACAGCACCAGTGCATATTTCAAAAATATATGCTCTGACGAATCTTACGCTAAAACAATTACATGTATGTTGTATTGTAACAATGCAGAAACAAAGAGTTAATGTTTAAACTAAAATGTGCCAGTAACTTGTATTGGTATATATGATGAGTGAATGAAAGTTTATATAATGTGTGCAAGAATTGCACACAGGAAGTAAAACGTATTAAAATTGAATCAAGACAAAGTTTAAAAATGTAACTTATATGTAAAGAGTCCCATATATTTATTCAAGAAAGAAATATTGAAAATATCATAGTTTGTATTGCTGTTGAAATAACTTTCAATTTTAATTATTATACGTTCACTTTTTTAAAAACAGCGTTTAGTCAGCTAGTTTAAAAAGTTGACTTAACAAGAATTAATGAAGATCTAATGTATAGCCCTCTCTTTAATCTCACATGGAATCATGATAACTATTATGCCATTTCTGTATAGTGTAAGTTCATTTTTTCTGCAGGTATGCATTCATTAACCTAATTCTGAGAGTGTTACATGAAACATTCACTTGGAGAATTCAGCACTAATTAAGGGTCTTACATACATGGATGAAAAAGTCCATAACATCTGTGTTCAAGGGCTAAAGGTACTGTAAAAATACCTATTTGACTTAATTTTCACTCCTCAGGCCATAAGGTTAAGTAACTTTACATTTTTGACCTGTATAAACCTTCATCCTTCCATCCTTTAACAATTACATTTTTATCACTCTATCATCCATATATTTGATTTAATTTTAAGTAAAGCACGGAATATGAGCTTTTTTCTAGATTTCAGACTAATTCAACACACACTATAATAAAATCATATTAAGAAGGTGATCTTGCATGCAATTAGCTGAGCTTCTTACCAATAATAAAGAAATATTTTTTAGTTTTTATAAAACTTGCAGTACAGGTTTATATGATGAAGATTTCAACAGTTTAGTAAGATTGATATCCATTCATAGTAATTATTTGATCTTGCATCTGACTGAACCAGTTATCACACTAACGGTCGTATTTGTACATGTTTGTAAGTTTTATTAAACATGGAATATAAGCTTATATTACGAGATCTCAACTGAAGTGGCAACTAGTTGCACAAGTTTGTAACCACTTTATTTATGATTTGATTTGATGAATATTGAGAAATGGGCTATCATCATGAAGATGTCAAGTGTATTTTATTAAGAGCAAGGTCAAATTATATAGTAATGAAGTGATCTGGCTTCATGTCACAAATACATAGCTTAATGTCCCACCCAGTAACATTATTCTGACAAGAGGCCAACAAGTCCTAGCACTAACTTCTTAATGCTGAGTGCCAGGCAGTAACATTTTTATAAGTCTTTGGCATAACTCAGCTGGGGATCAAACCCACGACCTTCCACATCCAAGGTGGATGCTCTAACCACTAGGCCACCAAAGCAGTCTACCAAAGACTTTTAAAAGTAATACAACATAGTAGATCAAGTTAAGAAAAGAATCTTGATTGTAAATTTTCCAACTAAATTGCAATGTAATTTGAACATTATTTTTTTTTAATATTAATTTCTTCTATTGTAACAGTAAAACAATCATTCAAAAGACTTGCTTAATTTAGTTTAGAAAACAAATAAATTTCATTTAAAACTACTGACCAAAATTTTTCAGGTATACACAACCCAACAAGCATCATATGGACATCAAGCTGACCATACAGACAGAAGAAAATATAAAGTTGGGGAATGTACTCTAAGCAATCATTCAAATCAGTAAGGTCTAGGAAGTTGCAACCACTGAGGGTACACTTGGAATATACTATGCAAAGTAATGTAAGGTGTCAGTTACATAGTTTAAACACCTGAGCACATCAGTCAATAATATTATACCTGGGACTTTGAACCTCCTTCTTCAAGAAGATTGCCATTAGCCATAACAAGATTTATATTAAAAAAGATCTTTTATGCTAAAGTATATATTGTTTTATAAACAAAGAAACATTCCATAGGCATTGCTCTTTCAAATAAAGCAGAAAAGATATTTTCATTTTACATTGAAATAAAACACCAATCTGGCGCTACAAATTATTCTGGTGTTTTTCATATGGATATACAGTGAAACCTGTCTTGAATGACCACTGTGATGTGAGACCACCTGTCTTGAGAGACCATATTCTCAATGCACAAATTTAATGATTATATAGCATCATGACCTGTTATGAGAGACCACTTGTCTTGAGAGACAATAATTTTATGGCAGAAAGGGTGGTCTTTCAAGACAGGTTCTAGTGTAATATTATTAAAATTTTTATGTACAATGTACATCATTTCAGTCATATGATAAATATAATAAATATTTTGTGTATTTAATCATTTTGTTCTAATATTTTGCTGTTCTCTTGATTTTATATGCATCCATCTTCCTATTGGTCTATCTCTCTTGTTAAATACTTGGTATTAAATTTAGGTTTTACAGTTTTTGCAAAACTTCTAGTATGATTATAGCCTCCCTACCAATGTCAATAATGAAAACTGTTGGTGTGATAAAAATGCACAGAAATAGTTATTTCATTTACTGATTTATAATTTCTAACCCAACTGTGACCAGGAATGTCCTAGCACTGTCATTGTCTGTGGATTGTGCTTAATATACTTTCCTTGCTAACACTGTGTCATGTTATGCATACAATGTACTATGGGCGAGTCGATTTTCCTCTGACAGCAGAGCGACATAGTTCATCCTGTTTGGTAACTGCCAGATAATTCCACAAATTACCATAAGGTTGAGAGTTATAGCACATTGCACAATTGTACATAGAAATTAAACCACTAGTTAAATCCATGTGAAATGTAAATTTGTAGTTGTCGTTCTTTTCCATCATTTGACATTGTAGATATCAGAATTAGATTAGCATAGTATGTACATTCTATGTATATACACATGTAGTTTTGCGTCCACCTCTTTGCTGAAAACAGACTTGTCCAGAAACTGGAAGTAACCAAACCAGCAAGGTAGTATTTTACTCTGAAAATTTCTGTTTGAGAAAACACATGCAGTCTCCCTGGTCATAATACGTTTGAAAGTATAAATCAATAAATTAAGTGACCAAGTTCTAAATTTTGAAAATTTAATTTATGGTTGTTTTTAAACAAAACTGGAGGGTACAAACAAATGCTGATGTATATTCAGACTATAGGAAGAGCTATATGAAGGGAAATAAATCAGTTTAGGAGCTTATGTAGATTGCCTTCAAAGTATTTATCAAATATTTACCAAAAGAATCCAAAAAAACAGTCTTCATTACAAGATAACAATTTAGTACCGGTAGTAAGTAATATAAAACATTGTTTTGAAATGTGTCACGTTCATTTACTTTGCTCTGTTTTAGCTATGACTGCTATGACAAAAATGAATTTTTGTATTTACTCATATTTCAAAACTCTTGGGATCTTAAAAATATAGTATACAAAATTTCTCTTTGGAAGCCATCCATGGTGATCATGACCAGTGAACCTACATGCATTTCCCAAACTTTGTTCAAGCTCATATTTATCCAATACTGCATTTACTCCATATGAGTGATTTAGCCATACATGTAGCCAAATTTGGATATCTAATAGTTATTACTGTAGGTTATACAAAAGAAAACATTTCAGGCAATGACCAACAATGTTATAAGCTTACATTTACACAACAGTAGGGAATGAAACACTGAGGAGGATGGCCAAATATGGCTAATTATAGAGCTTTTAAATTATAACAGCCATACATGCAGCTGTTTTGAAAAGCTGTT
The DNA here is from genome assembly GCA_029339505.1 of Unio delphinus. NCBI lineage: Eukaryota > Metazoa > Mollusca > Bivalvia > Unionida > Unionidae > Unio > Unio delphinus. The sequence continues at coordinate 500,196 of JAQISU010000193.1, forward strand.
GCTGACACTAGCCAAATTTTGCTAAAAGGTCATTAGTTGTGCACCAGCCTCACTGAGCCTGGCAACAGGAATCCTTAGCCAAATTTTGGCTAAGGATACATGAATCTAAGATTTGGCTTCTGCCTAAAGGTCATACAATACATCATGGAAAGGGACAATATTGCAGTTAGCCAAATTTTGGCTAATCATAGTTACCTAGAGTTTGATCTTTTGCAGCCATACATGGGGGTTATACTAAAAGACACTAGCAAAATGTTGGCTAATTTTTCCAAAATTTGGTTCCTATCCTAAGGGTGTGAAGAACAACTTTGTAGGAATTAGCCAAATTTTGGCTAATTTAAAACCTGCCTAGCCCCTCCAATATAGTCAAGCTATTGAATAGTGATAGACCATATATTGATCAAAAGCACTTCCAAGACTATTATTATATGCCTTTTCTACTTTGGGTTAAGAGATTTTAGCCCACAGCAGAGACCTGATTTGAGTAAATGGAAAAGCTCAAGTGAAATCGGAAGCTGTTAACTATAGAATATCTGAGTGACATTGAGAAAGATGTTTAGCCACTATAGAATATCTTTATGACTTGAAAATGATTTCCAGCCACTTCAGAATATCTGACTTGAGAAGGATGTCTTGCCACTATAGAAAATGTCTGACTTGAGAAGGATGTCTAGCCACTATAGAATATGTCTGACTTGTGAAGGATATCTAGCCACTATAGACTATATGTCTGACTAGAGAAGGATGTCTAGCCACTATAGAATGCTTGTCTGACTTGAGAAAGATGTATAACAACTATATATCTCTGACTAGAGAAAGATGTCTAGCCATTATATAATAAATATCTGACATCAGAAGGATGTCTAGCCACAAAAGAATATATGTCTGATTAGAGTAGGATGTCTAGCCACTTTATAATATGTCTGACTTGAGAAGGAGGTCCAGCCACTTCAGAATATCTGAGTTGAGAAGGATGTCTACCCACAACAGAATATGTCTGACTTGAGAAGGATGTCTAGTCACTACATAATATATGTCTGACTAGAGAAGGATGTCTAGCTACCATAGCATATATGTTTGAATTGAGAAGGATCTCTAGCCACAAGAGAATATGTCTGACTAGAAAAGGATGTGTAGCCACTATAGACTATATGTCTGACTTGAGAAGGATGTCTAACCACTAAATATTATATGTCTGACTTGAGAAGGATGTCTAGCCACTATATAATATGTCTAACTAAAGAAGGATGTCTAGCCACTATATATTATCTGTCTGACTAGAGAAGTATGTCTACCCACTATAGAAGATAGGTCTGACTAGATATGATGTCTTGCCACTACAGAATATATGTCTGACTTGAGAAGTATGTCCATTCACTATATAATATCTGTCTGACTTGAGAAGGATGTCCAGACACTTCAGAATATCTGTCCAACTTGAGAAGGATATGATGCCACTACAGAATATCAGACTTGAGAAGGATGTCCATCCACTATAGAATATATGTCTGCCTTGAGGAGGATGTCTAGCCACTACAGAATATGTGAATTGAGAAGGATATGATGCAACTGCAGAATATCTGTCTAACTTTAGAAGGATGTCTAGTCACTTCAGAATATGTGTGACTTGAGAAGGATATGATGCCACTACAGAATATCTGTCTGACTTGAGAAGGATGTCTACCCACTTCACAATATGTGTTACTTGAGAAGGATATGATGCCACTATACAATCTGTCTCACTAGAGAAGGATGTCGAGCCACTTTAGAATATGTGACTTTTGAGAAGGATGTCCAGCCACTTCAGAATATCTGTCTGACTTGAGAAAAATGTTATGCCACTGTAGAATATGTCTCACTTGAAAAATATATCTACGGAGCTATAAAGACGAATTAAGCAAGTTAGTTTTATTTTATCAGATCATGCATTTTGTTGATAACCACTGTCCAGTCCTAGTCATTCAACCTTGCATATACAGACATCATGTCCGGGACTGGGCTGGATCAAGTGTCACTCTGGCAATCATTATTATGAAACGTAAAGGCAATCCAGTGGACATTAATATAGTGTTTGGACTTAATCTCATTATATTGAAAACGAAACATGCCAATTCAGACGGCTATGGCAAAACACAAAATTTATATCTGTCCGAAACAAATTATCGAACATATTTATTTGGAAAACCTGGCACCTTTTGTTATCAAGTATACTACAGCACTCCAAGTACCACCATTTTGTATCCAAGGGGCAGCTGATTTTAAACGTTTAGTTTTTGTAATTCAAATTAGTATGTTCTGACACTATAATACATGTAATTTGTTTGCCTGAGAGAGAGAGAGAGAGAGAGAGAGAGAGAGAGAGAGAGAGAGAGAGAGAGAGAGAGAGAGAGAGAGAGAGAGAGAGACAGAAAGAGAGACAGAGAGCAGTAATCAGATAATGCGAATAAGTAGCACAGTCTTCAGTTAAGGCAAATGAAAGAGGAATTACAGAGGCCCTAGTGGACATGAAATAATTCATCTGGCTCAAAAAACGTTACTAATACCCCTTTCACTAAGCCGGTATATGTAGTATTGTAAGAACACAACCAAGTGAAATTGCTCTCAAACGAAACCATGTTCATTTTACCAATTGTACTCATTAGTGGTTAGTGTGTAACTGCGTATATGATGATATAAACCCATGTAACAAATGTATGATATATAGATCTAGGCTGCTAGCCATTTCATCTAATACGATACCATTTGTCTCATTAATATAACCTATATTTGAAGTTTGAAGAAAATCTGAAAAATGTGTTTTGAAGTGTGATATCAAGCTCAGACAGTCAAATGAAAGAAGAGCTCATTAATTTGTGTAGATGCTGTTCATGTTTGATAATTGTTCATGATCTTCATGACATAATATCATTTTCCCATTTTGAACTAATAGATCCATAGGTATGGATTCTTCATTGTTATATAATTCAGCCAAATTAATACAAATTCACCTCATCAATATGGATGGCTGTTCTTCCTCTTTACTTTGATGATATAAGCTCATTGTTCCAATGTTGATCAATTATCACATTAGAAATATGGCTTTCAGAGGCTTACAATCCCAGCAATTTATATACAAGACCACCTGAATAATCTGTATAAATCTTGTTCATATCTATCAGCTGCGCCTCTCATGCCATAATGATGGACCAAAACGTAGGTCTGGTATTGTAATATAAACATGCCACACTAATCATGGCCAACCCATATGCCTGGCATTGTAATCTATACATGCCATACTAATCATGGCCAACATGTAGGCCTGGTATTGTAATACAAACATGCCACACTACTCATAGTCAGCCATGTATTCCTGGCATTTTAATCCAAGCATGATGTACCAATCATAGGTCAAACATGTAAGCCTAGAATTGCAATCTAAATATACCATACAAATCAAACTCGTAGGGATGTCATTGTAATCAAAACATGCCACACTCAGAATGAACCAACACATAGGTCTGGGATAGTAATCTATACATGCCATACAAATCATGGCCAGCACATAGGCCTAGGATTGTAATAATATAAACATGCAAAAAAATCATGGCCATCACAAAGGCCTGGCATTGTAATCTATACATGCCACACAAATCATGGCCAACACATAGGCCTGGGATTGTAATAGTATAAAAAAGCAAAAAAATCATGGCCATCACATAGGCCTGGCATTGTAATCTATACATGCCGCACAAATCATAACCAACACATTGGCAAGGCATTGTAATAATATAAACATGCCACACAAATCATGGCCAACACATACGCCTGGCATTGTAATCCATACATGCCATACAAATCATGGCCAACACTTAAGCCTGGCATTGTAATCTATTCATGCCATACAAATCATGACTAACACGTAGGCCTGGTATTGTAATATAACCTTCCACAATAATCATAGTCAGCCATGTATTCCTGGCATTTTAATCTAAGCATGATGTACCAATCATGGGTCAAACATGTAGACCTAGAATTGTAATATAAATTTACCATAGAAATCAAACTAGTAGGCATGTCATTGTAATCAAAACATGCCACACTCAGAATGAACCAAGACATAGGTCTGGGATAGTAATCTATACATGCCATACAAATCATGGCCAACACATAGGCATGGCATTGTAATCTATTCATGCCATACAAATCATGGCCAATACTTAGGCCTGGCATTGTAATATATACATGCCATACAAATCATGGCCAACACATAGGCCTAGGATTGTAATAATATAAACATGCACAAAAAATCATGGCCAACACATAGGCCTGGCATTGTAATCTATACATGCCATACAAATCATGGCCAACACAAAGGCCTAGGATTGTAATAATATAAACATGCAAAAGAAATCATGGCCATCACATAGGCCTGGCATTGTAATCTATACATGCCACACAAATCATGACCAACACATTGGCATGGAATTGTAATAATATAAACATGGCACACATATAATGGCCAACACATAGGCCATGCATTGTAATATATTCGTGCCATACAAATCATGACCAACACTTATGCCTGGCATTGTAATCTATACATGCCATACAAATCATGGCCAGCACATATGCCTGGTATTGTAATCTATATATGCCATACAAATCATGGCCAGCTTACAGGAGTAGCATTGTAATCTATATGTTCCATACAAATTATGGCCAGCCTACAGGACTAGCATTGTAATCTATACATTCCTTACAAATCATGGCCAACACTTATGCCTGGTATTGTAATCTATACATGCCATACAAATCATGGCCAACACATATGCCTGGTATTGTAATTTATATATGCCATACAAATCATGGCCAACGCATAGGCCTGGTATTGTAATCTATATATGCCATAGAAATCATGGCCAACACATAGGCCTGGTATTATTATATATACATGCCATACAAATCACGACCAGCCTACAGGACTAGCATTGCAATCTATACATGCCATACAAATCATTAACAACACATAGGCCTGGCATTGTAACCTATACATGCCATACAAATCATGACTAACACATAGGCTTGGTATACTAATCTATACATGCCATATAAATCATGGCACACACATAGGCCTGGCATTTTAATCTATATATGCCACACAAATCATGACCAACACATAGGTATAGCATTGTAATGTAAAGATGCCATACAAATCATGGCCAACACATAGGACTAGCATTGTAATAGAAACATGCCATACAAATCAGGGGGCAAAACTGTATTACTGGCATTATGATCTAAACATGGCACACCTTAAAAAAGTAGCTTCCCTTCACTAGGATACTGATAAATCCAAGAGAGCTGAGATAAAAAAGTCTGTGGAAGATCTTTTTCAGAAAGTGCATAACCTGGTTTACAATGATAAACAGTTGTTTGCAGAGATAAAGAGAAGGGAACAACCCAAGCAGCTGACAGGAGAGTGCAACGTACATCTGTCACATGTAAAGATTACTATTTTATGTACCAACTGAACATACATCTTGCAATTAAAATGGGACAATACGGTATATGAAAATGTACTATATTCGTGTAAATATAAACTGTTTATGTCATTCTGAAGTTGCTATCTTATGACTTTCGCATTTGCCGAGAGCAACCAGTTAACTATTTCAACTCACCAGTTCTGAATTTTGAATTTTGTTCACTAAATGCCATGCAACATTTTTGTCAGATAAGCAACCATTCTTTTTAACTGACAAATCCGCAAGCTACTGACCAAGATGATGTCAATAAATACTCATACATTATTCCAATGGAATACTGAATACGCTCAAACTGAGATCTGCTAGATTTAACGTACATTAATGCGGTAGTTATAAGTTTACGCGACTACAAAGTTGCTTGTTTAAATGATGGCGTGTAATTCCGGCCGATTGATGTAATTCACACCGTTTTAATTTTTGTTCAATTTCCACTAACACAAAACACATTTGCAACAGTGGTTACATTTTTCAAAAAACTCTTTGGTGATAAAACTAAAGTAGCCAGTCGAAGTAGTAAGCATTGTTTGGAATTCACTTGATATACTAACGCATATAGTTCAGTATTGGTGGGTTCAATGTTCTGTTTATTTTATGCACATTGTTTGTACCATTCTCTTGTAACAGTCAGTCGTTCTTGTATGAAACCGATAAAGACAGTTCAATGTTGAATAGGGGGCCCCGAGTGGCCTAAAGCGCTCTCCGTTACGGATCACTGCCATCTCACCTCTGTCTGCGTTTGTTCGAGTCTAAGATTCGACTAATGTAGCTATGTGAGAAAGCGTGCCAGTAGCTTCTCGTGGGTAGTGGTTCTTTTCGGGGGTTTTCCCGGGTTCTTCCTCAACCAGTAATACTGCCCGCCATGTATAGTTTATCGTGTGCAAAAAATGGCGTTAAAACCAAAAGAACAACAACAACAATATTGCATAGGCTTTATTTTCTTCAAGAAGTATGGGCAGCCCTAAAATTTCGTTGCTAAGAATTTTATCAAAACTCGTTTAATTGACCAGATGAGTAAGCCAATATGCCGATAACAACATCATTGACATAATGTGTTAACAAAACTGTAAAAACAATAACATATTTTCATATCCACCTGACCTTTAAAAGAACAATGGAGGCAAAAAAAAATCAAGAATGTAAGAATCTATATAGAATCGACAGACACACAATAAAGGTAATTATTACCTGGCTTCCAAATAACAATGCCGGACTCTAGATCTCTGAAATGTAGAACCTTCATCCACTGAAAACCGTTCCTAAATAATCTAAACTTTGTGACTTTGACCGTTGATCACATCGGACAAAGAATGGCAATTGGGTCATTTACAAGTATTAAGTTGCGTACATCCATTCCACACAATTGACAAAGCCTCCGTAACACACACAGTGTCACCTCCAGCAATCTTTATGGTCAATTGTTACTCAATGCTTACTTTTGAGCACATATGTCCAGTATGAATTTGTGACTGAACCAGTGGAGACACGGAATATCATTTTTTGACCACTCAAACATATCGTGTTTCTCAGGTTTTCTGTATCACCGGATCCATATACTATCATGCGTTATCATTTACTTAGCTGATCTTTGAAACATTAGGAGCTAAGGGAATATTATGTTGTTGTTGTTATAGGGCTTAAAGCCATTTTTTAGCACTATATAGGCTATACTTGGCGGCCAGTATTAATGGTGGAGGGAGAAACCTGGAAAACCCCAGAGAGAACCAGCGACCCACGAGAAGCTACCGGCAAGCTTTCTCACATACCCACATTGGCCGTATCCTTAATTCGAACCCACTCAGGCAGCGGTGAGATGGCAGTGATCAGTAATGGAGAGTGCTTTAGACCACTCGGCCACTCGTGGCCCCTAGAATATTCTGTTTCATTAAAATATCAAATGTTCTCAGCTTGACTTATAATGGTCTGTCCTCATTATGGTATCATACTAACATTTTGATTTGTTGACGAAAAAGACAGGGGTACATAGGATCGTACATATATATATTTGAACAAATTTCAATGTTGTTGTCATCAAAGATGGATGATAAGTTCATGGTCCACAGTAGTAAGGTGAAATTTGGTTATCGGAAAGTTAATTTTTTTAAAAAGCCTATTCCGTACTAACAATTTTTTTAGATCTTTAGGATACACGTCCATAACTTGGATCTCGAGACATTCAATTTACAAATTTGAATTATTATATTGTCCTCTAAACCAGTAAGTTTATTATTGTCATACATTGTATATTCTTCACGGGTATATAAAACACTATAAATGCATTTGTGTTAGCATAATGTCTTTATATTATAAGACAAGACAGGCTAGGTCATAAACTGGATTTAGATTTTGATGTATTGATACTTTATATAAAATATTTTTAATAGCATTTGGCCAACAGCGTTTGTATTTAACTTCATAGACTACTGTCAGGTGACCAGTAATGGCATTGTGTTCTCAATAGCTATATGATCCAGATTGTCCCTGAATCACTTTGTATTTTTGCAACGAATAGATAATGTATCAGGATTAATTGGATAATGCATCAGCATTAAATGGATAAGGTATCAACATTAAATGAATAATGTATTTGTATGTATGTATCATTTGATAATGTATCAGGATTAATTGGATAATGTATCACCATGAAATGGATATTGTATCAGCATTCATTTGATAATGTATCAGCATTCATTTGATAATGTATCAGCATTCATTGGATAATGCATCAGCATTAAAATGGATAATGTATAAGCATTAAATGGATAATGTATCAGCATTAATTGGATAATGTATCAGCATTAATTGGATAAGGTATCAGCATTAAATGAATAAAGTATCAGCATGAATTGGATAATGTATCAGCATTAATTGGTTAATATATCAGCATTAAAATGTTGCAATATCAGTACAACCGTTTTCAGTCTCTTTATGGCTCAGAACCAAATTTCTATTGACAGGTTTCACCCCGTAAATATAAAAGAATGAATTTGAATTTAAATAAACCGGCAGAAATGCATGTAATATTTATTCCTTCATAAATAACATATCCCAACGTTAAATTGAATATGTTTGTAAATACTGTTTCATACATTACATATAGGAATTGAACCTACTATAGGTGCATGAAAGACACAAAAGTAGATACCTTTGAAAAAATGTGAATTCAAACTCAGCACCTTCGATACTCGCCTGCACACGCTCAAAACGTTGATGTCTATAAGCTATTGAATTTGCAACATTTCTTAGCAGGTGGTTTCTAGGTATTCAATCAAAGCATTCATTTCGGAATTTTGACTAGCACTGAACAAACAATGCAGGAGTTGCCCTTAAATATTTCTCTTTAAACATTTTGTACAATAGAATGGCATATATATATATATATATATATATATATATATATATATATATATATATATATATATATATATATTACATATATATACACATATACATATATATATATATATATATATATATATATATATATATATATATATATATATATATATATATATATATATAACCGCTTACTAGAGTGAATCTTCCGAAATAGTTTATTATGGTCCTATCTCCTTTCCAGCAACGGTTGGAAGATTTTCCTCAACGGCTCAGATGACATCATAACCATCTTTTAATACGTTATTGCTAATGAAGACAATCCGTGTTTGGATTGCATGAAATCAACGAAATATTATCAAACGTTAAACTCCCATAATTCCGGTAATACAGTAATCAATTAACGGCTTGTTGTAAACACATGTCAATTGCTCATGAATAATTGATCTGCCACGTTTCATCGCACCTGTCCGTATACTGGTGGAACGTTTTCTGTCCGCATTTCTGGCTCGGTTCTGTCTAATGTGTTGATATAACAGGTAAACTATCGTGCTTAGGTTATTTGTTTACTTTTCTAAATGAATGGGTTCCTTTAATTTTTAACAGCGGAATATGTGAACTATAAAACAGAAAGTGCAGTAGACAGCTTTACAATGATGTGTTGGTACAACCGACCTTAGAATCACATGCAGGCACTTAAAAAACTAGTCCATAGCAAGTGTTACCTATATAGGTCAATGTAGGCAGTAAAATATTAATCTAAATTAAATTTATCAACAAAAAGGCTTGCTCTAGTTGTTCTTCTTAAATTTTATTATACATATTTGATTCCTTTAATCACAATTTTCAATACCACGGCATCATTAATGTACTAGCGGTTGGAGTAATAGGACAATAGCGAGTCAAAATTATTCAAAACAAAACATTTTACACAAGAAAAGAAAATACAACAATTACTCTAGAGACACAAATTCAACAAAATTAAACAATACAATCTCATTTAAAAGGTAAGCTTTACTGGTAAATTGGTATACATTTCTGAACTGGAAAGTGGCAAAGCTCATTTGCTTGTAGATAACAACAGAACATTTAAAGTATGGTCCCTGGTACTCATTAGGATGAAAAGGTCTAATGATCCAGATAAATAATTGATTATAACTGAGCACTAACCTGGCATGATAGCCTCAAATAGTGAAAATGGCTCTGTTACGTCAACGTAAACATCATGAGGTGATGGATCTCCAGTTTCCAAAGAAGCTGTTTGTGAGTCATTATCAGACGGAGCTGTCATTTCCTGGTCCTTCCATTCGTTTCCATCCTTATCGAGCTCTTTCTTGTAAAGTTCTTTAGCCTTCTTCTTGTTTTCGGAAACTCTGGTTCCAAAACACGCAAAGCAGCCCAATGTGAACGCTTTCGAAGTGGACTGTAAATAAAACAAAACAGTTCAACAGAAGTACATTTGCCCATTATTTATTTGTATTGCACCTAGATCAACTCTTCCCACAATGATCAATGTACTTATCCATTCTTGTTAAAAGTGATAAGTGCGACCTGTTCTGGCCCTGGCCTAGTATAATTCATTGCCATTAGTTATTCTTTATTGAAAATATATACATGTGCATTGATTGTATTGTTTGATGGTCCTCCCACCACCTCACGCCCCAGTATTGTTTCATGATTCAAGGCAGTGTATATGTTGTACATTTGATTGTAATAGTTATGAGAACGATATATACTGCAACTGTGTGTATGTATGTCAGAACTGAGCAGAGAAAGTTGACTATACCTCAATTTACCATTGTACATATTTCATTCTCTTCCGACACTGAATATGAAAATCTTCCTGATCGTTTGTGAAGTCATCATTGAGAGATGTTTATATAGTATGTTTTAACAAGAGTATGAAGTACAACCACACTATGCAATGTTTTGTTATTTATAGAACGCTGTTAGCTGGGGCCATTATATTATGGCTGCAATCTTTGTCATTGTTATACGTTGGATTATAATAGCCATTAAATTATTTGAAACTAGGAACATAGATATCGGAGTGTTTAATCCAAAAAATTTAGAATACAAGAACTTTGTCATCTGATGTCTAGCAAATGACATATGCGATTAAGTATGAATACGAATTACTAGTGATGGCAGTATAGAGAACATAGAAATATGGTCTGTCTGTCTGTCTGTCTTGTCTATTTATCCAAGTTCATCTATCTATCATTTATATACTAAATTGAATGAGGGGGTGTACAAGTCATGTGGAAGTCAGATACCAACATAAGATGACATGCAGGGAACTACTTGGAAACTCGAGAATTGTGAACAGCAATAAGCGAAACAAACACGCTTATTATCATTAGAAGATACTTTAGTTTTCTAATTACAAAGTGAAAGCTTACGAGACACAGAGAGTATGATTAATTAAATTTCAACTAATTGTAAATGTCTTATCGTAGGCCGAAAGTTTAGAATGTTTGAAAGAAATTCACATCGTCTTGAATGTCGATAGTTTTTTTGTGCCGATGTTCCAAAAGTCTAAACCGTGTTCACAATCATTACAAAGTAATATATTAGTGCAAATGTCAAAGAGCAGTTTGTAATTCCAATAAAAAATTTAAATAAATAATTATTTTCCAATTCCATCTAAACAAAACTAAAGTCTCTTAACACAGATTCCCTGAGACTAACATAAAACAGTAATGAACAAACGCTTAGTAACCTTTTGTCTATACAATATTTAATTAACCTACGACACAATATATTATTCTGCAAAGTGAAGTTTCCGATGGAAAATTCCGCTAACTCTTGAAATAAAATTTTGGTGATTACTTACTGCTTATAACATGACATAAGTCAAGGAGGGAAAACCCCATTCACATCTCAGTCAAAACAGGAGAAAGGTTAGGTATGCAAATCTATCCACAATCCTCATTCAGTCATAAAAATTTAAATGTAAATTAATTATACATAACACCTCCACAATAAAGATTTTTTTTTTAAATACACGTTAGTCAAATAGACAAATAGAACTAAAACAACCTACTAGTGTGTCTTATGAATGACTCAAAATATACACAAAAGAAAGAGGAATAAGCTGCTTAAAAATATTCATCAGTGGTCTAAAGCGCTTTCCATTATGGATCACTGACATCTCACCCAGATTCGGCTAATGTAGTTATGTGAGAAAGCTTGCCAGTAGCTTCTCGTGGGTCGGTGGTTCTTTCCGGGGGTTTTCCCGGGTTCTTCCTTCACCAATATTACTGGCCGCCATGTATATCCTTCTGTGTGCTGAAAAATGGCGTTAAACCCTACAACAACAACAACAACAGCAACAACAACAACAAAACAATCACTTTATATTTTCCTCTAATGTTTCTAATGTCAATATTGTATTCCTGCTGCATACAAAGCGATCTGAAGAATATGTTTTTTTATATTAGTTTATGAAAGTAAGAGAGTTGTGATCAGTGGATACAATAATCGGAGAGGGCTGAAATAATAAATGTTTCAAGGTATTGCGAAGCTAGTATCAAAGCTAAATATTCCATGAAGCCTCTACTATGCTATGTAGGGTAGATGTTTGTATTGCCGATCCTAACCAGGAGAAATTAATAACAACATGTTAATTGGACTTGCTGCTCATTATGATCCTGTTGAGGTGAAAGATTCCTTGATGAAACAGCAAATCAAGAATATCACGATAGATTATTTGGTAAACCAGAGCCTTTTTGATTAACGTGTTTATCGTTTGATAAAGAAGTCTTCGTCTGTATCGGATAAAGCTAGGATGGAAAAGAGTTTTAAAAAACTGCTTCAGTATGATTCACAAACGTAAATACAATAGAAACAAATCCAATTGCAAAATGAAGCATAGCAATTAAAAGAGAGAAACGGGAGAGAGAAAGGTGGAGCAAGGTGCAGTAGTAACATGTGCAGAAAGATAGAGAAAAAGGAGAAGGTACACATATAAAGTCAATAAACGAGGAGACAGAAAGGCTATAATAAAATTAAGAGAAAGATAGGAAAATTGAGAGATAGAGAAAAAACAATAGAGATTGGGAGAAATTATAGAAAAGAAACTGAACAAATTTCCTGATAGGCTACAAAATGCACTAGAACCAGCTATATAATTAAAATACCAGAAACTAATAATACTTAAAGCAGTGAAATTCAAATTAAAACAACAATCATCGTACATATAAAAATCGATGAAATATAAAAGTTTTGAAACTTTTTTGCAAATCCGGAAAATAGTCAAATAATAATAACTATGTGATGAGATTCCAATTTTTGGTGCTACATCTATGGAGTTTATATTAAGCATCAAGATAAGATACAAACGATGAAGCATTTCATTTTCCGTAATATAATTATATTTCCATTAAATCTAAAATCAGACAAGGTAATATAAAATAAAATAATGAATTTTATCATAACTTGTACATTCAATTTAACTTTAATCTAAAAATATCCAAGGTATTTCGAACGTAGGTTCTAATGAACTAATGTGCTAACGAGTACCACTGTAGTCACAGATCTAAATCCAAATATGCTTGAAAGTAAAACGATGAAAGCAGACTAATGCAAAGTAATTTCACATACTCCTCATGTTGAGTCTGCTTAAATTAAGACTTTTCTACTCCGCTTGCGTTCTCATGTATAATCACTTGGTGTACACCATATCAACAATGCATGAAATCAACCAAATATTATCAAACGTTCAAGTCATCATATTGCGAAATATCAAATTATTCAGCCAACCACTAACTAGGAAATATATGATATGCCTACAGCACAAATGTACTCCTAACATCACGTGACCTCGATTCAAATCAATGTGTTGTGTACTTTTCCCGAGATAGTTGCTGTTCCGACCAGGGAATCGACCATGGTTTATGAACAAGAATTCTGCAACATATTGTATATGAACGCTTAATTGATAGAATTCAAATGTAAATGCCATAGACCCAAATGACTTAAAATAAAACTGTAAAATACATTAATATATAATGCAGTTATACATAACAATATATATTTCTTAAGCCCTTCAAAATGAACAGTATGTCATATCAACAGTAAAATACACATTTTACGAGCTTCAACCAGCAAGTACTCTTTGTAGTAAGAAAGTATATTGCTCTCTTGAACTTCACATTTGCAACCATTTTCTTTTCTTCAGTTTTAAGAAAGCATTTAGCCATTTGTTTCTTGAAAAAGCAGTGGAAATAGCCTAATATATGTTTGATAACCTCAAAACCTGATCTTGTATGTAAATGTGTGTGTGTGTCTGTGCTCTTCTTGCGAGTTCTAGTTCTAGTTATGTTAATTTATATTGCTTTTACTTTCCTGCTTCTCCTGTTTGCTCTCTTTCTTTTTGTCTTTCTCCCCAGCTCCATCTGATATCTATGCATCTACAGTGGCTGATCTTCTTTCTTTGTCTTTGCAGTTGTATTCGTCTCTTTTTGTTTTCGTTTCGGCTCTAGGTATTGTTTCTCTCAATTTGTCTTTCTTCCCCTTTTCTGTCCCTCCCTTTTCTCCCTCTGCATCTCGGTTTCCTCTTTATGCATTTGTTTTTCTCTGTGATCTCTAGCTAAGCGTTGGAGGTGTCTTTAAGTTTGGTATTGCATTGATATTTATCTGGTGTTTTTACTTTCTAACTCTCCTTTTTATCTATCTACATTTTATTTCTTTTTCATGTTTCTACATTTGTGTTTATATCTCATCATTTTCTTCATATTTGCATTTGTCTCTAATTTTGATCCTTCTGCGTTTGTATTTCCCTCAATTCCCATTCTGTGAATTTCCATTTGTCCTCGTCTGCGTTTGCATTTCCATACTTTCTTTCTCTTGCTTTGAAAACAGTAAGTTCTTTAATTTCCTAACAAAACCAGCAACATACTTTCTAATTAAATCAAAGCACATAAATCCAAATGTATTTAAGCCACTAAATACTCACTCAAATTCATATGTATCACTTGTTATGATAGAGAAGAAATCCAAACGTATTCAAGCCACGAAATACTCAGTCAAATTAATATGTATCTCTTGCTACGGTAGAGAAGAAATCCAAACGTATTTCAGAAACTAAATACTCAGTCAAATTAATATGTATCTTTTGCTATGGTAGAGAAGAAATCCAAACGTATTTAAGCCACTAAATACTCAGTCAAATTAATATGTATCTCAAGCTATGGTAGAGAAAAAATCCAAACGTATTTAAGCCACTAAATACTCAGACAAATTAATATGTATCTCTTGCTATGGTAGAGAAGAAATCCAAACGTATTTAAGCCACTAAATACTCAGTCAAATTAATATGTATCATCTCTTGCTATGGTAGAGAAGCTTTTTGCTTCAGAGAGATAATAATGTCTGGCAATCCCTCGCAACTCTCCTTTTTTAACGACTCTTTCCCTTCCTGTGACAATTTTAAAACAAAACTCTTGACTTAAGATGACGTTGAGAACATTTGCGTACTTTACTAAACATTTGACAAGTGAGAATAATATTCAGAAATAATGTCAGTTTATATATTAGATAGAAAGTTTGATATGTTTGAAATGTTTCGATGGAATTGAGATCTTGTAGGAGACTCTAATTTATGTTACGATTATATGGACTTCCGGTATGTAACAGAAATACAGCAAAAAACAGAGTTTAATAAATGAAACATATAAGTTATTTCCTTATATACAACGAAAAGATGACTCAAGAGTCCAAAGTATAGAATTTTCGGAATCAATTCTAATAGTTTTGAACTTCTGGATGTATAAGAATTATATAATCCAAAATGTCTTTGAGTGAATCATAGATACTTCCAAAATAGTGTTTTAGTCCAAGACGTCGATGAGCATTTTGTAATTCTGATAAATAACTAAAATTAAGAATTCTTTTCAAATTATATACGAACACATTTAAAATGATCCCAAATGCAGGCCTTAAAACAAGAATCAAGACCTTGTTTACAAAACCTTTTTTTATACAATCTATCACGTGACAAATGACATTATACAATGCCATGGTTTCCGTCGTTGTGAGTCATTTCTAGTGGACAACGTCAAGTAATTGACAAAGATTCCCTTCCACAACATTTGAGTGCCTAAACAATGTTAGGCCTTGAAATAAAAACCTGTTCTTTTAAATGACAAGTATATAAAAGTACAATAACGGATACTTGTAATGTACATAGGGTAGTATAAATATTCATAACATATTAAAAAATAAAAATAAACTAAAAGTTTATTTCAAGTCATTATCATTCGTACAAATTCAGAAATTTAATTTCGTCAAAATAAGCTAATTATCAAGAGTCTCTTACAAGAAGTTAGTGGCAAGGTAAATTTGCTTATCTTTATCAGGTATAAAATCATTTTAATTAAAACAAAATAGAAAAACGTATAGGATGATGATTTACCAATATATCGAGCTAGGAATTTTTTTTGTATTATAGCACAATAACGCGAATTTAGTTGATTGACACTAATGAACATGGCTAGATAACGATGAAATCGATATATATATATAAAGTACTTCATTTTGAGGGATATTGTACTTAAACTATTGCAGTACATTTGTGGTCTGAATAAGTTTTTTTGGCATAGCTATAAATAGCTGCATATAGCAAAACACGACAACTCAGGATGGCTGTCCATAATAAATGAAAACATAAAGTTATTACCTTTTCTGTCTGTGTAAGAATCTCCTTACTCACAAGAATCCCTCTGTCTTGGGCTGGTGGTTTCCTTCTATTTGTTGTACGTACACGTACTTCATAGGACTGGGTGGTTTCTACACAGAGAATATTTATATGTCTTTAACTAGTATGCACATTTCTGCCTGATAATTAAGTCGGCTCTTGAAAAAGGTTGAGGAGTACATCTGTATATCAAATAAACAATAATTAGAATACAACATTTTACTTGAGCATATTTCATTGATTAAAAGCAAGTATTAACATTAAGACAAACAACATACTTGAAGTACACCCAGACATAATACATACATAATAATGAACGCATATCGGCAACATAAACTGCAACTTATTACCATCATATTATTAAGACAATCACCCTACAGCATAAAAAAGAATCAAACGATTTAAATCAGATTGGCCAAACATCTATCTGTTCCATCGTTTTCTTATGAACATGTATGTACATATAGGTACATGTAGGTCAATAGTTCATCAATCCATCTTGCAACATTGTTCTGCTTTAGTTTCAAAGAGCATCTTACATAACCAATATAAAATTTGCTAAAGTTTCCTGGCTAAACCTGTTCCAGTTGCTAGATTTTTCTTATTGAAATGAATTATATTTGGATATGTTATAATGAATGCAACTATATTCGCTTACACGTTGATTTGCAGTGGAGTAAATACGGAATAAATATGGCAATATTTTGGTAAGGAATTTCTAACTTGGGCATTAAGTGAAAATTGATTCATCAATTGAATTCAAACTTCAGAACTTTCAACTTTTTAATTTCAGTTTGTTTTCAAATATTCTATAGTCAATTGCATACTGACGACATATGCATCCAAAACTTGTCAAAGCCTCGTATATGTTTCTTTATTTTTTATTTGTATCATTTTTCATTTTATTATATAATTGACAAAATAACGTTATATGTTTATCTTTTCTGATTTATGTGGTGAGCTATGGTGAAATCCTAGCAACATTGCATTTATTCAGTTTATGACATTACACAAATTCTTCCATTTATATCTCGCGTATTTAAACTTATTGCGTATTTATCTCAGATATTCTACTGAGACAGCAATACTTTCAAAATAGCTGCCGTGGTGGGCATGGTTAATGTCAGATTGGAACCATGTTCATTAAGAACAAGGTCTTCAGAAATCTGAAGTCTTTTGGATAGAACCCATGCCATATTGGTTAGCACCATTGCCATTTAGAACCATATAAAAAATGAGGTCTCTATTTAGACATCTCATGGTGGACATAACGTACATCCGAAAGGACAATTTTATATAAAATTTAGAAGAGGTCGTAAAAAGTATGTTACTTACAAAAACATGTCGAAACAACCATCTATACAAGTGGAGTAGAAATAATAAGAGTTTGAAGATTTTCATAATGGAAAGGAGAAGCACTATTTTCAATTAAACTATGGAATGTGTATTTATGGCAAGCTTCATGGCAGCGTTCCAAGCAGGTTAGAAGGTGTAGCAATAAATACCAATCTTGTGCTAACGGACGTAAGGAAGATTGATGCCAGACCATTGCTTTAGTGTCTTGTGGGTTTTTTAATTGTGTAATGTTATATTCTATCTAACTTTATATTTCACTAAAAGTAGGTTACAGTCGACGATGCTTATATGTTTACCTTTGAAAATTTGGCCTTTCCGTTTGGTATAAAGATAGGATATTAATAATGTTGAGTATTGCAAGTTCATTTTCTGCTGTAGGTATATATATATATATATATATATATATATATATATATATATATATATATATATATATATATATATATATATTGTTACAAGTCCGCTCAAAATAATGCAAAATTCATTGCAGGTTGAGAGCACATGTTTTTCACGATATTAGCACGTACTTAAGTTTTTCGGGCAGAAATAGTTTCAACATTAAAACTTACTAAGGACTATTCATTTTAAAAAGACATGGTAACCAGTGAAAACAGTTAATAGCACAAACCTTGCATTATGATCTACCTGAGAAATTAAAATGATAGAACATTTACAATTACATCTATATATGACCACCTAACATTTAGCTTTCGTGTGTCACAAATACATTTGGCTGGAACAACCCTGAGAAGTAACCCTGAAAATTCATTAGAAAACATTTCTGATTTACTTGATATACATATAAAATCTCAAACTAGGTTCCAACTAATGCTAAATAATCTATCAAAGGTCTAAATGTTTAGAAAGAATAGCAGTCTTGAATGTACTGATGTACCATTAGTCTTGAATGAGCTGATGTACCAATATTCTTTAATGAGCTGATTTACCAACAGTCTTGAATTTGCTGATGTACCAATATTCTTGAATGTGCTGATGTACCAATAGTTTTGAATGTGTTGATGTACCAAGTCTTTAATGAGCTGATGTACCAATAGTCTTCAATGATCTGATGTACCAATAGTCTTGAATGTGCTGATGTACCAATAGCCTTGAATATGCAAAATGCTTCTTTTCACATTATATCTAAACACAACAGTACATGATTCAACAATGCTGAAGTTAAAATCAGGAAAGTATAATGGTTTACCTCATCCTATATATTTACTTGACATGAGACACAATATAATGCCGAGGACACGAGTCATTTCAAGTATTAAAAAGTCACTAATCGTAAGCAAGATCAGGCCCTAAATTTAAATTCAAGTAAACATCTTTAATCAAGAAGGACAGCATTAACTTGAATGAAACCTTCAATTAAATAGTCCGGTAGGCCAAAGCTCTACCATCAATAACAGACAACGGTCATGTACACACTTTTAATTAAATATCATAACACATTTAAACGAGTTTACGATGGGAATAAAAGGAAATTTAAATTGGTATTAGATGACGATGACAACCACACAAATTGAATTGAAATCAAACAATTTGTTTGTTTTTTGGAAATGAAATCCTTCACATAATGTAACAACACCATAGGTCTAAATTATTTTCTTTCAATAAATAATTTTAGCTACAATTTGTAGTATTGATTTTGGAACTGATCCTGAGGGTATATCTCCTTCCGTCTCTTCATCCACAAATAATCTGCTATCCGCTTGAGTTTAATTATTTTACGGGAATGTATGTATACGCCACGTCTTTCTTAGTAAGATATCCAGCCAATTGTCGACATTTCTCCCTGGCTGTTTTGTGCTACCTGGGTTTTACATGAGGGTACACTTGTTTATAATCGTAAAATAAGCCCTTAGAACTCTCATGAACAATACAATCATGATGACTTTCATTGAGGACTCGCAATGATAATATGACACTACATATGTAACAGCTCTATATAAGAAGCTATTGTTGATTGGGTTTTAATGTACAATAATAGTTGCATCATTCAGCTGAAATTGGAGTGCTTTCCCTTTGCATATACAGAAAGTCAGTTGTCTTAAAGTATCACGGTACCATTTTTTTCCATAGACCTCAATGCTTATGTTTTGTGAAATAAATATACTTTCTATTCTACTTCAGCACGCATGTAACACACAGTCACAGAGAACAATCTTAGATTGTCAATTTGACAAGGACAAAACTAGGAAATCCATTGCATTTAAGACAGCTAACTCTGCTGGAACTAGACAGGGCTAAGAGCTATCTTGTCACAACAGACCCAGTTTCACCCAGGTGTCCCACATTTTAAAATAATCATAACATATACAAAATATGAATTAACTTAATCTCACAAGTTACCAAGAGGATTAATTTTTTTTAAGCCTAACAGAAAGTATAACTCTTACATAATGTACAAATTACAGCTAGTGTTATTGTTTATTTCTGAATGCAATGTTCCCTACACTTTAAGCTTCTCCTACCTGGGATTGTACAATTGGTACCGTTATACCTTATTTGACAGACAGACGCCAATATACATAACATACCTGCTACACTTAAAACTAGGTAATGAAGGAGTTTTCTGAATTGTTGAGATATAAGTTAAATAATGCGCTGTATAATACAGAAATCGTGTGAAAAAGTCCAAACCTCGACTTGCATAATCAAACAGTCTGAATAAGGAAAGTTCCAAGAATTTATCAGGGCATAACCAGTACCTGTCCAACAACAACCTTTAAAGTTCAGTATCGGCTGAGAGTACTACCCCTCCATCAGTGGTATCCAACTATTGATTGAGTTATGTTTCTGTATCAGTTCTTCGAAATGTCTTCTCGGAATTTGATAAACGCTGTGGGAGGTCTTTACATTTTCTTAAATTCTGCGGTGTGTCCGCCTCATACTTAAATTGCTACACCGTGACTTAAAACACGCCTACTAGACAGAGATGACGTCGAAGGTTATGTGATCATCCAATTTTGTCGTACCAGTTCGTGACCTAGACTGTTTAATTATGGCGGTTCCTGCCTCAAAGTAATTTTCCATTGTTTATTTTGTAGTTATATTGTTACGTCTATTGGACTTAAATTATTTATTTTTTTTAATTGTTAAATCCAAATTTGTCATTTTGGCTTTAATATTCATTAATTAGGAGATTTTTCTGGAATATTCAGGCTGACCTAGACTCTAGCTGTAAACATGTTGACCTTGGCTTGTTGACCTAATTCCTGACCCTGCTTTAGACATTGTCAACAAGCTTCTAAAACTATTGGTTAATTTCAAGGACAACGTTTTATTTTTAGTTCTTGGGGGTAGGAAATATCTAGATCTTTCTTTTGAGTACATGATTTACTGAAGGCAGTCTCTTTCTGTGACCTTCCATGAACTTTCATAGAATCACACGATCACTTGTTTACTTAATAAAACAGGTATATGAATTAGTGTTTGGGATAGAACAGTTCAGTAGAATCTGGGTTGTTATAATAGTTGTGTTTTTATGTTTGAGTGTTAATTTTAATTACCTTGTTCTGGACTTTGTGTCAATTCATTGAAGCAAGAGGAATTATTTGGAAAAGAACCTGTGTTCATAATTTCATTTGGATGATAATAAAACAAGAACTGCATCACGTGACATTGTCATCCATTTTGGATAACTTCGTCAATATTCGAACCTAGAACTTTTAGAACATTTATTTAACAGGACTCTTGCAATTCCATTAGTGGATTATTTTTGTGAATTCTATCTTGGGTTAATGTTGGATTTGATTCTCTAAAACC
This sequence comes from Unio delphinus, assembly GCA_029339505.1. Classification (NCBI taxonomy): domain Eukaryota; kingdom Metazoa; phylum Mollusca; class Bivalvia; order Unionida; family Unionidae; genus Unio; species Unio delphinus. Next base: position 521,880 of record JAQISU010000193.1, read on the forward strand.
GTAAGTTAATTTATTTTATGAAAATAATTGTACTTAATAAATTCATTGTTCATGTTATACAAGTTTGTTAGTTTTCACTCTTTCTGTGTTGCTGCTTATTCGAGCCTAAGCACGTAAGATAGAAATTGGGGGCTCGTCCGGGACTGAAATAAAATTGAATTTAAATTTGAATTTCCTCTAGTTTCATAAAATTTTAAATCTTTAGTGAGACTGACACGCTTGTATTAAAATGACATCTAAGGTAGAAATATTTCTTTCTAATCCTACCGAGGAGCAATTAGATCTTTTCAAAAAGATGAGTTGGTTCAAATTACTAGAAAATACAATCTTTCCGAAGTGAAGGTTTCTTTAATGAAACAAGATATCAAACAAATTTTGGTTCAATATTTGGTAAGACAGGATGTTTTGGAACAAAGTGCTTTGATTCCAGTCAGTAAATGTACACCAGACTCTGACATTAAACTGAAGGAATTAGAATTAAAATTCAAGATGGAATTAGAGATGAAGAAGATGGAATTTTCAGAGAGAGTGAATTAGAGTAAAATAAAACTGGAATTTCAGAAAAAGGAGAAAGAAAGACAGGAAAGGGAGAAAGAAAAGCCATTACAAGATGAAAAGGAAGAGAAAGAAAGGCAAATTTAACTACAAAAAGAGCAGATGCGGATTGATAGAGAGAGAGAGAGGAGAAAGAGAGACAATTACAAATTACAAAAGTGGAGAGAGAGACAGGAAAGGTAGAAAGAAAGACAATTACAATTTGAAAAAGAGGAGAGAGAGACATGAAAAGGAGAAAGAAAAACAATTACAATATGAAATTAGAATGAAAGAAATGGAGCTGGCAAGTGAGAATCACCATCATATTTCAAATCAAAATTTTGATTTAGCAAGGAATATTAGATTAGTGCCCCCTTTCAAAGAAAAGGAAGTAGACAAATATTTTATTCTTTTTTAAAAAGTTGCAGAAAGTTTAAAGTGGCCAAGAGAGCATTGGACTCAGTAACTACAATGTTTACTTACTGGTATGGCTAGTGAGATTTACACTTCACTGTCTGTTCAGCAAAGTAGTGACAATGATGTAGTTAAAGAATGCACTTTAAGAGGTTATGAGTTAGTTCCTGAAGCTTATAGGCAAAAATTTAGAAATTACAGAAAAGAAGCTGGACAATCTCATGCCGAATTTGCTAGACGAAAAGAGCAGTTGTTTTGATAGATGGTGTTTAGCCAAGAAAGTCGAGCAAGATTATCAAAATCTCAAGCAAATTGTATTAATTGAAGAGTTCAAAAACTGTGTCCATAATGATGTTAAAACTTATCTTGATGAGCATCAGATTGAAACCTTTGAAAATGCTGCTCGAGCTGCTGACGAATGTTCTTTGACACATAAATTTCCTTTTGTTAATAAGACTTCTACTCAACAATTTTCTGGCAGGAAAGTACTTCCGCCTAGGTTCCTTTTGTTAACAAGACTTCTACTCAACAATTTTCTGGCAGGAAAGCATTTCCGCCTAATTCAAACCCTTTTAAAACTCAAACTAACACAACTTTCAAAAATCAAACTTCAGATAAGTTTGATTCTAAATCCTTGTCTCTTCCGACGTGTAACTTTTGCAAGAAAAAAGGAAACGTTGTTTCTGATTGCTACAAATTGAAAAATAGGCAAATTGAATACACACCAGCCCGGTTGACGTATGCTGTGGTGTTCCAGAGGGTTCTGTTCTTGGACCTGTTTGTAACAGAATTGTTACCGAGTGGTTGGTGGATTAAATGAACAACACAAACACAATATGTGAAAGATGATGCACATTTATGAAAAAAATTATTAATGAAAAAAAATGATGTATCAACACAATAACTCATGCGTTCAACCCACAGTCATACTTCACAACCATTCACAATTCAAAAAAAAATTAAATATTAATACAAAAAAAAACACAGATCCAAGGAACCGCCTGGACTGCACAAATGTTTCAAAAACAATTGCGATAACAAATACAATCAAATTCCATTATCACACGTATGGATTGCGACAACAATTACTAACATCTACATGTATTAAATCAAGTTACTAACAGTTATTGAGATTCATGTAATCCCTTGGAATCCTACAGATTCAAAGTAACCACGTGTAAATATAATGATGTATTCAATTGTAAACACAACTGAAACACACACATGCGTCTCGACCCTGTACAACCGTACGATTCACCAACTGTTGCATCGCTGCACAGCTTCTCCGAATACCTAGGGTTGGCCCAATACTTTTATCGGCCGCTTGCCCTTCACGGATCCACTACAGTTGTACGTACAGACAACATACAGCATCTTCTAGAACCACCGGTCACAAACACTTAGATACCACCCCGGAAGTTTACACCTCTAGACAGCTCCGACACTCGGTCATTGAGACTTCTAGATTTCTGGATATTTACACATCTCGACATACGTAGACGGACAGACAATCCGACAGACAGACAGTCAGATACATCAATTTGATCGCACAATTAAACAGCACAATCACGGCACAATCACGGCACAATCAATCATATTCAGCCATTTTTGCTGGAGCAATCAATCACATTCAGCTACAATTCAGCTACATTCAGCTACAATTCAGCTACATTCAGCTACAATTCAGTCAAATTCAGCTACAATGCAGCTACAATAAATAAACCAAACTAATAATAGTTGTTTTTAAAACAATCAAAAATTTAGATTACGCTATTGCATTTAAAGTCTAATAGTGACAAGTAATTCCAAATATTCAACGGTTTAAATCAGCATTGTAATAAAGGCATCATTACATGAAATGATAAACTGAATAAAATTCACAATAAAACGAAATATAAATTTAACACTCACCCCTTTGGCTGGAGAAAGAATGACGAGCTATCTCTCCTTTGACAAGATACTTCTGACTCGTAATCTTTTTAGAAATATTCTGCCTTATATGTCCCAAAATAGGTGAGCAGAATGCACGGCAAAATTCCCGTGCACCCCGTGATTATAATGTTCATGACTTCAAGTGATTTGTAGTCAGATACATGCAAATCGCTACACGTTTCTTACCTTGAAAAACACTTATTCACCCCAGGTAGCGCATGTACGACGAAACAAAAAAAAATGGTGAAATTAGTTTGTATTCAAGAAGAAATTAATTCAATTTTCGCCTAATTCTGTGACACTGTTCTCTTCATTCTGTATACTCAGCCGCACTCAAAGTGTCATATATCATCACCCAGTGTCGCACCAATTGTATGCTGATGATACCCAAATATACAAGTCTAGAGACCCAACTGAAATTGATGCTACCATCCATGGAGTAGAGTAGTGCATTTCTGATGTGAAGTCATGGATGACATGTAACAAGCTCCAGATGAATAATGATAAAACGAAGGCTCTTCTGATCACAACACAAAGATTTTCTCATTCACATCCTTTACCTCAGACAATAAATATAAGCAACACCAACATTAAATTCTCACAGTCAGTACGAAACCTAGGCGTTACTCTAGACAGTACTCTCACACTGGACCAACATGTCATGAACATATGCAAGGCTGCATATCTTGAATTGAGACGCATCAGTTCCATTCCTAAATATCTTTCAGTTGATGCCACTAAAATACTTGTGTGTTCATTAGTACTTTGAAGACTGGACTATTTTAAACTCAAATCTGTCTGGTTCGTCACAATATTTACTCGAGAAACTTCAAACAGTTCAAAATACATCTGCACAGATCATCTTTAGAGTAACTTCGATCAGAGAACACCTCACCACTCTGCTCTGTAACCTACATTGGCTATCGATTCGATACAGAATCAAATAGAAAATTTGTTCTCTGTGCTATGTTTCAATTATATACTCCAGTCCAACATACCTATCCAACCAAACCCATGTGTATACACCAGCTAGATCCTTACGCTCTTCTTCTAATAATCGTATACTCATTGTTCCCAAGGTGAAAACAAAGTCATATGGACAACGTTCATTTGCACATCAGGGCCCGGCGTCGTGGAACGAATTGCCAATTGAAATTAGACACAAAGACACAGTGGTCCCTTTTAAGAGTTCTCTTAATACTCACCTGTTTCGACTGCAGGGACAAACTTAGCGACCTAATCATGTTTTGTATCTTATATATTTTCAGCATGTGTTGATGTTTTCCAATTTCATTGTATTTGTCATTTGTTGTTCTGTAGTGTAGTCATACCATTACTGATGGTGTAAAGCGCTTAGAGCTTCGAAAGATTAGGCGCTATGCAAAGTCCTCATTATTATTATAATTAAGACACTGACGACGAACTGAGCCAAAACAACGAGCGTGTTAAGAGTAAATGACAACGCATGAGCGCGCGCACCTCTATCGACCCACCCGATGGGGAAAAAGATCATATGAATAGATTGTGAAACAAACCAAAGTTCTGTTGAAATTTCTGTGTCTTTTCCCAGTACTTCGCCAGGTTCATTGCCCAAACCACATCACATGAAATGACAATTTTGCCTCAACCCATACCGGATCGGTCGTCGCCCGGAAAAAGGACCCCGCCTTTTGTCTTGCACCAGGGCAGAAGTGTTAAATGTACTGCTGGTGCACGATTACCACCAAAACTCCGAGCCAGAAACAACATCAGCACGTTTTCGTGGAACATCAGAACATGAAGAACGCCTGGAAAGGTAGAGGAACTGACACACGAAATGAACATATACCATTGGACTATCCAGGCACTGTGCGAAGTACGATGGAAGAACCTTGGGGAAACATCAACACAGGATGGCCATAAACTATACTACTCTGGCAGAGATGACAACATGAACATGGTGTCGGATTTCTCGTCCACAAAGACATCGTAAAGACTGTCATGAGTTGTCGGCCAGTCTCCAGCAGGCTTATCTTCATACGCTTGAGGGCAACACCACTCAATATCACCATTCTGCAAGCTTACGATCCAACTACAGACCATGATGATGAAGAATTAGAGGACTTGTACGAGCAACTGCAAGATGTCAATGACCAGACCTCAAATAAAGACATTCGTGTGGTGCAAGGAGAATGGAATGCTAAAATAGGAGAGGATGCCGTTGATAACCGGAAAGGTACATGTGGACGATACTGCAATGCAGAGACCAACAACAGAGGCTTAAGTCTTCTGGAGTTTGCCAGCTTCAATTATCTGAAGCTGATGAACACGTTTGGTCCACAAAAAGCACTCAGAAGGTGGACCTGGCCAAGCCCGAATGGAGAAAATCATAACCATATTGATTATAGCATGGTGAAGAGACGTTTCCACACCATTGTAAACATTGCCAAGACAAGAATAATCCCAGGAGCAGACATTGGAAGTGGCCATGACTTAGTGATGATGACCCTCCGACTACGTCTAAAGAAAGTCGACAAACAAGGCCCCGCAAGAATCAAGTTCAACCTTGACAATCTAAAAGACCCAGAGGTACCGGAAGCCTTCCAGGCAAAGATAGGAGGAAAATTTGCACTACTGTTACTTTTTAGTGCAGAAAACACAGTTATAGACACATTGATCGACACATTTAACAGAACAGTGACCCAAACAGCCAGTGAGATCCTTGGCAAACATCGACGACCAAAGAAACCTTGGTTTACAACTGACATACTTGATCTGTGTGACAAGCGTCGAGAGCTAAAGAAGAAGAAGTCAGAAGTAGGAGGAGCAAAACAATACATGGAAATCAACCAGGTTATCAAGAAAAGCATGAAAAGGGAAGGGATACATATATTGAAGACCAGTGTAAAGATATAGAAAACAATCTGAAGAAAAATAATAGCAAAAAAGCATACCAACTGGTGAAGGACCTGACCAGTGTAAAACAAGGACACTCTCTATCATTCAATATAAGAGAGGGAAATGTCTTACAGAAGAACAAGACATTCCTAAGTGATGGACAGAATGCTGCTCAGACCTGTACAACCACAGACATACAGGGGACCCAGACATACTCATCACCACACCAGTGACCAACACTGACAACTACCCCATACTCCAAAAAAAAGTAGAGGCTGCAGTGAAATCATTGAAAAAGGGAAGTCAGCAGAAGTAGACAACATCCCTGGAGAATTAATCCAAGAAGGGGGTTAAGCCATGATAAGCGCCCTTTTAACAATCTGCAACAAGATCTGGCAGACAGGGGAATGGCCAACACCATGAACTCAGTCACTCATAGTAACTCTTCCGAAAAAAGGCAATTTTCAGCAATGTCAGAACTATCGTACGATCAGTCTTATATGCCACCCAAGCAAAGTCATGCTAAAATTCATAAAAAACAGACTGAAGCCGCGGGAAGAGGAAATCATAGCTGAATAACAGGCCGGCTTCAGACCATGGCGAAGTAGAACTGAACAGACTTTCAACCTGAAAATACTATGTGAGAAATACCTCCAGCACTAACAATACCTTTATCATGTCTTTATAGATTTTAAGAAGGCGTTTGACAGGGTATGGTATGCAGCCCTTTGGTCCACCATGAAGCTGTACAACATCAATGCCAACCTGATCAAAGTCATAAAAAGCCTTTAAAGCAAGGCCAACAGCAACGTCTGCTTCAACGGTCAAACAGGAGATTGGTTTACGACAACTGTGGGAGTCATACAGGGCTGCTTGCTTTCACCTACTCTCTTCAACATCTTCCTTGATTGAATCATGACAGATGCACTGGAAGATCATGAAGAAACTGTCAGCATTTGAGGCAGAATAATAACGAATCTGCGCTTTGCTGATGACATCGATGGCCTTGCAGGAAATGAGGAGGAGCTAGCTCAGTTGGTGGAAAAAATCTGGACAGGATAGCTACTGCTTTTGGTATGGAAATCAGTGCAGAGAAGACCAAATGTATGACCAACAACACCAGTGGCATCAGCACTGACATCATTATTAGTGGCCAAACACTGGAAACAGTTAATAAATTCAAATACTTAGGAACCATCGTGGCAGATTAGGGATCAAAACCAGAAATATTGTCTAGGTTTGCGCTGACAATAATAACAATGGCAAGGCTGAAGACAGTTTGAAAATGCAGAAACACCCCAGTCAGCTCAAAAATCAGACTCATGAGCTCCTTGGTTGCACTTGTGTTCCTATATGTCTGTGAGTCATGGACCCTCACAGCGGATCTCGAAAGGAGGATACAAGCTGTTGGAATGAGATGCTTTCGAAGGTTGCTTGGCATCTCATATAGAGATCATGCCATGAATGAGGAAGTGGGAAACATAATTAGGCAAGCCACTGGACCCTTTGAAGAGCTATTGAAGAAACGCAAAATGAAATGGTATGGACATGTCACACGATCAATGGGGCTTGCTAAGACAATCATGCAAGCTACTATGCAGGGAGGGTGAAGGAGAGGAAGACAGAGGAAAAGATGGAAGGATAACATCTTAGAGTGGACAGGACTGAAGCTTAGTGACACAGTGAGATTATCAGAGAACAGATTGAAATGGAGGAATCTGGTTGTCAGGTCATACGTGGTGCTTCAATGGTCGGCAAGACTAAGGGATAGAGATAGATAGAGAATATCAAGCATACATGTATGTGATTAGGGTCTGTGAATTACGCCAGGTGTGACGGTAAGCCATAGGTATAGGGTATGTGTTTTCTGAAATCCAAATTCCTGTTTTTGAAAATATCTTATTGCATTAGTGTTCTGTGTGAGTTACTATGTATAACCTTATTTGTGGGTTTAAGTTTCATACTAATATTATAAATCTACACAATGTTTTTAGGAAATATTGTGTAGGTGAGAGTCCTCCAAATGTTTCGTCTCTTAATTATTTGTGGGTATAGTCTGTGAACACATGCCCGTTTGTTTGTACCCCATGCCGACCTCAGTAACGAAAGGCATAAACAAAATAAAAATTCATAAATCTTACTCAGTTCATTCATTGATTTATAATTTCTAACCCGATTAAGACAAAGGTGTCCATAACACCTTCATCGTCTGCGCGTCTCATGCTTAGCGGAAGTTTTCATACTAACACGACACCATATTGCACACAATTTGGGCAAATCTATTTTCCAGTGACGTCATTGCTCCTATTTGGTTACTCCCGGATACTTCCCTCGATTACGCATCCGCCCCTTCGCTGAAAATGGACTTGTCCAGAAACTAGAAATTGATGTCGGGGACGGCCATGGTTGTAATGAAAACTTCCGATTAGCATGAAACGCGCAGACGATGAAGGTGTTATGGACACCGTGGTCGCAATCGGGTTAGAAAAAATAAATCAATGAATGAAATGAGTAAGATTTATGGATTTTTTATTTTGTTTATGCCTTTCGTTACTGAAATCGGCAGGCGGGTACAAACAAATGGGGATGGGTTCACAGACTTATAGTAGATGTTTTTTAAAAACCCGTTGATTCTGAGAATATTTTGCAGCTATATTCCGGTATTGGTCTTGGGATATATGAGCAGCTGATGCGATATATCCATAGCATCAGTATCCAAATGTCAACATAATGGATACCGTAGCAGACTATCATATCGGAAACTGTGATCTTGTTACAGTAGCAGTTCTGACGCTACAAGGTATTGTGTCTGCTAAGTCATATAAATGTTAGCTTTCTTTTTGATTCAAATCCATGAGAAGCGTCTATAACATGCTGCTGTTCTTCCATCAATCTTTCGGTCGAATGATATTATACAAAATGTAAGCACACTTTTTATGCATACCTTCTCCACAATCTGCAAGAACATGCGTATGGTTTGTATCCTGTTAATTTCAGTATGCATTGTCACTAATTGTCTTCATCCTGATTAAATCTTTGACAGGGAAGTTATCAAATATGCTAGTTTTCAAACGAGTTGCTAAATACCTTTTAGACGCTTTTTAAAACCTACAATGACATATTCCTTACGAACTCTGTTATAAGTCATATAGTGATTTAAGTATGTGTGAACACTGTATTATATATATATATATATATATATATATATATATATATATATATATATATATATATATATATATATATATATATATATCCATGATAAACGCTTAGCGGAAAAATCATTCTGTACCAAATGTGTCAGAGAAATCATGATAGAAGATACTGTTATGGCTCCAAAGCATATTTTTTCTGTTTAGTTCATTTCTGGGAGTTATGTCGCATCAAATGCACATCAATAGATAATGTCAAAATTATAACCAGTAAGATTGATTAACTGATATATTGATTGCTCAATAACGTTTCGTCAGTATAACTATTATGGGTTTTCTGTCCAATTTTCAGGTGAACATCCTTCCCGCCATTTGTACCCCGGAATCGGGCATTTACCAAGACAACGGATGCTGTTGTAGATTTTTCAACGAATAGGGTCAACCTTTACAATCGCCAGACAGGTAATATATTAGCAACATCAGAAGAACTGTACCCACTCTGGGATGTTTGTTGCATTGACGAAAACAGGTTGAAAATAGCGGTGACATTAAGGAATGGTACGATACAGATTATGTCTATCATAGCCAATGGACCATCACCTTATATCAAATCAATGAAAGTGTTAAAGACACCCTTCGACTCTTGTCGTGGAGTGAGCTCCATACCAAGCTGGACAAACTTGTTGTGTGTGGAATGTACCGAACCATGCAATGCTGGTGTGTATTGTCAATTTCTGACGGAAAATTCGGGAAATATCAAGAAATCTGTGAAAACAGTGGGTTTGGTTGCAGTTACGCGGCTGCAAGTGAAAGCGGAAAATGCGTTTATATATCGTGTTTTGCTGATAAATCTATTGACACAGGCGTATATGGATACATCGTGAAAACTGGAGAGCTGAAATTTATATATAAGCGCAAGGACCTTTCCTGGCCACGGGAAATCTGCGCAGACAAAAGAGGATTCATCTATGTTTGCAATCAGTATCTCGACAGCATAAACATCCATCAGCTGACAAAGAATGTAGACCTATTGATGATATTCAGACTGGAACTTCCACTAGATCCCCAGGGAATGTGTCTTGATCAAAATCAGGAACAGATTTTCATCTCACTGTGGGGGAAAAATCAGATCTGGAGCCTAAGGATGGTGTGGAGAGGTCATGCAGGTAGTACATATTTCTTTGTATAGAGATAATTTGCTATTGCATGAAACAAATCCATCATCTCACTTTTCCCGATTGCTTCCTCTGCCTTATTACGCAGTATTCGCGCAATGAAATTAATTATACCCCCGTTCATTTGGCTAACGATGCCACATCCCTGGCAATAAGAATGCTTCAAGATGCAATATCTGTAATTTTCTGCTTTTTTAAAACAAAAATATTAGTCATTTAATTAATGAGATATAATAACTTATCACTCGCAATGGAATGCACAGCAATATGAGGTTTATGCAGATTCATATTGTTACGTGCTTAGGTTCGAATAAGAAGCAACACAGAAAGAGTGAAAACTAACAAGCTTGTATAACTTGAACAAAGAATTTATTAAGTACAATTATTTTCATAAAATAAATAAACTTACGGTTTTAGAGAATCAAATCCAACATTAATCCAATATAGAATTCACAAAAATAATCCACTAATGGAATTGCAAGAGTCCTGATAAATAAATGTTTTAAGAGTTCCAGGTTCGAATCTTGACGATGTAATCCAAAATGGCTGACAATGTCACGTGATACAGTTCTTGTTTTATTATCATCCAAATGAAATATGAGCACATGTTTTCTCCTCCAAATAGATAAATAAATCCTCTTTTTTCAACGAACCGACACAATGTCCAGAACAAGATAACTAAAATTATAACTCAAACGTAAATACACAACTACTATCTTTAAAGCCCAGATTCTACCACTGTTAGCTTACAAAACACAGCTATATATATGTAATTCCCTCGTAAACAAAATGGAATCATGTGATTCTGGAAGGTCACAGAAAGAAACTACCTTCAGCAAGTCACGTACTAAAAGAATGATCTAGAAGAAAAACCAGCCCCAATAACTAAAAATATTAAGATGTCCTGAAAATTAACCAATTGTTTTAAAGGCCTGTTTATCAATCTGAAGCAAGGTCAGATAATGAGGTAAACAAGCCAACGTCATTCTGTTTTTACAGCTAGAGTCTAGACAGCCTGAATTTTTCAGAAAAATCTCCCAATTAATGAATATTACAGCCAAAATGACAAATTTGGATCTGACAATTAAAAAAAAATAAATTAAATCAAATATACGTAACAATGGGTACAATTATACATTATTTGCTAGCTAAGTAAACTATATCTTACTGTCCATTGTTAAGTCACTGTGAATCCTTCAAGCCTTGTGTTTGACTTTTGTAGATTAATTTGTTTATATTTTTCGTCATTACATTTGTGCGTCATTATGTTAATAATCCAATATATGGATTTAACAATATACACCCACGTATTCAGAAATTAAGTTGTAAATATACATTATAACTCATTCAAGTCGTTCAGTATTAAACATTGTATTTATATCATCGTCAAAAGTGTTCAGTTGTGAATCCGAAAATCCCACCTGGTTATCTTTTATATATATATATATATATATATATATATATATATATATATATATATCTTTTGAATTCTTTCCATATTAATTCAAGGTATCCCCGGAAGTGATACGTCAGAAACACGTGCTTTTTGCATTAATCTGAATCCGATGATGTTACTGTTGTGCAATTTGGAGGAAGTTTTCACTCAGGACATCGGATCTCCACAAATCTAAAACCGGAAGGAAACGTTCAAAAGTTGGTTTCAATTGTTAATTGTAATCGTAAATGAACCGCATTCAACTTTAAATTAATTTGAGTATATTAACAGCGAACGGTTTTCACACATCCTGTAATTATATGCTAAGTAATTATAATGTTTCAAATACTATTTAATACAGGCAAAGGTGATATTTTGTGGCACTCTAATATTACAAAAGGCTTACTATCAGAAAACCTTTGTGATTTGAGTTTAAACGTATTTGGTTTTCTATACAAAGTCGTTTAAACTCGTTCATTTGATTACAATCATAAGCGTAATTCATTTCCAAAGATAACACGTATGGAAGTTATATATTATTAAGATCAGGATTTTCTTAATAATGTATGAGAACAGTTTACATAAAAGTGTTTGAAGATTGATTTATTACGGGTTGCATTGTCTGCATATCGGCCGTTAAATTTATAACGGATCCTCATCATTTGTATACTTTTTAATATTAGACTGGCTGATTCTCTACGGCTTACGCAGCTTTTTATTGTATAAAGTATTTTAGGATAATTAGTACAGTATCTGTTCTAAATTATAAGACTAAGTACTGGCTTTTTCAGTAGTAAATAGATATCATGTGTACAAAGTCCTTTTAGCAATGAACAGTCTGCACGTCGCCCTTGCCACAATACTGAAACTACCCTTATGAAAGGAGTTAATGATCGTCACTGCTCTAGCATTTGACACAATAGACCATGATATATTACTTCACAGTCTCCAGCATGTATTTCGCACTCATGATACAGCCTTACTAGAATTGTTCAAGTTATACTTGGTCAACAGAACACAAATGGAATACCCTCCAGCACAATTGATCTATGTCGTGGTGTTCCACATGAGTTTGTTATTTGAACACTGTTCTCTTCATTATATACACACAGCCGCTCTCGGTTATCTAAGATCACCATTCAGTGTCTCACCACGTGTACGCTGATAACACCTAAATATACAAATCCAGCCACCCAACATAAGTTCATGCTACTATCCACAGAGTATAGATGTGCATTTCTGTTCTGAAATCATGTTTATCAAGTAACAAGCTGCATATATATGATGATAAAACTGAGGCAATTCTGATCACAATTTAATTACTTTCTCATTCATATCTTTTAAAACGAACAATAAATATCAGAAACACCAACATAAAATTCACACAATCCGTACGAAACCTTGCTGTTTCTTTTGACACTACTGAAGCATTGCACCAAGATGTCATGAACATATGCAAGACTGCATATATTGAGCTGAGACGCATCAGCACCATTTGCAAATATATTTCAGTTGATGCCACGAAAACACCTGTGTGTTCATTAGTACTTTCAAGACTTAAACATAGTTCTGTCTGGCTCGTCTCAATATCTACTCCAGAAACTTCAAAACGTTCAAATCACAGCGACTTGTATCATCCGTATGGTACAACGATCAGAGCACACCTCCCCCGGCTCTATACCCCATTCGAGACAGAAGCAAACACAACTTTTACTCCTGTGCTACGATTCACTGATGGACTCCAGTCCAACATTCCAATCCTACCGCACCCACGTGTACACACAAGCCAGATACGTAAGCTCCTCTTCTGAAAATCGTTTGCTCAATCTTACCCTATGAAAACGAAGTCATATGGACAACGTTATTTTTAGTACCAGGGTACAGCAACATTGAACAAATTGCCTCTTGAACATGGACATAAAAACACGGTAATCGCATTCAAGAGTGCTCTTAAAACCCAGCTATTTTGATTGCAAGAACAAAATTGAAAGACCTAATAGTATTTCCTAGATTAGATATTTTCAGCATATTTTTCTGTGTTCAAATTTCATATTGTTGTTTTTGTAATCATATCATCATATATGTTTTTTATGTTATTGGTGATATCTAATGTTGTAAAGCGCTTAGAGCTTCTAAAGTCTCTGAACACAGTAAAGATCTTTGGGAGCTGGCACTATTTCGCTTTCTCGGGATTAATTAAATAGCTAGCTATGCTAGCATTAAACAGTGCTACATGTCCCATAGTAGACAAAGCACTATAATTCAAAGTTCGTTCGTTGGTTCTAAAGCTTAGGCGCATTACAACGTCCTCTTTATAATTAGTAGTAGTAATAGTACAAGATTTTTTTTTTTTTGTAATAATAAAATAATGAATCCGTTAATCAAATTTGCTTGAATCTGGGCTGGGAGTCTATTAATTATGTCATCTCCTTTCTAAAGAACTTTTGCCATTTGTCATATCACATAAATATGTGTCAAAGAAGTTACATATAACTTACATCTTGCAAACAACTATGTATTCGATATAAGATCACATAAATATATTTATAGTTGATTTCCTCCTGTGAAATATAACAATTTATTGTCAAGAATACTAACGTTTTAATTTTAAAACAATTAAGTTATTACCTGGATAAAAATGTTACAGTGCGGTTGTATTGCTAAGGTGCTTGAAGTTAATGTATGTGACACTGCATATTCTAACATTATGTGTTTTGTTTTATAATTCTAAATGACGATTTTAGTACAAGATGCGTACCCATATAGTTTTTTTAGCAGTGGATCTTAATAGCCAATGTCAGTAATGGCAATTATTTACAATGACATTTCTAGAAACAATCGACTATCTCAACTGTAATGTATTTGGCGCATCTTGCTAAGTTTGTTAAACTTTTATATGTCGGGAGAATAAGTACATTTAAGTTTTCGATATTTGCGGTGGATTTGTTCTGTGTAACAATGTTAAACGTGAACCAACATTCAGAGACCGTCATAAGGAGAATCTGAAAGTTATTGTTAATTCGTCACCTTTTCGTATATCAATAGAGACATGGCGACACTTACTTTCCGATGGTGTATGAAACAGTAATTAGATGAAATGACAAAATATAACGAGGGATGCATGTGTTTTGATTGCATTTTCACACAGAAGACTATTTTAAGGAATAGTTTCTTAAATAATTAATGTACATGTTTAGTGTAGGTTTATTCGTTACTTGACTTTGTGCACGGACACATATAACCTGTTGATTATCATAATAATCGTCGTCGTCGTCCTCTTGCTTATCATTATCATCATCATCATCATCATCATCATCATCTTGTTCGGTCCTAATATAAATTGTTTCCAACACGTTATGCCTAAATTCACATTCTTGATGCAGCATTAAATTTTATTGGACTATATACTTTAGTTATCACTTATTTTTGCAATTACAGTTATATTTGTAATAAGAAATTAATATTATTGTCCAGTTTTATTAATATTGTTATTATTACTATTGCTATTATTATTATTTCTTTTTTTTTCTCTCAAAATATGGGACGTGTCGGCAGTGTGATTATAATCAGTAAATCTAAAGGCATCATTCTTTTTAAGTATTATTATAATCAATAACCATTAAATAATACTATTACGAGTATAATAAAAAAAATCTATATGATATATTATCATGTTTACTTACAATTATTGATAACGTTGTATTATTCATGCGGATAGTAAAAAAATGGCAAATTTTACCAAGTAGGCAGAGAATACAACAATATTCTGTCTCTACTATTGGACAGCGCTCGATTTACACATAGGTTTGCTTTTATAACAAATGGAAACCAACTCAACTCAGTACAGCTTTACGACGTTTGATATATATATATATATATATATATATATATATATATATATATATATATATATATATATATATATATATATAAAGAGAGAGAGAGAGAGAGAGAGAGAGAGAGATTGTTACGTGCGTAGGCTCGAATAAACAGTAACATAGAAAGGGTAAAAATAACCAGCTTGTAAAACTTAAACAATTTTTTGAGCACAAATATTTTTTTCAGAAAAGAAAAATAAACTTAGGGTTTTAAGAATCAATTCCAAATTTAATCCAAAAATAATTCGAAATATTATCCACTAGAGAAATTGCAAAAGTCCTGGTAATAAATGTCCAAATAATTCTAAGTTCGAATTCCAGCGATGTATCCAATATGGAAGACGATGCCACTTGATGAAATCAGTTCTTGTTAATAAAACTCTCTATGAGCACAATTCTTTTCCAGAGAAAGAACAAAATAGTTCCTTTTGATCCAAACGAATTGACACAATTTCCAGTACAAGGTAATTTATAATAACTCAAAAAGAAACAACTAAATATTCTAACAGCCCAATTGTCTACTGAATAGCTCGCTCCAAAACATAGTTTATATACCTGTTTTTATGTAAACAAGAAAGGGATCACAATCTATTAGAATTTCTCAGAACAATTTTACGTTGAAGAAATCACGTTAACAGCGTATGACCCAACTAAAATAGAAAGATGTTCATACAAAACTTCATTTTGTCCTTGAAACCAACCAATCATTTTAAAGGCTTGTTTACAACTCTGAAACCAGGTCAGAAATGAGGGCAACACCTGGTGTTTACTCTGTAAAGTACATGTCACCCACCCACCCTTCAATGAACGAATCTTAAAACTTAAAATGCCAAATTTAAATCTAACAAACAAACAATCAAAATAAATATAAATGACTTATTCACATATACGTAACACCTTCCCTCATAAAATAAAAAGAAAGGTTCATATGATAAAACTTTCTTTTTACCACAAACCAATTTACACCTAAAGTAAAAAAAATTCGTATAAATTACAGTGTATATAATATATAATGTTATACACGGGAAAAAGCGTCTATTGGTTTAACTTTGTCCATGTCCCACAATATGTCCTCAGAAAGTCACAATAGCACGGCAGAACTCACTTTTAGATAAATTAACTGTCAAACATGCATCAGTGAGTTTGTCAAAGAATTGTTGCTAGATGTTCTATCCAGGTGTCGTTGTACCTGATGACGTCATGAATATAGGCATCAAAATTTTGTAGACCAGAGGTGATCATTTTTATGAGACGTTGAAATGTACTTGTTGACCCTTGTATCCTGAATGGCATTACTTTATATTGGTAAAGTCCATCAGGAGTCACAAATGCCGAGATTTCCTTTGCTCTTTCCGTTAGTGGAATCTGCCAAAATCCTTTCAGAAGGTCATACTTGGTGACATACTTGGCATTCCAGATTTTATCAATACAATCGTCAATTCTTGGTAATGGGAATAAATCTGCTTTTGTCACACTGTTCAC
This sequence comes from Unio delphinus, assembly GCA_029339505.1. NCBI lineage: Eukaryota > Metazoa > Mollusca > Bivalvia > Unionida > Unionidae > Unio > Unio delphinus. The sequence continues at coordinate 538,759 of JAQISU010000193.1, forward strand.
CTTTCCTATAATCAGTGCACATACGGAAAAGTTTATCTGGTTTTGGAACAAGTATGCATAGTGAACTCCAATCACTTTTACCGGGCTTGATAAAATCATTCTCCAGCAAATATTGAATTTCTTTTTTTAAGTATTACTGTTTGAGTCGATTCATCCTGTATGGATGTTGTTTGACTGGTTTGGAATTTACAATTTCAACGTCATGAAAATTTGTGTTATCCTTGTAGGAACATCTGGAAATAAGTGCTCATATTCAAATAGTAACTGTTTCAATTCAATTCTATCTGGCACTTGTAAATGTGAACGTTTCTGGTCTAGATCTTTCATAATTTCTGAATTACAAAGATTCGTCATTTCAATATCATTATAATCTGATATTTCTTCACTGAGTGGGACAGGTACTACTAGATTAATTACAGGTTTAACATGGCTATCTCTTTCAATATACACTTTTAGCATGTTTATATGCAGAGTTGTTTTTGTTTGCGCCTCCCAGGAGTATTTATGATGTAATTTAAGTCATTACTTTTCCTGTCAACTGTGTAGGGACCATAATATTTGGCCTGAAGAGGATTTTGTGGCATTGGTAAGAGAGCCAGAACTCTTATCACCTGGCTGAAAACTCCATTCCTTCGATTTTTTATCATATCTTGATTTCATTATAGATTGAGCAGAGTGCAGATTTGCTCTTGCGACCTCACAAGCCTTTGACAACTTGTATCTAAAATCGGAAACATAATCAAGAATATTGATCTCAGTATCTTCATTGGAGAGAAGTTTCTTTTTCAATAACTTCAATGGTCCAAGCACAGTGTGTCCAAAAACCAGTTCAAAGTGACTGAAGCCTAAAGATTCTTGAACTGATTCTCGAACAGCAAACAATATTAAATGAATGCCTTCTCCAAATCTTAATTCGTATAAAAAAAATATGATCGGATCATATTTTTCAAAGTCTGATGGAATCTTTCTAATGCCCCTTGGCTATCAGGGTGATAGGCAGAAGGTATGAATTGCTGAATTCCCAATTCATTCATACCTTGCTGGAAAATTCCAGACATGAAGTTTGAACCTTGATCAGACTGAATAGATATAGCAAGGACATACTGAGTAAAAACTGTATTAAAGCTTTAACTATTGTTCTAGCTACATTGCAATAACATGTAATAACGAATTAACAAACGATGCAAATTAAATATAGATCATAATATTCGTATATGACATGTTTAAAAGTGTTTCAATATACACTAAGACAATGCATAATGGATAACGGATGAACAGGGTATACATGACACGCGGCCGCTGGAGACAACACCTGAGCAAACTGAAGTATATTTTTGCATCCATGTTTCAATAGAAATCAATTACTTGCCTGATACAATGCTCATTGGTCTACCGACAATTTGATTGATATGGTAGGCATGCAAACTCTACTAACGTATATCAGATTTCACAAGTTGAACCTGTAATTTCATGTATTTGCTACAGAGAATGAGGTTACCCTACGATTGACAGGCCATAATATTGAAAATGTCATATAACCATTCTCCCGTTATCATATGAGTTCGGAGATACATGATACACTTTTCACGACACCTCTAAATTTTCCAAAGCCATTAAAGAGAGCTAGACAAATTTATATATTTTGCAATGCCCAGACAACACGTGTTGTTTTGTCTATGTAAGCAATTAAGCAATAACAACCCTCTGAATGACCAAGTTTACAATGTAAAATAAATTGTCGGAATATTTATTTCGATTTTTATTGCTTTTTCAATACTATCTTTTTCTTAATGATTGCATGCATATAGTTCATAGGCATGTGAGTAGTAACGTGGCGTACCCTAGCGGTAATAAACTAAATAGCGAAAATACACTAAAAACCTACCACCACCGGCAACTCTAGCGTCAAATTGTTAACAATCACCTTAAGCAACTCTAGCGTCAAAGGGAATCGAACATGGGGAATATTGCTTTTATATCCTGTTAAGGGAAAGTGGAATATAGGTTAGGTTTTGTATAGAGACAATATGAATGGAACAGATGTGGTGGCGTCATAGTACTGAAGATTGATGACGTTGCAACAATTGTAGGAACAGGTGTGCACCGGGCTGATCTCAGTCAGGATCAATGAGTGGGACATAAACATATACTTTTATATAACACTAACAATATACAACATATAGTCTTATGTTCTATCCAACAGTTTTCTTCTTCTCCTCTTTATCTCATATATTCTCCTTCTCCTGTTTCCTCTTCTGATTCTCCTCTTTTTTCTATTTTAGCCCTCTTCATCCTTCTTTTCCTGTTTCAGTATCACTCTTAATATTTCCTTTTCCTTTCTCAAGCTGTTGATTTTTCATTTTATGCGTTGTGGGTTGTAGTTATATCGATTCTCATCTAGTTTTTCCATCGTATCTTGCAACATGATTTGATTGTCCAATACTTCATTGTCCAATCTGTTTATGAAGTTGCTAGCCATTCTCTTAGGTTACTCCATAGAATGGCACAAATTATGAAGATTTTAGTTGGATTAATGTGATGTGCGCTCACAGGGAGCGTGTATCGCCATTTCATTCGAACACAGATGGCTTTTTAATTACTTCTGGGGGACGGAATTAGTGTCATCCCCGAGGTCTTTATGTGTTTACAAAACACACATTAATTAGCCTGTCATATCAAGGTACAATTAAGTTCCTAACGATTTGAATGTTGGGTCGCGTAGTGTGGGATTGGACCCAGCACACACTAAATGTTCTCAAGTCGACTACATGATTTTTGGCGTGCACTGCACGTATGATATTTGTGTCCGGTCGCAGCAGAAGCGGCAAAATATCCGGCTCGGGATGCGCTTGGTAGAGATAAGCGGTACTTCCATATTCAATGGTAGCTTGTGTTCCAAAAGTCGTCGAGCGTAATTTAGAAAATATATCTGTGCTGTTTTCAAGAGTGTTTAAGAGATTGAATTTGATATCTAGTTGACATAAATAGTTATTAATGTTTACACCTTGTGTAGCGAGCCCATATGGTTTAGGGCTTTTTGAGATCACCTTATATCGTATAAGTTTGGGATCTTGTTGATCTGTTATATATGTAATTTGCGTTGCGGCCTTGTGCCGCTGGTCCTGATAGTTTTTGGGGTTAGACCACCTTATATTTCTTAACCTGGGGTCCTATTTCCAAGGTTAGGTTTTCACTTGTAGCCTTGTTCCGCGGACCTTGATGGTCTTTGGGGTCAGACCACCTTATATGTCTTTTTGGGGTCCTATTTCCTAGGTCAGGTTTTTATATTTTTATTTGCAGACTTGTGCTACCGGTCCTGGTGGTCTTTGGGGTTAGACCACCTTATATGTTTGCTTAATTTGCGGTTCTTAATCCCTGGGTTGAGTCTAACGTGCAGCTTAGTGCTGCTGCACCTGATAGTCTTGGGCTTTCGGACTACCTTATGTTTGCTAATTTGTTGTCCTTGTATGTAATTTGGACGGCCCTGTTGATCTGTGTTTGGAACCACCTTTTGCGTTCTAGATTAGGTTGTGGATACGATTATTCATTTATATGGCTGTCAACTAGATTTGCTAGACAAGATTCAGAGGTGTAAGAGATAGTACCGACAACGCCATGAAGTGAAGCTAGATTTCAAAGAAACTACTTGGCCATTGATGTACTCTACGTGTCCGAGCTAATGCTAACAAAAAAGTATAATGGTCAACCATCGATATACTTGTCATCGTTTCTAGAAGAAAGAAAATCAAAATGAGCTACTAAATGTTCTAAAGAATATCCAAGACTGCGTTGATGCATACAAATATTCACAATATTGTACACAAACCATGGTATATGTGCCTTGCAATTTCAGATTTTTTGAATTGTGTCGTCTGAGCATATATTCTCATAAAGTCAATGGTGTCATCTCCCAAAGGTGGCAATCCGTACGAATGAATCTACTCCATACAACTATCACGGGGAAAGTAGCCGGCTACCCAGTGGGTTCATCTGAGACGGTTGTAGTCCGTGTTAATGACAGAAGTTTGATAGTTTTGAGGTTTGTAATGAGGTAGTTCATCTTTATCACAAACCACATGATTCCAAGAAGCAGTGTGTGAACTATGGTTTAAAAGATAATAATGTACTCAAGTATCCATTTGTCAAAAATAATAGGTCATCAATTGAATCCTGCCGATTTTTGCTTAAATATGTTTGTCAAGTAACCGTTTCTTCGCTTCGTCTCCGCACTCTAAGCTTTGAGATGTGCTGGATCTCTCGAGCAATCAATGGAGGATAGGAATGATCAGGCACGTCTTTATACCACTGATGCAGAACGACTACTTCCGTGATGAGACTCCAAGCTTCATCCAGATACTCGGCGAATGTTTCTTCGTGATTCATCATAAGACATTTATCGTGTTGTATTTGACTCGGATTATCGTCTTGACAATGAGGTAGTGGTGGTGGATATTTCATCAGAGCCTTAAAATATTTAAGAATCGGCTAATCTGTTTCGTCTAAGCTTTCTGGTGAAAGAATTGCAGTTGCAAAAATTGACCTAGTTCTGCATTGTTCATACATCGGACAAATCGTTGAAATCGATCCATTAACGATTACAAATCGTGTTGAACATTGGACATCTCAGTCAACTGAGGATTGGGCGGTAAATGCAGGGTTCGGTGTTTTTGCCAATGATGGCATTCCATCCATCGATTGTAAGGCACTATAGCCAATTTTCGTCCTTCCACTTGCTTCCAGAGATCACGTTTGAGATCTTTGTACTCCAGAGGTACCTTTATCTTCATGGTCCTTTTTATTTTTGACCCGTGGGTAAAACACCTCCCAGGACTTCACCTAGCATAGGTACAATGTAGGTAAAAGTCATCCGCGTTGGACACATATCTTTTTTATGGATGGGTATTTTCGTTTGAACGATTTGGATAAGAACGTGGCGATATTTGGTTAAGCATTTTTCCGATTCAAAGCTATTGTGTATTTTAATACATTTAAACAACATTAGCACACGTTATCAGTTAGGTTTTTGGAGGCGGTTTGAATGAGTGTTTTTCGCATCAAGTCTTGTTTTATACTGGAATGCGCCGATAATAATTGTGCGATGGGCTTTACGTTGTTGAAGCAAATTTTGTGTGTTGTAAATGATACTGGCATTACGATTATGACCTTTGCGCATAAACGACAGTTTAATTTATTATTCGTGTTCTCCCTGCATGTCTAAAATGAGCAGATGAGTTAGACGGGGATCAGATACAATCAGATGTCTTCCACAAACACGATGGAATCGCCTTGACTTTCTCGCAAGAGATCTACGCTAATTGCCACGCTTTGCAACACCCCACGATATGCGTTCAGTTGGATGATCGATCTAATGATGTTTAAATGATCACACGTTTAACTTATTCGGTTTTGCCTGAACCGCTAGGTCTGGCAATTAAGATGTTAAATGGATGGCAAAGATACAAGGCCTGTCAACCAGCGCGATATCATTAAAGTGTCGCCGATGACTTTGAAACTGGAGGAAAAGGAAGCAGAAATAATATAGGTCGCCAATGTAGTGTAAAGATTGTGGCTTTTGATACGAAAACAGACAAGACAAGAGTTTTTATAGATTCTTCATAACACTTTTATTGCCAAAATGGTATCCGGTCGTGTTGCCCTTATGGGATTGTTGTGTCTTGGAAAAGTGGTAAATTGCGTCCACTTCTAACAGTTGGTATGCCAAGTATAGAGCTTTAATTAATTCCACGCTGACACACGTTCCTATTAGGGCGCGTTCTTCCTGGGTGTGCTGACAAGGTCATTTCGGCAGAAGTACGACACAATGAAACATCAGTATTTCGTAGCATTGGTGAAGTAAGACAGAATGTTACAAGTCCTTGGGAGGCAAGACTTAGCACTTGACCAAGCCTTCGTATTGTCGAATGTTGTGCAGGTCGATGTGTTCCGACATCAATTGCGGATACCCGGCGGAAAAAAGCAACAATATTTGCACATGTAAAGATATAGCGAATACACATCCACGTCCTTGATTGTGTTCCCGTCGGCTTGGTACAGCAAATAGGACGCATTCGTCCTCCGTACAAACTATTCCCAGAGTTCACTGAGTCCACCAGAGCTTGCGTTCAAGCTATCATCGGTTTTCAAACTGTGATCGTACTCGAATTCCCACATTTCCACCACTTGATATCCTTGCAGTTCTAATTTCAACTGCCCTGACGAATGGCCTCTTACAAATCACCAATGGTCCGTTGCACAAATAGATTTTTGGTGTCACGTTGATGGTAGGAAAGTAGACCTTCGTAAAATGTGCATCCCTTAAACTCGTACCTCATCTTGGTGTTTTTTAAGTCACAGCCATCTAACAAATACGTTCCGATGGTAGTTTGTGCCTCCTCCGTTGAGGTCATGATGTCTTTTTGTCACACAAGTAATGTAGCCTGCGTAGTGCTTTAACCAATTAGTTACATTTGCAAACGTTCGTCGTTTGAGCGCTGATGATATTAAGAGTGTTTTCGGGAATGAATATTTGGCGCTACACTAAGGAACACGCTTTGACAATGGTGTTTGATTCTTTAAAAGGATCGACCCTTCCGTGTTTCATAAACACTTCTCAAAATCGTTCACAGCGAGGCAGTAAAATGTTCACGTCTGATTGATAGTATTTCAATATTTCGTCTTGAAAGTCCATGGGGTCCGAGGCGTGAATCTAGTACCACGCATATAAAGCTTCTCGTTGTTCGGTGTACATGTTGTCGGTGTTGAAGAAGTGAGTCTCAGGGTTAGAACGGCATGTTGATTTGCTTCGGTATTGAAAAAGTGCGAAAATCGCGTTTAACTAATTCGAGCATTCCAAAGGTTTTTGGCATTTGACTCAATGGCATGGCCAATTAACTCATTAAATTAATAAATCGTGCTTCTTCCACTTGAATGGAAATAATTTTGGCTCCATTCAGAGTCACTTTTGGACGTTCGGTACTTTGTCCCGTTTAGTATCTCAAAAGAAATTGCCCATCGTATCCTAAGAAATTCTGAGCTATCAATATGACATAGTGATGACAATATCCGTCAAGTTCGATGTCTTCCGGACTCGTCCATGGATCATGAAATAAATTAAGCGAAATCGACCAACATGTTCTACACTCGAAATATTTTTGTACATCCTCTAGGAATCTTGCTACAGTGAGGGCAATGATTAACGACAGCATGGATGCACTTCGCGCACGCTTGATGAGCCACTCACAAATTAGAAAAAATGTATCTTGCATGCTTTCAAAATCGACAAGGATGAAATTCCCTTTCTTTTGGTCATTGTTTTCTTCATGTTTGGAAAGGTGTTTGTGTATTTAACATTTGTGTTTCGTGTCCACAATTAGGTGATACATGTGACATCGTTTCTTTCCTGAACATACGTGACATTTGGCATTATTGAAACGTATGCTTTGTCCACAAGTAGGGAACAATCTCAGAGGTAGTGAAGCAATATTCCGCTGAGAAACGTGCGTCTTCAGATATTGTTGGTAACAGATAGGGCTGTACAACATGAGCTGACAATTTGGGCAATGCACCCCTTGCTGTCCTTCGTCCTGACAAGGATGAGAAGCCAAACATCTCCAACATTTTGATCTACAATGCGAGTGTTGCTCTCAATTTTTATACCCTTAGTCACATGTCTCGCAATATTAAATGTATTCGAGAAATCCGGTAATGCTAGTAATGGCTTCGAATTGTTCATCGTGATAATAGACGTGAATGTATTTTCCGTCTTTGAAATATTTGCCTCGAACAAACAGAGGTCCCTGCACTTCTTGAGGTTACACTTTCAAAGTGTAACGAGGAGCCAAGACGTTTTGGAATGTTTCCTTTTTTGAATGCCACATGATGTTTTGTTAGTTATCGCCGCTTGTAGTAACTGAGTTCAGCTTCACTTTGTTCACTTCGGTCCAATTGGTGAATAGTTTTCCGGGCACTTTCCCATTCTACCGTGTTGTTTATGTTGGCATACGTTAGTTTCAACTCGATGGCACGGCGTAAGCACATCTGGTCTTGAGTTTGTATTAATTAGGACAAGGTTCGTATTGGTGCTACTACGGTCTTCCACCAATAACACCTTTTTGAGTCCTGTCCCTTGAGCTTGAGAAAGAGACACGTGAGTAATAAAAAGTGTCGCTTTTCCATCGGTGATGTGAAAAGTGTCGTTAGCTTGTTGCACGTGCCTTGTCAATCACTTGGAAGGTGTCAATTCTGCCGGGTTGCTACACCTGATCCAAACAGAAGACTTTAAACTGTCGTGATGAAAGAAAAGTCTCAAACAAGTGTCTGCTTTTGGCTTCACATTGCCGATTCATTTTGGTTAACAAAGAATCCTACACCTTGGTGATGGACCATTCTGCTTTCTCCAACGGTACTACGGACTTCAAATCTTTACATTTCACTGTGTACGTGTAAGCCGTAGGTCTAAATTTTGTAAAGAAGTGCTTTTCTGACTCTAAAATATGGAAGTATTTTTGATGGTTTTCTGTTGAACTTTGTCTGCGTGTAGACTCTCTGGGTCTGGATTCGGGTTAATATATGTAATATTCAAAATAACTGGCATGAATATGAGCCAAGACTTTAGTTACTGTGCGAGGCGATAATCATTTTTATGTCGCTTACCTTCTTCTCCTTTTACACGGCAAGATGCAGTCGTTTCATCTTGACTCCAAAATGTCATACCAGTGTATATAAAGGGATACTGTCGTCCCTTCCATTTTTCATTCACTGTCAAACAGACCACAACGATGGAAGAGCCATTACTTGTCGAACTGCTGATCAGAGCTTTGCGTGGTGTCATACGAAAGTTTTCATCAGACAAGCCGACGGACTACTCTCGCGTATTTCGATATAAAAGTCAAGTTACTTCGTATAAATGTAAGGAGAATGAACATTAGTCTCCAAACCGCTCTAAGAAACAACAGGGACAAGAGGAGGGGGAGAGGGATTCCTAACAGGTAAAGGAAGAGCTACCTTCCCCAACTAAAGAACCCAGACACGCTCAGAATGTCAAAAAAGAAGTCGAGACGAAAATGAGGAAGAGGTATAAAAGCTGGGGAGCTGTGATGTGAATTAAATTGAAACCGTTGTACTAGACAGAAAGTAACGTCTGTTGGTTTTAATTTGTTTTAAACTTACACACTAACACAAGAACATCATGAGGTAAAATAGGGCTATTGAGATTTAATTGATTTTGAAATATAATTGAATACTATCTCGTTTCTAAACAAGTGACTGGCCCTGAAAAGACACATTGGGTGTTTGTTTTCTTAATTAAAAACTCAGGAACAAGACGAAATAAGCTTGAATTGCCTTAAGCCTTTGCCAAGCCCAAGGCCGAATTATGGACTGGCTCCTGTGGATGACTTGGTATAAATCAATAGTGTAGGTATCTTCGGCGTAGTAACAGGGTTGTGTTGTTTGCCACTTGAAGATTGTTTCCTCTTGTGTCGTAATAAAATAAGTCTAATACAATTGTTTCAGAATCCTTAACTCAGTCAACATGTATAAGAGTACCGTCACCGTTTGACTTTCATTTTCCTCCTTCTCTCCTAGACCTTGTCTCTTTACTGCTGCTTCTTTTTCCTGTCATTTCCTTCTTTTTACCTTTTCTTGGTGATGTTGCTGTTTAAATTAGACGACGTGTGGTAAGGAAGGAGAATGCGGTAAAGGTTCTGGTAGCAGAACAAATTCTTGCAAGGAAGAAAGAAAATCATCTACATCCCAATTAAAATCGGTATATTCTGGAAGGAGAATTGTGTTGACTTTGGTAGCCACTGCTGTACCATCCCTTCTCGTCACCACGGACGATGCACCCCAATTCATCGTCTTCTCAGTTTAGTTTCCGTCATATTCGAACTCCTTTGCATAGATTCACCGCGCACAGACGCCAACGCACTTTTAAAGATAATATGAACTCAAAGACATCTCTTAGAATTGGGAGATTTCGCACTGTGATTGTAGTAAGGCGGGTTAGAAATGGTGAACGAACTCATTTCTATTTAGATCCACTCTTCCACGATAAATGACCGCAGTTCACTGCATTCCCTTTATCTTTTCTCGTCACAAGATGTGGACAAACATAGAACCGTCTACTCTCGTATCGTCAATGATGATCTTCACAGAATTACCCATGTATGTGAAATCAACTTCGACAATACGAGTGTTTGGAAAAGAATAATTAATTTGGAGAGAAATGGCTTTTTGAAAAGAGTATATGTATACAGTCTAGAAATCAGAAGACGTTTGAGGATGAGAAGCAGACCTAGGCGTCGCCCTCTATGTTAACGAAATGATGTTGACATAAAACCCAATGGTCCTTTTGAGGGTCACTTATGCCTCGAAAAGATTTGCTTTCTGACCTAAATAATTAATTTAGTCGTTTGTATAATTGTATAATTGCTTGTGACTGTATATTGTATATTGTATGAATTATAAAAGTCGAAGTCTATGTCCCACTCTTTGGTACCTATTGAGGTCAGCTCGGTACACACCTGTTCCGACAATTGTTGCAACATTGCTACCAATCTTCAGTACCGTGATGTCACCACACCTGTTCATATTGTCCCTATGCAAAACCTAACGTACATGCCACTTTACATTGTTCGTACGGAGACCCAATCGTCCTGATGATCAATTCTCCTTGACGATAGATTTGTCCACGGGTTGGTGGTGGGGTAGTGATGGTGGTGGGAGTGGTCTATAATGTATTTTCCTATTGACTCCAGGGTGCCAAAGACTACTAAGTATGTGACACAATCATGTTAAATCGCAAAAACCTTCGCGGATCTTTAAATAAACTAGAGGATTTGAAGACAGTTGGATAACTGTCAGTCAGGAGATAAAAGAAAAAAGAAAATTATGTATCATGTCTCAACGCTGAAAAACGTATTGGCTCCAGTAATTAATAAGCACCCCCCCCCCATAGGTGCGAGTACTCAAACGTGTGAGTACTCATAGTAACTCGATTAAGTTTTGGTGCAAAATGACAAACGAACGGTTCTTATGTAAGCCATTATGTTTGGCTTGGACAAATTTATTTAATTTAAGGCCGGATAGTACACATTTCTGAATGAAGAGCAACATGTATGTGTTGTTAATAGACAATTTGTTTATAGTTTAAACTAAGGATTGATTTTCATTGGCGAAATAGATTCGTTTATTGTTTTCGTCTTTTAGCCAGACCGCAACTGCCAGAACGATGTTATATAATTCCAACGCAAGAGAAAATACAATTATACGTCGATGTCCGATCCCAATGTCCAAAGACATGATGTGCAGTTAGGAACTCACTGTATCTCATTAGAGCCAGAGTTATATGTGTACAAGTCCAATGAGTAGGAAGTCTTCCAACGATCAAGCAAGAACACTAATCTATCCTTAATACCTTTTAAATAGGCAGTCTTTTGTCTAGTTACCTAAGAATATCCGGCCTGGTAATATTAATGGGCCACAAATTCAACTGTACCTATGATATACTGAAACTCTTTAAGCGTGAGTTTACTTTGAGTCTAATAGTATTGGACCAGTGGGTTATATTGTTCTAGAATGTCTGTGGGAAGGCGAACCTTCTTTTTCACCGAAACCAATTTGTAACAGTGCTAGAACATGGCTGGTGATGGGGACAGTGTTTTATATGTAGTCAGGAAAGCCGAAAGCAAACTGTCGGAAACCATATACTTTGTCTGGAATTAGGTACGAGTTGCATATATAAAATACGTCCAAAATATGTGTTATTGATAAATTAGTGTTTGCTATGCATTGCAGAGAGTGGCTACGTCTCTCATACACCATTCAATTCATGTATATGGGACACATTATTAATGAGAACATTTTCGTTGTCATTTTCGTTTCTTTATTAATGACCATTATTGTAAATTTATTTTAATAATAGTTATACACCTCTACTGTTTGACAACTGGAATTGTAAAATCGACACAGGTGCGACAAAAAGGAATAAATGAGTTAATCAAAATGCAGACATCTAGGTGGACGAAGGTTAGTATAATTTCCGTGATCTCTTTCCTTCCGACGCCACATCGCACCAATTCGTTTTCATTACGATTTACAGGTTCATGCCTTCAATATTGACGTTGTAACAAACTACAAACGGAATGGCCCAGTATATGTGTCGTGTAGGATTTTACAAAGAAAAAGTGAAACAGATGTGGAATGCAAAATGGACACATAAACAAAATGAAACATTCAGGGCAATCGGCCTGGGAATAATTCCGTCGAAACGGAAATCCTCTTAGCATGAAAATAACTCATGCACAAATAAAATATTCCTTTAAAAAAAGAAAAAGTGTTCGTAAGAAATAAATAGGCACGGCAAAAGGGTCAATAGCAGGTACAATCCCCACGCAGGTTTATGGCGATCAAGCATTGCATCCGGACGCTTGACAGAACATTTGAAACGAAACTTTACATATATTTGCCATTTACAGTGTTATATAAATGTGATAGGCAGACAGACAGACAGATAGACAGATAGACAGATAGACAGACAGACAGACAGATAGACAGATAGATAGATAGATGGATAGATAAATGCGTGTGTGATGTCAAGAGTTCACATTTCATTAATTTCATAACATGATAACTAGAAACAATCTGCACTTTCCAACTAGTACATTCCGACATTTTGCTTGGGTGTCAGGAAATCAACATGCATGGCTATGTAAAAAAAAAAAAACCATTTATAACTTATACTGTTTTTCTTAGCGCAAGAAATGATAGGGCTTTATAGCACATAACCAATTTTTATTTACTCTAATTTACACATGTAATTTTTATATATAACACGTGTAATAAAAACCGACTGACGTCACGAATAATGCCGTATTTCCCACTGCTTACGAGCCTTATATAAAATATCAGTATCTGTAGAAATAAATGGAATATTCTTGCACATTTCAAATGAATTTGTGAACGTCGTCAAATAATTATAATCTTGCGATAGAAACAAAGATAGAATTTATTAAACTCATTTCGTAAATTTAATTCAAAGGTCACAATCTGTTGCCACATACTCAATTTGCCACATAACCTGGGCAATTATTAGAGCCATAACATTATTGCACGGTGTCATAATACTTAGCGTTGTCTCATAGCTGCTCTATTTAGTAGTATACGTTCAATGAAAATGTCAACTGGCTGTTCATTCAAAATAAATATTTTTACAACTAATTTAGGAATAAAAAAAATACCACATACTTTCTGAAATGTGTGAGGACTGATTTTATTCAGCTAGTTTCAAAACATTTTCTCCAATATGGGCATTAACATGGGATTATTACCATATATGTTTTCATGTGAGATTCATACCATATTGACACTCATGTGAGATTTGTACCATATAGACTGTCATGTGAGATTCCATATATACGGTGTATTTCCTAATTAGCGGCATCATATCTCTTAGGTGGAAGGTGCAACTCTAAAGACCCAACATTGTTACAGTTAAAACAAACGTTGCTTTAACAGTCGGGGTTTAACTTCCCTCGACCTGTTACAATTCCGTCCCTTCTTGTCTAAGATAATGTGGTAATACTCTTGTAACCGAGTGCAATACATGCTGTATATCACTTGAACGACAAGCACCTTGAAAATATGCTAAAAATAGGCAAACCGACGTATCTCTTCCTGTAATGCAATTCATTTAAACTGTTTTAATTATTGTTTAACTCTTTCGCGCAGCTAGGAACCAACAAAAACCCCAACATAAAAAGCTATTCTTTGCGTACTGAATCCGTATCAGTAACAACCCCGTACACGAGTTTACAGATAAGACACTTTAAACGCTTGTATATATATGTAATGGTTTGCTAGAATCGTAAACATTCTGTATTGTATTAAATATTGAACCCTTGAATACGATTACTTAATATCATGATCCGAAATGTTGTCTATTCATCCAAACGTATTTAGAGCTCGCGTTCGAACACTTTAAACCTTTATAACTTTAAATGGAAGTATTTGAAAAAGATAACACATTTCTATATTACATAGAAATTGACGAGTTTTTCATTGATGTTCACGTGAATCAATTATCCGTTATCATACCTAAGTTTAAGGTTTCCTTCTCGAAACCGAGTTTCGTACTAAAACTATTTTGTGAATACGAAATAAGATACCGACTAAATTATTAACCCCCAATAATCACTAGTACTAACGTATATTCTACAAATGACAGCATATACGTAACAGTAAGCTAAACCTGAACGCTCGGATGAACAACAAGAACTGATCGATCAATGCTATCTCTCTGCCTGACTGTGTTCGAATCACGGACTCGGCGAATTTTAGTATGTGAGAAAGCTTCAAGTGCATCAACTAATATGTCATTGTTATATGTGTCATTGTTACATGTGTTATTTGATTTCTTACTCCACTAATCATACTGATCTGTATTGAGCTTAGAAATGACATTTAACCACTACAAAAATAAAATGAAATAGTCATCCTATATTGTATAACGCAGTTTTTTTATATACACTACAGTCTCTTTATAACTTTGCCAGGTTATAAATGAACAGATTGCCTGCATGTATGTAAATGTTGTACGCATGAAAAAATGAAACACGTCTTAAAGTTAAAAAACTTTATGGATGATTCTTGTTAGATGCAGATTCACCAACGAATATGATTATTATGATAATAATATTGTTCAGTAGTTCCGATAATATTAAGCCATATGTTAAAAATAACTCCATGTGCGGGCACGAGTAAAAAGCATTATCTGATTTGTACATGGCGTTGTTAAATGCCATCCATGGATGTAGTCATTATATATTCGGCTGAGTTGCCCCTCCTTTTAAATGTCTGGTTCTGGGTGTCTGATCTTGGCATAAGAGCTCATAACTGTATTAAAGAATCGTAGGAATCGAAGGGTTCTTGATTTTGATTTGGATGAAGGCGATCGTTATCTCGTTTTGGGGGACAAGAGCTTCTGCACCAATTGGTCTGCAGAGAACGATGAGAGTTTCTTCAGAGATCTGGCAGAGAAAGATGGGCGTACCATGCTTAGTAGTTTTATTGTCTTCCGACAGAGCGGTATGTTTGAAGATATTGTGTTGCCATCCATAGGACTCCACAGCTTATATGTACCAAATATATTTCGGTGGATGGATGTATCAGTTCTGCTAACCCCACAATTATTCAGTATCTGTATTCGACATAAATTCTGAATGTATTCGGTATCATTTTCTGTGTGAACATTATGTCGGTCCTACTTGTAGATCAAATATTATCTGTACTTGTTCAAATTCCATGGTTTAGTCTCATGTGGTCTGTTACATATTCATAGCTGTGTAAATCCATAATGTGATCAGAAAAAGTGATAGATTAATCAGTGCTTTTTTTCTGTTTCGTTTCAAAATATTGATCATCCATGGCAATAAATCCATACGCGAATCATGCATAATTTCAACTCATTAATAATTGTCGATTGTGCGGATTTGTAAGTCGTATATTATGATTAATTCAATTTATGAACACTGCCATTATCTTTTATTGGTTGTTTAACTCAGTACGCATCTTATGCATGGCAGGAATTTATGTGCGTGAGTTTAGTGTCAGATTTAATAATTTCTCAATCATTACAGAAATCAACATCTTATTCTACAAATAGGTTTCAGTGTCCTCGCCATAATCTGATTCCAACACAAAAAAACTGTTAAAATTCACAGCTAAAATATTTTGAACTATTCAGCAGTTAACTACTGCAAAGTTTATAGTTACTAAACTCTTCGAACGTTATTTAACTAAGGGTTCAGTTATGTACGTAAATTTAACGGGGAAAGGCGCACTAAACAATTAATATAAATGACAATTCTCAACCCGATGTAAAAATATTGAAACAATATAAGTAAAGTTTTGAACCAATAATATAAATAATAATAATAATAATAATAATAATAATAATAATAATAATGATAATAATAATAATAATAATAATAATAATAATAATAATGAAGACTTTGTATAGCGCCTAATCTTTAGAGACTCTAAGCGCTTTATAACATCTATAATAATGTGACTACACGACAAAAAAACAATAAACAAAAAGCACGAAAATGGAGTACATAAAAATATGCTGAAAACATTATACAAAACATTATTGGTCTCTAAGTTTTGTTACCGCAGTCGAAAAAGATGGAGTTTTAAGAATATTCTTAAATGGGACCTCTGTGTCTTTGTGACTAATTTCAATGGGAAATTCGTTCCACTTCGCCGAACCATAGTATGCAAAAGAACGTTGTAGATTAGACTTCGTTTTCATAGTGGGAACAATGAGTATACGATTGTAAGAAGAGGAGCGGAAGTATCTTGCTGGTGTATACACATTGGTGAGGCCGGATATGTATGTTGGATTGGAGTCTGTCATTGAAACATAGCACAGAGAACACATTTTGTGTTTGATTCTGTTTCGAATGGATAGCCAGTGCAGGGCACAGAGCAGTGGTGAGGTGTGCTCTGATAGAGGTACCTAAAACAATATTCGAGCAGCTGTGTTTTGAACGTTTTGAAGTTTCTGGAGTAAATATTGTGACGAACAAGACAAAACTGAGTTAGAATAGCCCAGTCTTGAAAGTACTAATAAACACACAAGTGTTTTAGTGGCATCAACTAAAAGATATTTGCGAATTGAACTGGTGCGTCTCAGTTCAAGATGTGCAGCCTTGCATATGTTCGTGGCATGTTGGTGCAAAGCGAGAGTATTATCTAGAGTAACACCTAGGTTTTGTACTGACTGTGATAATTTAATGTTGGTGTTGCTGATATTTATTGTTTGTGGAAAATAATGTAAATGAGAAAGTCTGTGTTGTGATCAGAATAGCCTCCGTTTTATCATCATTCATCTGCAACTTGTTACATGTCATCGACGATTTCACATCAGAAATGTCCTTCTCCACTCCTTGGATGGTAGCATCAACTTCAGTTTGGTGGCTAGACTTGTATATTTGGGTGTCATCAGCGTACAATTGGTGAGACACTGAGTGATGGTCTATGACACTTGAGAGAGGCTGAGTGTATACAATGAATTGAAACAGGTCCAATAACAGACCCAAGTGGAACACCACAGCATAGATCAACTGGGCTGGAATGTATTCCATTTGCAGGTACAATTTGTGTCCTGCTGACTAAGTAGGACTTGAACCACTCTAAGGTTATATTCTGAATGCCAAATACATGATGGAGACGTTGAAGTAATATGTCATGCTCTGTTGTGTCAAACAAATCCAGGAGGGTGAGGACTATAATCTTTCCACTATCTAAAGCAGAGGGAATGTCATTAAATACTTTCAGAAGAGTAGTTCCGTACTTTGGCAATGGTGAATTGCAGACTGTGCATTGCTTAAAAGACT
This sequence comes from Unio delphinus, assembly GCA_029339505.1. Taxonomy (NCBI): domain Eukaryota; kingdom Metazoa; phylum Mollusca; class Bivalvia; order Unionida; family Unionidae; genus Unio; species Unio delphinus. The sequence goes on from JAQISU010000193.1 coordinate 556,158, forward strand.
CTTTGAATTCAAATGAGATATAAGTTGGGTTAGAACAACTTTTTCTAAGATTTTGTTATATGAATGGGAGATTAGAAACTGGGCAGTACCCCTTTAAACCGTTATGGTCATGTTAAGTACTGTATTGGGATAATTTTGCTAAATGGACTATGTTTGTGACGTTCGTTTTAGCAGCTTAATAGATTTGTTTATGAATAGTGAGTCTGGTGGAAAGCAAAATATTCTGCTTTTCGGCGATAACGTTTAGCAGTGCGAACCTGGTCCCTAACACTGCTATACCATGGAGAATACATTTTGTGTTGATACTTTGCATTTGGTGCCTGGGGCATGTTTTTCAAGCAATGAACGCAGGCAGTTATCGAGTTGTTTTGCTGTAGCATGAAAGTAAGTTGTTAGGGCTTCTTGGATGTCATGTATGAATTTGGTTCATTCATCATACGGAGGTTTCTCTTAGTAGCAAATAAAGATGGAGAGTTAGAGACTGATACATTGAAATTGCATATAATGCAGAGGTGATCTGATTGCAAGTTCGTGGGATACAAGTATGGATTGCAGAATATTATCATCAGGTGTATGAAGAATTTAGTCTAATTTGTGACCAAGTTGATATGTGGGTTGGTTAACTGACTGTTTAAGATTGAAAACATGAAAGGAATCTAGTAGTTTTGACGTGTATGACAGAAGTCAAAGTGAAAGTTGAAATCTAGAATAATTAGGTTGCCACTATATATACATATATATATATATATATAGATATATATATATATATATATATATATATATATATATATATATATATATATTATTGAGAGAGAGAGAGGGGAAAGTGGAAAAGAATATCGATATTATACCATTTCCTACAAATCTAACAAGCTCAAGAGTAATCGATTATCTCGTGGAACAGTGTTGATACAACGACCTTTAAAGTCAGTCAGAAATTTTTCGTTGTCAAATGTTTAGCAATTTATTAGAATGCTTTGTATTTATTTAATCCAACAATTGCTGCCTTTTTCAAGCTAGAAATCATTTTTTCAAATATTAGTTGTTAACATGTATCCCTTTTATGAGGCTATTAAATAATATAGAACCGTTCTGTCAGTATGTGTGGCTGCGTTTTTGTATACATGATTAGTAATTTAGTGTAGTGTATATCAGGTTTAATCTCAGTAGGATAACAAATTTAGTAAATTGCGTGTATGTAGATTTTGGTCGCAAGGGGTATTGTTTTCCCTGACTGCCTGGATAATTCTATATATATGCGGACATAAGTCATAATAAAATATTCCAGTCAGAACGAAAATATGAATCATATATTCTGACTTAATATTCATTATAATTCCTTATTCCGTTGATAATATTTAAAATTTAAAATGAATTTTTTTCGTTTGCAATGCAAGTGTAGGATTATTTTTCTTTGATGCCAATCATAGTATATTTCACTATATGTCTATGCTGAAAGGCATGAACTATCTATAGATTATAAATATGTCAATATTTTGCAGGAAACATTGTTAATAATTAATACATTTCTCAGTAATGTGTATGAACATGAATGCTTTCATTTCGTTGATTTTTATATGTAATGCTTTATTTCGTTACGATATTTGTTTTTTCGTACATCTATTAAGACGCAAAAATATAACGGTGTACACCTTACGTCGATGACTTAAACGACCTTCGCAAACGAAAACGGAGCAAACTAATTGAAATATAGAGTGTTTATTTACGTATCACATCCTCGTACAAGATAACCCGAAACGTTTGTTTATAGCCATTCAACTCATCTGATGAGCTTAAGTGAAGTATAATTAAAATGGTGTGCCCTGGCAAATACGCCAATTCGATCTGCAATAAAAAAAATATGAGTTAAATATAAAACAAGGTGTAAGTAACGTATTGCTGATATAAAATTTAATACTTGCTATTACGTTTGCATTACTGTGATAGAATGGTCTATAATGCTATTAAGAGAAGAAAAATATTGCAAATGAATGAATGATGTAGAACCCTTCTGTCTCTGCTGATAGTAATGTTACAACTATTAAATCTGCTACGATATCCACTACGTCTACTATTGATAGAAACAAGTACAGGAATAATAATAATAATAATAATAATAATAATAATAATAATAATAATAATAATGATAACAATAATAATAAAATAATGACAATAATAATAATAATAATAGTAATAATAATAATAAAATAATGACAAAAAAAATAATAATAATAATAAAAATAATAATAATAACAATAATAATAATAATAATAATAATAAGTAGTAGTAGTAGTAGTAGTACTAGTAGTTGATGTAGTAATAGTACAAGACAAGACATGTATTAATGATCTAAAAAATATTTGAAGTAAAAGCTCGAAGTTAAATCAATGTTGGATACAATTGTCGAAAGTTAGTTTTTGAGGTTATAATTATCTATTCTGAGTTATATGCACATCGATACATGTGTCTACCCATCAAATTAGTTTTACATCCCTCAACAAACAAGCATACTTGAAATCGTATACATATACTTTTTCAACGGTACATAATAAATCCAGACATAACAAGGTAACTACGTGGATGAAAGATATCTTTACACTAAAAGAAAGTAGATTCTGAAAGACATTTCAAACCTTTGGATGCTATTTGATGTGTACTGTTCATCTGAACATGTTATTACTGTTTAATAATTTACAAAACATCGTGTAAAGTATAGAAACTGTATTTATGCATATATGACAGCGGATATGAATAACTGACAAAACTGCGTTACAGAACAGTTATAGTTTTAAGTACATTTGTACTTGTCAGTTGCCACGGCTGTCTTCCTATTTCAATGATGTAATAGGACAGGAAGTAATAATTTTTTTTTACAGTCACTTTATATGTACTTGCCTCTCACTATCTCACATTTATCATCATTGCAAAGACCGTCTCCACAGCAAATATCGCAAATGTTGAGTTGCCTTTTTTGTGTTGGTATCATCCGTATTTCACCATACTCCTGAAGATGCTGACGATCAACGCCAGTGGTGACGTTTTGCGAGTTTTCTAGTTCTACTATCGTAAGTAGTTGACATTGCTGAAATTGACAGTTCAAAGCTTATAGTGAAATTACTTTAGCTGGGTCAAAGTAATTTAAACATCAATACAAGAAAGACTATTATAACATCTAATAACAAATGGACAAGCTTCAAGAAGCTTGTAAAACAATCATTAAATATATTTATAATATGGAGCCATGTCATTGTAGTCCAGAATTGGCTCTTGGATGAATTGCTTGCTTATTATATCCGAAGGAGTTTGGTGTAAATGAGCAGTCCACAAAGTCGGTTAAATTGCTTCATTCTTAAGGGACCTTGTTTGAAACTTAGAAACGTTTGCAAATATACACGACCATTAAGTATCAAATTTGCACATGGATGATCTGCCGATACAAATTTTATCAGCATTTCTCAATGAAAGTAAGGATCTTTGATAGAAGATGTATGTATTGTTTCTAAACGTATTTTGTTTAAAATACATATATGACCGAAACATGTCGAAACATATAAAATAAAATGTTATAAATTATAAATCTGCCATCACATAATGCGACCGTCTCTACATTCAATATGGTGTATTCTACACAGCTTCCCATTTATCGATAATACATTTTTGACAACATGATTGTTTTCCACTATAAATGTTAAATAACAAGAACATCAATTTAATGTAATGAATATAATTACTGTTACAGAAAATGTTCCAAATTATGGCGAGGATGCGACAGACAAGAATGGTGTTGCAGTTAATAAGCCATGCCATTTACGAAACTGCAATTATTGTCAAGTAATATAACCATTACATCATAAGTAAATTGTATTACACTTCATATATTTCCAATTGTCTTTTCACTTCTTACTAAAATTTGTTTCGATACATATATGTTGGGACAAATATTTTAAAAGCTTTATATTTGTAATCTGTACAATGACGGGACATGATGTCCAAATAATTGCCAACCCTAAATGGGCTTTTACAGTGTTAGATACATTAGTTTAGTTCACCGGTAGTTCAATTTTGGCCTAATCAATTATATTTCGAGGATTTCTGATGGTTAAGGCTAGTAAAAGTTCTTTCTGACTACGATAGAGCGGATTTCATTTCTGGTACGCAAGGTAAAGTCCCAGACGCTCATACAATTAATAATGCACAATTCTATAATTATAAATATATATTCAAAAGTAGAGTTTTGTTACATATTATAATTCTAAGAGCGATTGTCCTTCCTAATAAATATAATGTTTGAGAAGGAATAAATAAGTTTTTAGTATATCCAAGTGCGATGTACATTTGGTTTCATTTGTTTACCTGTTTGCTGGTTTTAGATTTTCATTTTGTTCCATTGTTTGATATTTTAATTTAATATTGTTTATTGGACTTGATGTTTTAAGAATTAAGTTCATGTCTTTTTGCCTTGACCTATTTAATTTTCATTGGTAAGCACATAATAATAGAAACACAGAAAATATACCTTGATTCAGAGCGAGTGACAAGTTTAGCAAACAACGTTTTTATTTTCTTTTCATTTTTTTCTCAGAATAACTAAAGTTAAGTTAAGGGCATACCTGGACTACATGATATTTATCATGTAACAAACTTCCATTTCTTAAAGGTTGACCCCAAATCGGGCATCTGTTTGGAGTGCTAGTTAGGCTTATTAATTGTGTATTGAAAAATAATTGTCAGTCTTGCCTTAACCTTTGAGACGTCCAGGCGTTTTATGTTGTGTCCAGTTTGGGGATATTATTTTATTTTCTTCAAATTATTTTGAATTTATGTGATTGTTATTTGCGGGAAATACTAGCGGTCTAACTTAATTCTTGGACAAAGACATTTATTACAATTTATACAGAATTCGAAAACTGGAATAATATTTGCTGTAATTCAACAAGAGACGGTTGGTACTACAGCACTTTGTAGGTTACAATAGACGTCGTCGTCATCCTTTTGAATTTCATCGGGATTCGAATTCAGTTTCATTCAGGACTTTATATTACCGTGGCTTATTTTTTTATTGGATTCATTTTGTATTTATTAGTAAAACCTACTTTCTTTCTCTCCTTTCTCACTTGAGATCCCAGGGAGAAAAATCATTTTTTTTTAATTTTAGAAAGCTGCTTACCTTAACTCTTTTCTGTTATGTTTGTAAGATCGTAGACTCGTAACACATAAAAACTGCTTCTAACGTCCTATAATTGGACTCGGGTTAAGTTAAACGATCTGTATAGATTGATGAGAGCGTTTTACACGTGCCCATCTAAATTGCTAGATATCAGAGGTATGGTACGGACTAGTGAATTCAACATTTAATGTATCGCACATCTAACATGATATTTGCATTATTTGATTCGAATAATAATAATAAATAAGAACAAGTTTAAATCCAGAATTTCTATGTATATTTACTCATATCATTATAATGATACAAGTGCTTGCAGCAGGGTGTATCCCATGTTACATGCATCCCTCAGGCTTCCATATATTGCCAAATGCCTTAGTTTCACTTTCCATTTTTGATGTGTGGTAAATTGGCCATGTTCGTGCAAGCATGACCTTTATCACAATGCCCTTTGGATACTCAATTGGAAAAGTGACAAAAACATGTTCATAACAACATAAAAAACCAGCGAACAGTTACTGAGGAACATTCGCACGATCGCAGCCATCAGTAAAGAGAAATAATGAGCAATAATGTCATTGATTTATATGGACCAATCCGAACCATAAAGTGATATCTTCACATGCTGTCATATCAAAAATGCTAAACTGCTCATAAGATATGTAAATTGTGCAGACTATGAGATAAACATTATGTACCTGGTTAAATATTAGTGGATATAAATTTGGCAGTCTAATACTATAAACAGTTCACCAACCTAAAATCTTAAAAATTGTTATTAACCCTGGGTCTTCATTAACATGCTTTAAAGACTCGTATTATTATATTTATCGATTTAAAAGTTCTTTAAGGTATGTCTGCATTTATTTAGATCAGGAGCTGGATAATTTCAGTGTGCATTAAATCAATAAGCCAAGCATTTTTAAATGTTTCCCACTCGAAACATCCCTATTTAGCAAATTGAAACACTATTTGTCAGAGTTATTACAAAACTGGCATAATTACTTTCAACTAACTGAGATTGACAACAATCGTCATATAAAATGTATAAAAAGGGAACGGAGTCTTTTCATGCTAGATACCTATCCAAACGTAATTCACATGCAAACGAATGCATTAAATTGGTACATTTACTCACCAACAGCGGATGGCAACCAAACTCATAGGATTCGACCCCGGCGGTATTTCTCGTTGTCACACGACAAACCTGTAACAAATCAAAACTGATGTTACATAGTATGATAACATTTCAGAATTTTAAACAACAAACCCGAACTAATTGGTATTTATTTAATTTTAGTATAACAATAAGTAGCAGAATAAGTAGAGAACATGAAAATAACTAGTTAATTTCAGTTAACCGTAAGACATCTCTCTTGGATTAAGAATTGAAAGTTTATATACACTAAGAAGAAAAAAACAATAAACCTCAACAATATGCAATGTAAATGTTAAGACTATGATGTACCCATATATAGACTAATGTGTTTGATTCCTGATTATTGATTTTGGTATCTAATGCGAGTTATGTACGTACTGTTTATCATTATCACTTACTTTCATCGATGACAAAAAAACCTATTGAACACAAAATTTAATTTTAAAAAATGAACACATATCGCACAAACAATTCAATTTTTAAAAAGGAAACTCTATCGCATACAAAATTAATTTTTGAAAATGAACACCTAACGCACACAAAATTTAAATTTGGAAAATGAACGCCTATCGCACAAAAAAATAAGTTTTGTATATAAACACCTATCGCAACATAATTTAATATTAATGAATATTTCAATGTGTAGGTAATTGGATATCAGACGATCCCATTCTAGGAGGATTATTTATGTGTAATGGTTCTACTTTAGCCTTGTAGACAAAACTCATCCGTAGGTGAGTTGAGTGCATCTGCGACATGATGGATCTATACAACATGTTTATAATTGCCTTAGCTTCCTATTTAGGCTTCGTTTTCCATGTTTTTACCAATTTTAATACAGAATGTTGCATCCTCTTGTTATTCTTTGTTCATTCAAGTAATATTTCAACAATCAACGAATTAATGTGCTAGTCTAGGATGCTGACTGAAAATGACGATGTGTGACTCTTGATCTGATATAGTTACCTCATCGTCAGCACAGAATTTGATTTTTCGGCACCTATGTACATCAAGGACATCCCCTTGCCTTGCGTCATCATCATCACTACAATGATAGCACTGGTTGTTATAAACGCTTTCTGTAATATGACATAAGAAGTTACATAACAAATGTGGTCCCATATCACATTTTGCGTAAAAAGAACACACGTTGAATAAAAAAAAATATCACTCTATCACTCAAAATTGTATTATGTTTGTACCGTTGAAATCGCAAGTTAAAGGTCACTGGCCATACTCTTACATTTATATGTATATATCATAGTTGTATTACTTTAATAAAAGTAGTCATACTTGCACAAATTTTGTTTTAATTTTGAAGTGTAAAGATGATATAATAATTTGATTACTCGAAAATTAAGTATAGAATGATGTTATCTCCCCTTACATAAGATTTCCCACCTATATCGGACGCCAACTGGAATGACGTACATTTATCCCCAGAAGAGAAAGTATACGCTTCTTGTTGATAAATTATTACCTTATTACCTTATTATTTTTATTATTATTATTATTATTATTATTATTATTATTCTAATTAGTAGTAGTAGTAGTAGTAGTAGTAGTAGTAGTAGTAGTATTCATATATACGTCAATATTTGTCGTTAATGTAAAAAAAAAATACAATTAAAACGTAAGTGTCTTTCAAAATTTTTAATTTAAATTGGTTACGTATATGTGGTCTTTAGTATATATAATATAATTTAATTTTAGCTGCTTGTCCTGGTTGTACTTGATGTTTTTATTTTAAACCGTGAATTGAAATATGGCGTAATGACACCTTTCATCATGTTAACTTGGTCGGAAAGTGTTCCGTAGTGTGGTATCTTTTTGTCATGTATGTATTGGTAACGTACGTATTATTAAGCATTATTTATGCTAAAATTAGTCGAAATATTACTTGATAGATTAATCAAGATATAATTCTCAGACATTTATGAAACGTGATTACATTTCCGAAGGGTTTATTCAATCCAATGACTTTGATTTCATATTATTAGGTTGTATTATTTATAATAAAACGTACAAGTCAATTTTGAGCGCCTTTTATACTCACAAAACCCCTTGTTTTACAAAAAAAAAAATCGCCGTGCATAAATAGTATTACCTATGTAGCATGACCTTTTTGGAATGATAGACGTATATTAATACAGCAAAAATGTATGCATTAAGGAAAGAAACGTATGTAATCAGTTAACGTGCCAGCGACATTGATTTGTCCTGTTTCGATTGCAGGGACAAACTTGGAGACCTAATCATGTTTTGTATCTTATATGTTTTCAGCATGTCTTTATGTTTTTCAATTTCATTGCTTTTGTGATTTGTTTTTCTTTTGTGTATTATTATTATTATTATTATTATTATTATTATTATTATTATTATTATTATTATTATTTGTGCATCATTAGTGTATTTGGGTGTAGAACGCGTGAACATGGTGCTATTATATATTAATAAATAACGTAATCTTGTTTATTTTACATCGGTAACTTAGTAGTGAAATATATTTTAAACTTCTCTTTTAAATTTAAATAGTGTGTTATTATTTAGAAATAATAAAAGAATAAAAGAATAATAAATAAACTAAACGATGTAGTACGACTGATCTTTCAGAAATTCTGCGCATAAGCCATGATGATTAATTCGATTGCAACCGCATTTCTTGAGTAGGCATCATTAATGGTTTTTTTTATTGAGTTCAAGCATCATTTGTTAATTATAGCAAATCTCATTGAAAAATCAGATTAAATTGTTCAGTTAGAGAGATAATAACATAACTCTTTGCCTTATTGATGGTCAGCGCCAATTCAGTGGATTTCGGGTTATAAAAGTCAATGTCATAACGTCATCTCAGTATGACTTAGGTTATTATGTTGGAACCATTTTATATCTAAATCTGCAGACATGCCATATTCTCTCTTTTTTTCCAAATAAAATGCAACTAATGATTTCAAGAGCAGAGCGAAAGGGACAGATAACACTTATTTTTCGTTAAGTACAGAATCGGAGTTAATCAAATGAAAAAGTTAAAAACAAATTGCAAATCTTATAGATTAATAAGTTACTAAGTTGCAGAAAAACAATAATAAATACAATTTTGACATCCATGTGACGAAATCTCGGAATTAGTATATATTATCCTTTTGCTTACTTAAGCAATGCGGCAATAATTGACAGGGAACCACGAGCAGTCTTAACCATAACCATTACTTATAAATGTACGTCATATCCGTCTTTGCCACGCGGAAATTACCTATTGTGGCCGGAGATTGCCGAGTAATTTTTTTCATTTGAAAAACGAAATTTTTAGTTTATTTAAACATTTGAATGGTGTACATCTATGATAAATGCATTTATATTATGACTATAATGATATTGGACTTTTGTACAATATAGGTGGCCGGTGACCTTTACCTTGAGTTTGCTTTCCTGGTTATTGTAAAAATAATAACGATTAAAACTGAAGACATTTCCCAAAATCACCAATGACCTAACGTTAAAGCTACTTCTGCTTACTAAACAGCAAAGGGAAAGAAGAGATGAGTTAACATATTAACACACCAGAATAAGTTAAATCGTCTCCATTATCACAGTTTACAGTTTGATAGAATTACATAATAAGTATGTTTGAAGTTTACCTAGATTAAGATATGTGTTTGTGAAAAATGATACATTACGTATCATTTTGTTTTCGTTGGAAGAATGGTGCCATATAAATGTGTTATAAACTAAAGTCAATCCTATTTCGATATACACAATGTTGGCGTTTTGAGCCCGGTACAACATTTTCATTAATAAAACATCAACATTGTATCTGTTACAAGATGCAATCGAATGAGGAATCGCAAACGAGGAAAAGATGGATAAAGACGTTACTGTCTCAGATTCAACGTAAAAGAAGACCTTACATATTCTAAAATTACCCAATTATGTACCGTAATATAGGGAGGACATTTTTTAAATAATTGTTTTAAAAATTGGTGACAGGTATAATTGCCAGTAATGAAGTGTTTCGCCCACTACAATGATTTAAGAAGCAGATGTATTATTACATTCAGCATGATGGCAGTGGTTTACCACTTGTACACTTCTGCTTTATGAGCGCATGCGCGCAGAAGATATCAATAATAACATAATTTTCCTTTTAAATTCAGGTTAAATCTTCTTTCCAGAGAAAGTATATATATATATATATATATATATATATATATATATATATATATATATATATATATATATATATATATATATATTGCTGGATTTGAACTTTCTTCGTATGCATTTGATGCGGCAATAATTGACAGGGGACCACGTGCAGTCTTAACCATAACCTTATCAATAAATATTGATGGACAGTGTGAAACGTATGTATTGTATATCACTTCAGTGAATTATTAGTATTTCTTTGACCTAATCCATTCATACACGGTCAAGCATAAACAGGATTATTCTGTTTTGTTTAAATCGGAAATGCCTTGTGGGTTAGAACAGTCAAGCATGGAATGAATGTACTAACTTTGAATATACGAATGTCCTCTTTGCACATTTGCTATGGTACACGTAAAATTTATCAAGGTGCCATATACTTTAATGAAACTATTCCCGTTGGAATGGAGATATATTTCACATTGCAAAATGACACACTACCTATGACTGTGTTTGTGTTAGGATAATGGTGCCATATAAATTTGTTGTAAACCAAAGTCAGTCATAATTCTACTTACACAATGAAGGCAATAATAGCCTGGAACAGTATTTGTATTGATGAACTTTCATCACACTCATGTTATAAGATGCAATTAAATTATGAATCATAAAGGAGGAAAAAAATTTAAACACTTTTTGGTTTCAGATCCAACGTAAAAGAAGGCCTTACTTGTTGCAAAATTACATAATTAATAACCTAATTAAATACCGTAATATAGGGAGTAAATTTGCTTGAAATGTTACAATAATAGGTGAAAGCCACGATTTCCAACAATAAAGTGTTTCATCCACATTGAAATAATCTATATGACAGCTCTTAGCAGACACATGATTGTTAATGATGCAATTAAAAACGTAAACATACTTGCTTTAAGCCCACACATATTAGAGTTGCATTCAGTTGTTGTGTTCGATGTTTTGGGTACATTACAGCATTGTGAACATGTAATCCGACCGTCAGTGGCTGCTCTTTTTCCGACGAGAGGGTCTGTTGTCTTGCAGGCCTTTAAAAGAATAAAAACGCAGTTTTTTATTATATAAAAAAACATTATTTGTTTATCAATTTAATATTTGGCGTACATGAGAAACATATATGCGACATTCAATCTTAGGACAAAGACAAGTATATACCCTAGCAGTTATCTACCCCAGTAACAACAATAATTTTGCGTCATTACCTACAAGTAGGAACACGATAATAACGGTCCTTGCGATGAAATATCAACAACAGTAGTAACAAATGCTTTCATAGCGACGTTAATGAAGAAGCATGACGTTACTTCTAAAATATATTGATGGTTCAAGCCACCATTTTGTCAATACAACAATACAACCAATAAAAACAGTCATATACATAGATATTACAAACATGATTGAAAGAAATACTAGTCTGAAAGAGCTTACGAAACCATTCCTATAAAGTACACCCCAATACGCAAGACTCTGCTTGGTAACATTATTGTATATCCCGTACAATGTATTTGAAATTATAAATATAATAATAGTCTGAAAATAGATACGAATATAACAAATATAGTATTATTACAGTATAGATCATGTATTTAGTTGTTAGGTCGCGTAAAGATTTCAGCCTAAAAAATTCCGTACTTGATCCGACGCTTCATATCTCATAAATATAGATGTATTCCAATATTGACAACTGGACGTGGTATAGCAATCAAGCTAGCGGTGGTGTGATGAGAGAGAGAGAGATAGAGAGAGAGAGAGAGAGAGAGAGAGAGAGAGAGAGAGAGAGAGAGAGAGAGGAAGAGAGAGAGAGAGAGAGAGAGAGAGAGAGAGAGAGAGATAGAGAGAGAGAGAGGAAGAGAGAGAGAGAGAGAGAGAGAGAGAGCGGAGGGGGTCATGAATGCTAGTTTACTTTGAGAATTAACGTTTGAAGGCCTGTAATTGCTTTAAACGACAAATCGTTTTTAGTTATCTCTATTACCTATAGAGCATCAAATTCAAGTTTCTCACCGTCATAGATCTGCAGCCAGCATTGAAAAAAGTCTGTAATGTTGATGTGATTATTGCGTCTGTATAGCATTCCTGGAGATAAATAAGAGCATTGTAACTCGGACTGGAAAAGCTTATGCTACTTATGGTTGTGCAACATTCCTTATTTTTCTTTCCATATAACTCCATAGTTACATTGGTCACTCGAATATTGTAATGCTTTGAGTGTTTGTATACACGATCACATTTATATATATGTTTCTAAATAAGTATTTTAAAAGTATTTCTTTTTTTGTGTATTGATCGATCTTAATGCAATATGTATCGTTGCATATATGTATGGTTGCGTATAAGTATGGTGACAAACGTTGGATATAACTTAACAACTGAGAGGTCAAAGCAGACATCAGAAGAATTCATCTTCATCAGCTATATATTACACATAATTTAAAAGTAACATGACATTTAAAATGTTGGTATAAAGCAAATTGATATACCAACACTTATGATGCATCAAATTGAAATTGCACATGGCGCAATAATACGAATATATAAACTGTCTTTCAATGCAGGTCTATAGATCAATCATGAATTTATTCTCATTGATTAATTATTGATAACACATGAAAGTAGTCATAAAAGGTATTAATAGTCCATGTATACTAAATTAAATTTAAATGGTACACAATTTCACCCGAGTTGCTTCACATTTCCATTCCCGTCTCCCATCTCTTGTGTAAGGGACGAAATAAGCCCAATTTTTTAATGAGAGAGAAAAACATATTTTCCTGGACAAAATATTAAAACTGAACTTGTACTAAGTAACGTACCGTAATCTGACTCGTCTGAACGGTATGCGTACGCTTTCTTTAGGATCTATCTATCGTGTTCATAATATCAATAATACATAGCTGCAATATGTTAAATTTGTCCCGTACGAGGAACACATACTATATCGTTTTTAATTCCTTTGTTGTCGTTTTAATGTTCAAATACAACAAAAATGTCCAAATGATCGGCTCCGTTCTCTGTGTTTATCTATATGTCTGTCTCTGTCTCTCTGTCTCTATCTCTGTCTCTGTCTCCCTACACACTCTCTCTTTCTCTCTCTCTCTCTCTCTCTCTCTCTCTCTCTCTCTCTCTCTCTCTCTCTCTCTCTCTCTCTGTGAATAATCATATTACCAGCAATGGCCTAGAGTATATTCGTATATTTATTCAACTATACCAATAACGTGTAAGTTTCAGTTAATCCTTACAAATAAAACTTATATTAGCTTCGTTCATCCGATTAAGAGTGTAAATATTTCTATCAAATCCTACAATTATGTAACCCAATACCTCATTCCTCGAACAGGGTTGCGACTCCTTGCAATCCACAAGAGTTAGAGCATTCCTGCAAACGCGACACTCCAACAGCCCATGTGATGTTGGGGCGTGCGTGTATGTATGTATCGATTGTCTCTATGATGAGCATGTAATTCTCCTTATTTTTTACGTTTTGCTATTATGATATAAATGAAAGACAAGTAGTTTACTAATTTTAAAGGCATCTATAAATCGTTTTCAAATTTGTTTCCGTTTAATTGAAGTTTGATTGTTAAAATTATTTTTATACGTTTCTCTTAAATGGTTTACTTATTGAAGTAAAGACCAGAAAAGTGTAAATTATATAAATCAAAAATTTGAATTCTTCCTGTAATCTTTCAAAACACACACACGTATCTATATATATATATATATATATATATATATATATATATATATATATATATATATATATATATATACCTGTAACCAACCGTTTTAAAATTGAATTTTATATATTTTGTTATGTAATTTTTAATTTATTTAGTTCTTCCAAAGAATTATATATAGGAAAGGATAAATGGGTGTTTCATGGAAACAAGCTATACCAACTTGGACTGATAAAAGGGACACAGCTAAACATTATCAAAAATTAATAATTCAAAACTACCAATGTCATCGGTAAACATTGTTTGTAGAACAGTTTCAAGAGATCTGGCGTTTCACTTGAAATAAAATCTGATATATCGTACACATCAAAATGAGACTGACTTTGTACAACATTTGAACGACATATGTCATTTACAGAGACAGCACTGATTGGTAAAGTCATCCTATTATTTATATGTACATGTTGTATCGCCTATTAAGGTACCACAAGACATACTAGAATGATCGATCAATTATAGACCCTCTGGAATGAAAGAAAAAACAAAAGAGAAAATGTTAGCGAATAATTACTATTGAAACCGTTTGTAAATGGTGTCCTCAATTTCCAAACTTGGATACTGTTTACCAACCTTTGAAATTGTATTGTGTTAAAATATATAAATCATCACTGATACATATTTTTGACACTGAAAAAATTCCAATTTTATATGATTCAGTGAGCAAGATAATGTATTTTGTCTTATTTATGACGTGTCCTCACTTTCATTTCGACATCACAACGTTTTAATTTAACAAAAAAAAATCTTCTACAGGTATGGGTATAAATCATTGCACATCAAAAACTTTACATTATTTGAAACAGCAGAAAATATATTTTGACGACTCTTGGGAGGTAGATATTTGGAACTTTTAACCTATAAATTCGAAATGCTATCGAGTTGAAACACATTTTGTTCACATGAGGTCGGTGATTGAATGCATCATTATTCTACAGCGTCATGTTTTTTTCTTAAACGAAATCAAACTGTCGATGATGTGCAATTCATAAAACAAAGCAAACGAAGCTGAAGTTTTAATGTACTAAAATCAGAGAAAAACAATTTTCTTCAATTTTTATATAATAGAAACATGAAGTGAATTCGAAGTTGAAAATCAGATACAGAAAAATATATATCATCGAAACAAAGAATTGGCCAAATGTTAACTTGTATACAAAATATCACGCAAATACTAATTTGAAGGACAAGCAATCTAAATGAAACCTTATCATATGACGTTTTAATTATTACATTTACATTTTCCCTGTATCATTCAAGGAGAAGATCCCTTGCAAGTCTGCACAATTGTCGTAGTTTTAAAACATATTATCTCCACAGTACTATGTTGAAAATAATATTTATAAATCGCTTGGACAATTGCTAACATATTTTGCTAAAATGAAATAAATGGAACTCTTTAGAAATCAAAATATATCATTTCTGTCCTTAATGTCAAAATTATATCGTCTAGGGGAACTTATCTCGTTCTCTATGTATGTATCTCTAAGAGTCTATATTTACCCTTTCGTTTTTCTCTTCATTGATTGACAAGTTTGTTTCCTTTCTTGCCTTGCTTCCGTTTCTCTCTTTATGTGTCTATATAACCTTACATAGTTACAGTATTTGAGACATTGATGCCAAATACATGCATTCAATTAGTAAAATACTGCCAATATAGTTTGGATGAGTTAATTAAATTTCATCGCTCTCAACTTTACTTATTTAATCGTGAACATGTCTGCATTTATTTGCATAAATATGTTACACATCATTTATCTCCATGTTCTGTTTTGTTAAAGGTTTTCTATGAACAACGCATTTGAATAAACATCTGTCCTAAATTTGTAGAGATGTCGTTCTATTCATTAACGCCGGTAGGTGTGGGCGATACCGTAAAAGCCTGCCAGTAAGAAAATAGATTCAGACAAGAATTCATTCTTGCTTTTACAATCACCAGGTTGTGCAAACATCTATTAACTCCAATATTAATTCAGCCTTTTGTGTTCAATATTCATTTTTTTTACTGCAAGCACTTCATTCGGCTTCGATGCCACTGTTTAAGATTAATGTATTCAGCTCAATTGACCCCACCCCCATCCCCCCCCCAAAAAAAAAATGCATATTGAATGTTAAATAGGCAAATGTTATATATTGGTCTGAAACACAGGTAATCATTGCAACTATACCTGACGTTTGAATCACACAAGGTTATCTGGATCAAGAACAGTCAACTTGTGCCATAGTTAACGATTGTAACACACCTATTGAACAGATAGTACCCGAGTGTATCATCTCGTGTAGATCCATATTGTTATTTACGCTTAACGATTTTCATTAGTACATTCTAGGTACACTTATCTTGATGTAAACATTTAATGGAGAAAGCATTTTATAAATTATATCTAATGAACGATAAATTATGGTGAAGTTTATAGCTGTTTATATGTCGTTTAAAATTTAGCTTTAAAAGTAGCAAACAGCTGCGATGGTCTGAAGAACACAATCTCTATTTCTATGAACTATATTTGGTGTTGAAATCATCAATGTAATTTTTTCATAATGCAAGATGTAATCTCTGTAACAATCAGTTGTTACAATACGAATCAATATTATCTAGGCATGATATATACATGGAGAAAAATGTTATGAAAATCTCTCCAGCCCTTACAAAGGTACGGGTTAAACAAAGAAATGTTAACAGACTTTTTAAAAGGAACGGACGGACGGACGGAAAACACACCAGAGCATAATAAATTTGAAATAAAATATTTAAAAGCTAGCTCAACTAAATTTGTTTATAAAGTATTTCTTTATCTCTTTGTGTCCATGGTGTGATTTAAAGCGTAAAATATCACATTTTGTGCCTCGCACTATAATAGAATTTTGAAAAACTTCTTGTTACGAATATCAATAGTCATAAATGATAATTATCTGGTGCCACCGGCGTTATGTTTTGTTACCACAATCCTTGCATTAAAATAAGAATGTGACGAGTAACAGTATTATCCATACAAGTTTGGGTTTATTGACACTACGTAAAACTCATTGTATATATCTCGAGATGAATTAAAAATATAATGTGCTCTTTACTAAGTTCCTTACATTATTGCCCATACATATAAAATTTTACAGAAAATTTTAAACGGCTATTTATGGTAAAATATTAGTATGTGATGTGATCCTTACCTCATTACTTATGACAATGATATTGGATAATATTTTATGGTTTTTATTTGAATAGCTTTTTGCGTTATCGTACAAACACTAAGTGGGTATGTGAGAAAGCTTGCCAGTAGCTTCTCGTGGGTCGGTGGTTCTTCCCGAGGTTTCCCCGGGTTCTTCCTCCACAATACTGGCCGCCATATATAGCTTATCGTGTGCTGAAATTAGCGTTAAACCTTACAACAACAACAACAACAACAACAACAACTAATAACTAATTTGGGATCGACGTAGAGACTTAGGGATATATGGATGTACGAATGGAAAGCAGTTCAATAAACTTCCCTTTTGCGACAACTGTGTTTGCATGAAATGTACAGAGAAGACGACATCTATCTAATCTGTCTCGTTCCCAATTCACTCTGTTCTTAAGAGTTTAAAGTGACCCATAACGAAAGACTCGTTGCTCTAATGTTTGAACCTCTGCTTAACAATCAGTTTGAGAGAATGTTCCGGGTGCACATACAAAATTTAGCTTGTCACGTTTTGAAATTCATTTTTAAAAAAAAATGTAATTTGAAAAAAATGTTGCACAATATATGCTACCTTTTGAAGAAGTCCTCCCTCATCGATGAGAATATATAGAATAAAGATCAAAATAAGAGCTATGGGTCATCATATACCACTATGAGGAAATGAATCAATCAATATAACAGAGTTCCCGAATGAGGTCATGAACAGATGGGCGATTTTTACCATTGAGGTTATATGGTGTTTGGAAGTTGAAATAAATTCATTGAATCTGAAGATACTGTTACAAAACATACATAAACAACGCAAATCTGGCTTTCGGTTAGTTCGATAATAATAGTCCATATGCTGCTTTTGCTTAAGAGTGCCTTGTTGAAAATGGTAAATTTTTGTGACTCCATATTGGAGAAACTACCAGGTTGCCCATCGTCCAGGTAAACAGGAGTAGTATACTGGGGCTGTTTTAGGGGACAATAGAAAAATACATTACCGCCACCCCACCCCCCATGAGCTGTTTAGGGACAAGGGAAAGTGGAATGGTTGTATAAGGACAATAGGAATGTAACAGGCGTGGTGACGTCACAGTACTGAATATATACAATATACAACATACAATAATACATACAGTAATATACATAGACAGACATTTCACATTATTTTGTTTCTTGATGCAAAGAAAGCAAATCGTTTCGAGAACTATGAGTGGCTCTGAAAAGGGCTTTTGGGTTCCTCTTCTTCTTATTATATGTTCTCTCCGGTTTTTCCACCAGCTCATGGATTTTCCAATGATTCCTTTTATCTTGAGGAACATTGAAGACTTCCCGCTGTCTTATTATATGATGCTTTTGCAGTGGTTGTGGATGTGGCTGTCGTACTGGGACTGGTTGTGGAGGTGTCCTCACCTCAGGTTTCACCTGACAGACTGAGCATATCATCGTCCAGTAACACGAAACGATTCGGTGGCCCAGTTGGGTAAGTAAACGTTGTTGAAAGTGCGGTTGGTTTCGCCAATGCGCACCCAATCTCCTGCTGCCAACACTCTACCTTTGTTGGGAACAGTCCAAGTTGGAGACGTACAAAACAGGGCGCTCAAAAACAGTCACTTATTTGTTACTAGGGGGCTCGTTCTATGCTCTGATGGTAAGATTGGTTGTACGCTTGGACAAGGTGGGGTAAGATGTTGATGTACTTCAGAGTTTGTTGATGCGTAAAATATTTCCTCATTTATTCCTTCAATGTGCAGTGAAAACGTCCCATGATAATGACTTTGGTTTCGGGATTCTCAATGGTGAAACAATAAATGATACTTTTCTTAAATTCTATTTTTACTTCTGGTTTATTTTCTTTCTTTTACACTTCTGTCGAAGGAGAAGTGGGCATCATTTTTTAGACCAGTTTTTGTGTTCTTCCCGTTGGGTAGTGGTGGAAGTGGTCAACAAGGACGCTGCAATATTACCAGGAATGGTAGCTGCGGAGTGTGTTTGAAAGACTTCTCGTGCGTCTTCTTCCTCAGGTACATTTATGGTTGCACCTGTCTTGACATCTGGCTGTAGTGATAGTGAGAGATTACTTGGTATAAATCAATAGTGTAGGTATCTTAGGCGTAGTGACAGGGTTGAGTTGTTTGCCACTTGAAGGTTGTTTCCTCTTGTGTCGTAATAAAATAAGTCTAATACAATTGTTTCAGAATCCTTAACTCAGTCAACATGTATACGAGTACCGTCACCGTTTGACTTTCATTTTCCTCCTTCTATCCTAGACCTTGTCTCTTTACTGCTGCTTCTTCTTCCTGTCATTTCCTTCTTTTTACCTTTTCTTGGTGTTGTTGCTGTTTAAAATAGACGACGTGTGGTAAGGAAGGAGAATGCGGTGAAGGTTCTGGTAACAGAACAAATTCTTGCGAAGAAGAAAGAAAATCATCTAGATCACAATTAAAATCGGCATCTTTTGGGAGCAGAATTGTGTTGACTTTGGTAGCCGCTGCTGTACCATCCCTTCTCGTCACCACGAACGATGCACCCCAATTCATCGTCTTCTTAGTTTAGTTTCCGTCATATTCGAGCTCCCTCGCATAGATTCACGGCGCACTGACGCCAACGCACTTTTAAAGAGAATTTATAGTCACAGACCACTCTTAGGATTGGGAGATTTCGCACTGTGATTTTAGTAACGCGGGTTAGAAATGGTGAACGAACTCATTCTAATTAGATCCACTCTTCCACGATAAATAACCGCAGTTCACTGCATTACCTTTATCTTTTCTAGTCACAAGATGTGGACAAACGTAGAACCGCCTACTCTCGCATCGTCAATGCTGATCCTCACAGAATTAACCATGTATGTGAAATAAACATGGACAATACGAGTGTTTGGAAAAGAAGAAATTATTTGCAGAGAAATGGCTTTTTGAAAAGAGTATATGTATACCGTCTAGAAATCAGAAGTTTGAGGATGAGAAGCAGACCTAGGCGTCGCCCTCTATGTTAACGAAATGATGTTGACATAAAACCCAACGATCCTTTTCAGGGTCACTTATGCCTCGAAAAGATTTGCTTTCTTGCCTAAATAGTTATTTTAGTCGTTTGTATTATTGTATAATTGCTAGTGACTGTATATTGTATGTTGTATGTATTATATAAGTCGAAGTCTATGTCCCACTCTTTGGTCCCTATTGAGGTCAGCTCGGTACACACCTGTTCTGACAATTGTTGCAACATTGCTACCAATCTTCAGTACCGTGATGTCACAACACCTGTTCATATTGTCCCTATGCAAAACCTAACGTATATGCCACTGTACCTTGTTCGTACAGAGACCCAATATTCCTTATGATCAATTCTCCTTCACGCTAGAGTTGTCCACGGGTTGGGGGTGGGGCGGTGGTGGGGGTGTGAGTTGTCTATGATGTATTTTCCTATTGACTATAGGGTGCCCCACACTACTAAGTATCTGACACAATCATAATAAATCACAAAAACCATCGCAGATCTTTAAATAAACTAGAGGATTTGAAGACAGTTGGATAACTGTGTCAGTCAGGAGATAAAAGAAAAAAGAAAATTATTTATAATGTCTCAACCCTGAAAAACGTTTTGGCCCCAGTAATTAATAAACCACCACCCGCCCCCCGCAACATGCAATGTTCTAATATAACATACATTGGTGGGGAGCTTGCATGACCAACGCATGAAGAAATGATATCGGCTGAAGCTTAAACTAAATGGTGGAAATGTGTGCTTTTGTTTATAAGTAACAGTGAAACCTAAAATGTCTTCATCTCGTATGGATTTGCCACAATTCACCAAAACGAAATGGCTAGAATGTACAAGATTTGGTGTAGAACGGAAAAGCAAATGCAGGCATTAGAACATCATACATCATTATCCACATCACTAGATCGAAACTACGCTCTCAATGTCATACACTGCAGCTCTAGGTACGGCAAATAAACGTATGTGTGCTCAGTGAATGCTGTCACAATAGACTCCATCATGTCTGAACTATTTGGTCCATATTTTCGTAAATACGTTTAGGTTGATATCTGGTTAGATCTAAGAGGTGTGTGTGTGTGTGTGTGTGTGTGTGTGTGTGTGTGTGTGTGTATGTGTTTAAATTTGATTTAACACTTTGCTCATATTGATACGATGTTTGCTGTGTGACAGTTCATAGTGATATCCATCACTACAGTATCATGCGTAAGACATGTGGCAGCCTGCATCACAAAGTCAATTTTGAAGATATTACTTGATTGTTAAGAGTACTATTAAATGGACTCAATTGCTTAACGAAATTGAGAGAGAGAGAGAGAGAGAGAGAGAGAGAGAGAGAGAGATAAATCATTCACTCGAGGTATTTGAAGTGATGTTCCTATATATCGTCCAAGTCCGCTTATTTGTGATTTGTTTTGCCTTTTTTAACACTGATTTAACGAAACGTTATGCAGGTGTGAATACTCATAGGTGTGAGTACTCATAGTAACTTGATTAGTTTTGGTGCAAAAGACAAACGAACGGTTCTTATGTAGGCCATTATGTTTGGCTTCGACAAATTTATTTAATTTAAGGCCGGATAGTACACATTTCCCAATGAAGTGCAACATGTATGTGTTGCCTGGAGGCAATTTGTTTATAATTTAAATTAAGGATTGATTTTCATTGTCGAAATAGATTCGTTTATTGTTTTCGTTTTCTAGCCAGACCGCAACTGCCAGAACGATGTTATATAATTCCAGCGCAAGAGTGTAATACAATTATACGTCGATGTCCGATCCCAATGTCCAAAGACATGATGTGCAGTTAGGAACTCACTGTATCTTATTAGAGCCAGAGTTATATGTGTACAAGTCCAATGAGTAGGAAGTCTTCCAACGATCAAGCATGAACACTAACCTATCCTTAATACCTATTAAATAGACCGTCTTTTGTCTAGTTACCTAAGAATATCCGGCCTGGTAAAATTATTGGGCAACAAATTCAATAGTACCTATGATAGACTGAAACTCTTTGAGCGTGAGTTTACTTTGAGCCTAATAGTATTGAACCAGTGGGTTATATTGTTCTAGAATGTCTGTGGGAAGGCGAACCTTCTTTTTTCACCGAAACCCATTTGTAACAGTGCTAGAACATGGCTGCTGATGGGGCCAGTGTTTTATATGTAGTCAGGAAAGCCGAAAGCAAACTGTCGGAAACCATATACTTTGTCTGGAATTAGGTACGATTTACATATATAAAATACGTCCAAAATATGTGTTATTGATAAATTAGTGTTTGCTATGCATTGCATAGAGTGGCTACATGTCTCATACACCATTCAGCTCATGTATATAAGACACATTATTAATGAGAACATTTTCGTTGTCCATTTTCTTTTCCTTATTAATGACCATCATTTGTAAATTTCTTCTAATAATAGTTATACGCCTCTACTGTTTGTCAATCGGAATTGGAAAATCGACACCGGTGCGACAAAAGGGAATGAATGAGTGAATCAAAAGGCAGACATCCAGGTGGACGAAGGTTAGTATAATTTCCGCGATCCCTCTTTTCTTCCGAGGCCACATCGTACCAATTCGTTTTCAATACGATGTACAGGTTCATGGCTTCAATATTGACGGAGTAACAAACTACAAACGGAATGGCCCAGTATATGTGTCGTGTATGATTTTACAAAGAAAAAGCGAAACAGACGTGGATTGCAAAATGGACACATCAACAAAATGAAACATTCAGGGCAATCGGCTTAGGAATAATTCCGTCGAAACGGAAATCCTCTTAGCATGAAAAAAACTCATGCACAAATAAAATATTCCATAAAAAAAGAAAAAGTGTTTGTAGAAAATAAATAGGCGTGTCAAATGGGTCCATAGCATGTACAATCCCTACGCAGGTTTATGGCGATCAAGCATTGCAGCCGGACGCTTGACAGAACATTTGTAACGAAACTTTACAAATATTTGCCATTTACAGTGTTATATAAATGTAACAGACAGACAGACAGACAGACAGACAGACAGACAGACAGACAGATAGATAGATAGATAGATAGATAGATAGATAGATAGATAGATAGACAGATAGATAGATAGATAGATAGATAGATAGATAGATAGATAGATAGATAGATAGATAGATAGATAGATAGATAGACATGTGATGTCAAGAGTACACATTTCCCTTAAATTCAAAACTTGATTACTAGAAAAAAGCTGCACTTTCAAACTAGTACATTCCGACATTTTGTTAGGGTGTCAGCAAATCAACATGCATGGCTATGTAAAAAAGCATTTATAGCTTGTACTGTTTTTCTTAGCACAAGAAATGATAGGGCTTTATAGCACATAACCAGCTTTTATTTACTCTAATTCACGCATGTTGTAATTTTAATATATAACACGTGTAATAAAAACCGACTGACGTCACGAATAATGCCGTATTTTCCACTGCTTATGAGCCTTATATAAAATATCAGTATCTGTAGAAAACAATGGAATATTCGTGCACATTTCAAATGAATTTGTGAACGTCGTCAACTAATTATAATCTTGCGATAGAAAAAAAGAGATAAATTATTAAACTCATTAGGTAAATTCAATTCAAAGGTTACAATCTGCTGACACATACTCAATTTGCCACATAACCTGGGCAATTATTAGCGCCATAACATTATTGCACGGTGTCATAATACTTAGCGATGTATCATATCTGCTCTATTTAGTAATATATGTTCAATGAAAATGTCAACTGGCTGTTCATTCAAAATAAATATTTTTTACAACTAATTTAGGAATAAAAAAAATACCACATACTTTCTGCAACGTATAAGGACTGATTTTATTCAGCAAGTATCAAAACATTTTCACCAATATAGGCATTAACATAGTATTATTACCATATATGTTTTCATGTGAGATTCATACCATATTGACACTCATGTGAGATTTGTACCATATTGACACTCATGTGAGATTCCATATATACAGTGTATTTGCTAATCAGCGGCATCATATCTCTTTGGTGGAAGGTGAAACTCTAAAAAACCAACATTATTACAATTAAAATAAACGTTGCTTTAACAGTCGGGGTTTAACTTCCTTCGACCCGTTACAATTCCGTCCCTTCTTGTCTAAGATAATGTGCCATTTCTCTTCTCTTGTTGAAAAAAAAAAATCCTACATAGTTTCGAGGTTCCAGTCTGCGTGGATCGAGGAGGAAGCATAAACACGTTTCTATTGATTTAAGCAGTCATATTATTTGTCACAGAATTAAAAAAAATTCTTTTGCCTTGGAAATATTTGATTATTTGTGTTGTGCATGGATACAACGCTATCTAGGACGAACAGGTGTTTTTACAGACAAGCGAGGGAACCAACATATGTCGCCGCCGTAAACTACATGCGGCTACGGACATCATACTCACGATATGCACGGGTATTTTACCCTGAATATTACTCACTGTCCTATGAATATTACTCACTGTCACCGACACACGAGAAGCTACCGGCAAGCTTTCACACATAACTCCATTGATTTAAGCAGTCATATTGTTCTCAATCTTTGTTTAGTCAAGATCACTTTATTGTAAAATATTGAAAATATATAGTTATACAGCGAACTCATATACTATTGAACAATGTTGAATATCAATTTTACTTTCACCCTTTTGAACCAAAGTATTAATCTTGTAACAGAGTGCAATACATGCTGTATATCACTTGAACGACAAGCACGTTGAAAATATGCTAAAAATAGGTGAACCGACGCATCTTTTCCTGTAATGCAATTCATTTAAACTACTTTCATTATTGTTTAACTCTGGCTCGTAGCTAGGAACCAACAAAAAACCCAACATAAAGAGCTATTCTTCTGCGTACTGAATCCGTATCAGTAACAACCGTGCACTCGAGTTAACAGATCCGACACTTTCAACGCTTGTATATATATATATATATATATATATATATATATATATATATATATATATATATATTATATATATGTGTGTGTGTGTGTAATGGTTTGCTTGAATCGCAAACATTCTGTATTGTATGAAATATTGAACCCTTGAATACAATTACTTTATTTCATGATCCTAAATGTTGTCTATTCATCAAACGTATTTAGAGGTCGCGTTCGAACACTTTAAACCTTTATAACTTTAAATGGAAGTATTTGAAAAAGATAACACCTTTCACGTGAATCAATTATCCGTTATCATACCTAAGTTTAAGGTTTCCTGCTCGACGCCGAGTTACGTACTAAAACTATTTTGTGAATACTAAATAAGATACCCCACTAAATTATTAACCCCTAATAATCACTAATACTAACGTATATTCTACAAATGACAGCATATACGTAACAGTAAGCTAAATCTAAACGCTCGGATGAACAACAAGTACTGATCAATCAATGCTATCTCTCTGCCTGACTGTGTTCGAATCACGGACTCGGCGAATTTTAGCATGTGAGAAAGCTTCAAGTAGATCAACGAATCTGTCATTGTTACAGGTGTTATTCGATTTCCTACTCCACTAATTATACTGGCCTCCATATATGATCTGTATTGAGCTTAGAACTGACATTTAATCACTACAAAAACAAAACAAATAGTCATACCTATATTGTATTACGCAGTTTTTTTTATATGCACTACAGTCTCTCTATAACTTTTTCCAGGTTATAAATGAACAGATTGCCTGAATGTATGTAAATGTTCTACGCATGTAAAAATGAAACACTTCTTAAATTTAAAAACTTTATGGATGTTTCTTGTCAGATGCAGATTCACCAACGAATATGATTATTATAATAATAATATTGTTCAGTAGTTCCCATAATATGATGCAATATGTTAAAATAAATCCATGTGCGTGCACGAGTAAAAAGCATTATCTTATTTGTACATGACGTTGTCGCATGCCATCCAAGGCTTTAGTCATTATATATTCGGCTGAGTTGCCTCTCCTTTTAAATGTCTGGTTCTGGGTGTCTGGTCTTGGCTTAAGAGCTCATAACTTTAATAACTTTAATCCAAAAGAACTAAATGGGGGCGCGGATCATGGAAGTTAAATACCCAAATATTAAATACAAAAGAATTTATAGAAGAAATTAATAGGGAAAAAGAAGTTTTTAAAAATATAGGGAATATAAATATCATAGATGAATGGGATAAATTAAAAGTTAAATTTAAAGAAATAGCCATAAAACATTCAAAATTAACGATTAGGAGTTTTAAATTAGATATAGAAGCTCTTGAAAATTTAATTAAAACAACAACAACACAGGACACAAAAGAAACTTTAGAATTAAGATTAGAAAATTTAAAGAAAGATTTTTATAAAGAGAGGGAAATAAAAGCCGGATTATTTACAGAACTATATGAAAATGCAGAGGGTTTATACAAAAGGGAAGAATTAAGAAGGGGGGGGGGGAGGGAAAACACTAGAGAAATTAAACACGGGAATGGAAATACTAGAAGACAAAACTCAAATATTAGAATACATACGTAATTACTATAAGGACCTATATACTTCACAGAGAATAGCAGACGAAGATATAGAAACATACTTACGAGAGACAAATTGTGAGAAAATTACCTCAGAACATAGAAACAAATGTGAGGAATTTATATCACAAGACGAAATGGTTGAGACAATAGGGAAATTAGGTAAAAACAAATCACCAGGGAGAGATGGACTTTCTGCGGAATTCTATAAAAAATTCTGTAAGGAACTGTCGCCAATTTTAGAATGGTTATATAACAATATTGCACTTAGGAATAGCAAAATGTCAAACACTATGAGGGAGGGTATGATAACAATAATATATAAGGGGAAGGGAAATAGGGACGAAATTAAAAATTGGAGACCCATCTCACTCCTTAATGTCGATTATAAAATTATTAGTAAAATTTTAACGGAAAGGGTCAAAAAGTGTCTTGACCCAATCATAAATATAAATCAAACTAGGGGGCCGAAAGGGAGAAACATACAGAAAATAACATTTTAAACATTAGAACTATAATTGATCACATAAATACAAATGGTACTACTAGTGCTATGGTACTAATTCATCAAGAAAAAGCCTTTGATCGACTTGAACAAAACTATATATATAAGACACTAGAAAAATTTGGTTTTGGAGAAAATTTCCAAAATTGGACCAAAATTCTGTATAATGATATAAACTCGATTGTACAGGTTAATGGAGCAAAATCGGAAAAATTTGAAATTCAAAGATCAGTGAGGCAAGGCTGCCCACTATCTATGCTATTATATGTAATAGCAATAGAAATTCTAAGTACCAAAGTTAGGAATAACCCAAACATTGTAGGGATCAAAGTTCCAAACATTCGAGAAGAAGTTAAGATGTTACAACATGCGGATGATTGCACAAACTTTATCCAAGATGGGAAATCCTATAATGAACTTATAAAAGAATTTGACAGATTTGGGAAAGTCTCAGGTTCTAAGATAAATCCTGAAAAGACTGAAATCTTATTAATAGGAAACTGGAGAGGTAAGACACATGGTCTGCCTGCTCTTCTTATTAAAGATAAAATAAAAACATTAGGAATAAATTTTGGAAAGGATGAACTGAAAAATAATTTGAGAGAAATAAAAGAAAAAAATACAAAAAATGTGGCAATCTGGGCACCATTGCCAATATGCTTATTGGAACGAGCACAAGTTACAAAAAAATATATGTATGTGCACTTAAATTATAGTTCAAAAACAGTAGACTTTAAAAATAATAAACTTAAAAATATAGATAACGAGATTATCAAATATTTATGGGGCTAGAGAATACACTACACAACCAAAAACACTTTATATAAGGAAGGGATGAGGGGAGGTTTAGGTCTCCCCCACCCAATCCTGCTTAAATACACCAACATTTTGAACAGATTTAAGGAAATTAAAGAGGAGCCTAAAATAGCTTGGCAAGGGCTCTATATATATTACTTTGGTTTCTCTATGAAGCAGAGGAACGCTATATGTAGGAATAATAAATTAATAAAAACCTTAGAAGTGCCAAGGAAATTAAGATACATAAAAGATTTATTATTCAAATATAGGGATGCAAAGGAATTTTGGGACACCGATACAAAATGCACATACAAATGGTTAACACGAGAAACAATAAATAAGGGAAAAATAGGATAGAACAAAAATACATAAATATTCAATGGGATAGGGCATGGGGGAACTGGACTAAAGTTAAATCAATCAAAATAAAAAGTACCTTGTTCAAATACATGCATGATGCATGGTTGACAGGGGAAATAGCAGTGAGAAGGCATACGATCGCAGTGTCGCCAAAATGTCCACTTTGCAAACAATTTTTATTCACTAAGAAACATGTTATTATGGAATGTGTTAAGAATCAAATTGATAGGAACAAAATTATAACTAATATTAGAGAAAATCAAATATATGACGAAATACAATTATTATATTTAGATGGAAATTTTACCAATGATCTATTACAACAAATAACAAGTTTTATCATTAAGAATATGATAGCATGTGGACCAATAAGGAATTATGGGGAAGATTTTTAGATAAGGAGGGTACAGTGTACTCAGGAGGAGAAAAGTACGAGCAATGAGAGCACGGGGCTATAACACATGGCGCTACGCGAAGTGGACAGGCCCGTGAAAGAGTTTGGAACAAAGCTCACCTAGAGACATGTACATTACAACAACTCACGTTTTAGATAGGATTTATAGTTAGGGTTTGTTTTTATTTTATGGGAAGCATGCTAACATACAAAATCACTGGTTATATATGGTTTACTCTGTGGAGATTTTTAATCTACACAGAAAGCCCGTTTTTAAGGGACTATAAACATTTTTGGAATGGAATAAGGATTTAATTATAAATAAATAAAGATCACAAACAGATCGAGAAGGGTGAAGTGCAAATAATAATAAATAAATTGCACGAATCCCATTTCGATCAAGTGATCTAGTATATAAATAAGGAAATTACAAATATGGAACATCATACAGCAAACAGTAAAACAATAGTTATTCCTTTTATGACACCATGTTTTGTACTAAATTCAAAATTATATATATATATATATATATATATATATATATATATATATATATATATATATATATATATATATATATATATATATATATATATATATATTAAATGGAAAATATATAAAATTAACATAAATACCGTTTTAGAGGTATTTATATGGCTAGAAAACTGGGACATTTGACAAGAATGGCTATCCTAACAAAAATATACAGTATTCATATGGATACATATAGCAACATACATATAGCACAAACACAAATAGCATACACAGGATGTAGGAAACCCCTAGCCAGGGTTAACTTTATGGAAATAGGACAGACACCCATGATGGACCTTTGAGTTCGGATGAAAATGTCATAGAATAACACTAAGGACAAAATATCCTCCTATTATCATATAATCCCGATGGGAAAATTAAGGTTAGTGTTAATGAAAATTTATAAAAAAAAAAAACACCCAACTACATATCGGGGGGAACACACACATACATGAAACTTTTTACCAGTTTTTTCAATAGGGGGAGGGGACATCTGTCTGGTGTCCCCAAAAAAAGAGAGCTCATAACTGTAATAACGAATCGTAGGAATCGAAGGGTTCTTGATTTTGATTTGGATGAAGGCGATCGTTATCTCGTTTTGGGGGACAAGAGCCTCTGCACCAACTGGTCTGCAGAGAACGATGAGAGTTTCTTCAGAGATTGGGCAGACAAAGATGGGCGTGCCATGCTCAGTAGTTTTATAGTCTTCCGACAGAGCGGTATGTTTGAGGATATTTTGTTCTCATCCATAGGACTCCACAGCTTATATGTACCAAATATATTCGGTGTATGGATGTATCAGTACTGCTATTTGAGTGAAATCCCACAATTATTCAGTATCTGTATTCGACATAAATTCTGAATGTATTCGGTATCGTTTTCTGTGTGAACATTATGTCGGTTCTGCTTGTAGATCAAATATTATCTGTACTTGTTAAAATTCCATGGTTTAGTCACACGTGGTCAGTTACATATTCATAGCTGTGTAAATCCATAATATGATCAGCAAAAGTGATATATTAATCAGTTCTTTTTTTTCTGTTTCGTTTCAAAAAATGTTGATCAACCATGGCAATAAATACATACGCCAATCATGCATAATTTCAACTCATTAATACTTGTCGATTGCGCGGATTTGTAAGTCATATTATGATTAATTCAATTAATGAACACTGCCATTATCTTTTATTGGTTGTTTAACTCAGTACGTATCTTATGCATGGTAGGAATTTATATGCGTGAGTTTAGTGTCAGATTTAAAAATTTCTCAATCATGACAGAAATCAACGTCTTATTCTAGAAATAGGTTTCAGTGTCTTCGCCATAATCTGATTCCAACACAAAGAAAAAACTGTGAAAAGTCACAGCTAAAATATTTTAAACTATTCTGCAGTTAACTACTGCAAAGTTAATAGTTACTAAACGCTACGAACGTTATTCAACTAAGGGTTCAATTATGTATGCTAATTTCACGGGGAAAGGCGCACTAAACAATTTAAACAATTAATATAAATGACGATTCTCAACCCGATGTAAAAATATTGAAACAATATAAGTAAAGTTTTGAACCAGCAATATATAAATAATGTAATAATAATAATAATAATAATGAGGACTTTGTATAGCGCCTAATCTTTAGAGTCTCTATGCGCTTTACAACATCTAAAATAATGTGACTACACGACAGAAAAAACAAATATCGAAAAGCACAAAATTGGAGAACATAAAAATATGCTGAAAACAGATAAGATACAAAAAATTATTAGGTCTCTAAGTTTTGTTCCCGCAGTCGAAAAATGTGAGTTTTAAGAACACTCTTAAATGGGACCACTGTGTCTTTGTGATTAATTTCAATGGGCAATTCCTTCCACGTCGCCGGGCCATGGTATGCAAAAGAACGTTGTCCATAAGACTTCGTTTTCATAGTGGGAACAATGAGTATACGATTGTAAGAAGAGGAGCGTAAGTATCTTGCTGGTGTATACACATTGGTGAGGCCGGATATGTTTGTTGGATTGGAGTCTGTCATTGAAACATAGCACAGAGAACACATTTTGTGTTTGATTCTGTATCGAACGGATAGCCAGTGCAGGATACAGAGCAGTGGTGAGGTGTGCCCTGATCGAGGTACTTAAAACATGATTCGAGCAGCTGTGTTTTGAACGTATTGACGTTTCTGGAGTAGATATTGAGACGAACCAGACAAAATTGAGTTAGAATAGTCCAGTCTTGAAAGTAATAATAAACACACAAGTGTTTTAGTGGTATCAACTGAAAGATATTTGCGAATGGAACTGGAGTGTCTCAGTTCAAGATGGGCAGCCTTGCATATGTTCATGACATGTTGGTGCAATGCGAGAGTATTATCTAGAGTAACACCTAGGTTTCGTAGTGACTGTGAGAATTTAATATTGGTGTTGCTGATATTTATTGTTTGAGGTAAATTATGTAAATGAGAAAGTCTTTGTATTGTGATCAGAATAGCCTCATTTTATCATCATTCATCGGCAACTTTTTACATGTCATCCATGATTTCACATCAGAAATGCCCTTGTCCACTCCTTGGATGATAGCATCAACTTCAGTTTGGTGGCTAGACTTGTATATTCGGGTGTCATCAGCGTACAATTGGTTAGACACTGAGTGATGGTCTATGACACTTGAGAGAGGCTGAGTGTATAGAATGAATTGAAAAAGGTTCAAGAACAGACCCAAGTAGAACACCACAACATAGATCAACTGGGCTGGAATGTATTCCATTTGCAGATACAATTTGTGTCATGTTGACTAAGTAGGACTTGAACCACTCTAAGGCAATATTCTGAATGCAAAATACATGCTGGAGACGGTGAAGTAATATGTCATGATCTATTGTGTCAAACAAATCCAGAAGGGTGAGGACTATAATCATTCTACTATCCAAAGCAGAGAGAATGTCATTAAATACTTTCAGAAAAGTAGTTTCAGTACTGTGGCAAGGGCGAATTGCAGACTGTACAGTGTACATTGCTTAAAAGACTCTTTGAATTCAAATGAGATACAAGTTGGGTTAGAACAACTTTTTCTAAGATTTTTTTATATGAATGGGAGATTAGAAACTGGGCAGTACTCCTTTAAATCGTTATCGTCAAGTCAGGTACTGTATTGGGATAATTTTGCTAACTGGACTATGTTTGTGACGTTCTTTTTAGCAGCTTCATAGATTTGTTTATGAATAGTGAATCTGGTGGAAAGCCAAAGGTTCTGCTTTTCGGCGATGTCTTTTAGCAGTGCGAAGCTGATGAATAACACTGCTATACCATGGAGAGCACATTTTGTGTTGATACTTTGCATTTGGTGGCTGGGGCGTGTTTTTCAAGCAATGTACGCAGGCAGCTATCGAGTTGTTTTGCTGTAGCATGTAAGTAAGTTGTTAGGGTTTCTTGGATGTCATGTATGAATTTGGTTCATTTATCATACGGAGGTTTCTCTTAGTAGCAAATAAAGGTGGAGGGTAAGGGACTGATACGTCGAGATGGCATATAATGCAGAGGTGATCTGATTGCAAGTTCGTGGGATACAGGTATGGATTGCAGAATATTATCATCAGGTCTATGAAGAATTTAGTCTAATAAGTGACCAAGTTGATGGGTGGGTGGGTTAACTGACTGTTTAAGATTGAAAACATAAATGGAATCTAGGAGTTTTGATGTGTATGACAGGACAGTCAAAGTGAAAGTTGAAATCTCCAAGAATAAATAGGTTGCCGCCTATCGAATATATATATATATATATATATATATATATATATATATATATATATATATATATATATAGAGAGAGAGAGAGAGAGAGAGAGAGAGAGAGAGAGAGAGAGAGAGAGAGAGAGAGAGTGAGAGAGAGAGAGGAAAGTGGAAAAGAATATCGATATTATACCATTTCCTACACATCTAACAAGCTCAAGAGTAATCGATTATCTCGTGGAACAGTGTTGATACAACGACCTTTAAAGTCAGTCAGAAATTTTTCGTTGTCAAATGTTTCGTATTTTATTAGAATGCTTTGTATTCTTTTAATCCAATAATTGCTACCTTTTTCAAGCAAGAAATCATTTTTGCAAATATTAGTTGTTAGCATGCATCCCTTTTATGAGGCTATTGAATAATATAAAACCTTTCTGTCAGTATGTGTGTCTGCGTTTTTGTATACATGGATAGTAATTTAGTGTAGTGTATATCAGGATTAATCTCAATAGAATAATATAAACCATTATTGGAAAACAAATTTAGTAGATTGTGTGTATGTAGATTTTGGTAGCAAGGGGAAATGTTTTCCCAGACTGCCTGGATAAATCTATATATATGCGGACATAGGTCATAATAAAATATTCCAGTCAGAACGAAAACATGAATCACATATTCTGACTTAATATTCATTATAATTCCTTGTTCCGTTGATAATATTTAAAATTTAAAATGAATTTTTTTCGTTTGCAATGCTATTGTGGGATTAGTTTTCTTTGATGCCAATCATAGTATATTTCATTATATGTCTATGCCAAGACACAAGAACTATCTATAGATTATAAATATATCAATATTTTTGAGGAAACATTGTTAATAATTAATACATTTCTCAGTGACGTGTATGAACTTCAATGCTTTTATTTCATTGATATTTATATGTAATGCTTTTTTTCATTACGATATTGTGTTTGCGTACATCTATTAAGACGCAAAAATATAACGGTGTATACCTTACGTCGATGATTTAAACGACCTGCGCAAACAAAAACGGAGCAAACTAATTGAAATATAGAGTTTATTTACGTATTACATCTTCATACAAGATAACCCGAAACGTTTGTCTCGCGCCATCCACCTCATGTGATTATCCTTAGTGAAGTATAATTAAAACGGCCTGCCTTGACATATACGCCAATTCGATCTGCAATAAAAAAAAATATGAGTTAAGGATACAACAAGGTGTAAGTAACGTATTGCTGATCCACAATTTAATACTTGCTATTACGTTTGCATTACTGTGATAGACTGGTCTAAAATGTTATTGAGAAGAAAACTATTGCAAATGAATGAATTATGTAGAACCCTTCTGTCTCTGCTGATATTAATGTTAAAACTATTATATCTGCTACGACATCCACTACGTCTACTATTGATAGAAACAAGGACAGGAATAATAATAATAATAATAATAATAATAATAATAATAATAATAATAATAATAATTAGTAGTAGTAGTAGTAGTACAAGACAAGACATGTAATAATGATGTAATGATATTTGAAGTTAAATCAATGTTGGATAGAATTGTCGAAAGTTGGTTTTTGAGGTTATAATTATCTATTCTGAGTATATGCACATCGATCCCTCTATACATGTGTCTACCCATCTAATTAGTTTTACATCCCGCAACAAACAAGCATACTTGAAATCGTATACATATACTTTTTCAATGGTACATAATAAATCCAGACATAACAAGGTACATACGTGAATGAAAGATATCTTTACACTAAAAGAAAGTAGATTCTGAAAGATATTTCAAACCTTGGGATGCTATTTGAGGTGTACTGTTCATCTGAACATGTTATTACTGTTTAATAATTTGCAAAACATCGTGTAAAGTATGGAAACTATATTTGTGCATATATGACAGCGGATATGAATCATTGACAAAACTGCGTTACAGAAAAGTTATAGTTTTTACGTACAGTTTTACTTGTCAGTAGTCCCTGCTGTCTTCTTATTTCAATGATGTAAAAGGACAGGAAGTAATATTTTATTTTACAGTCACTTTATATGTACTTGCCTCTCACTGTCAAACATGTATCATCATTGCAAAGACCGTCTCCACAGCAAATGTCGCAAAGGTTGAGTTGCCTTTTTATTGGATTCATCTGTATTTCACCATTTTCCTGGAGATACTGAAGATTAACGCCAGTGGGGATGTTTAGCCCGGTTTCTATACTTACTATCGTAAGTAGTTGACATTGCTGAAATTGACAGTTCAAAACTTATAGTGAAGTAACTTTAGGTGGGTCAATGTAATTTAAACATCAATACAAGACAGACTATTATAAAATCTAATGTCAAATGGACAAGCTTCAAGAAGCTTGTAAAACAATCATTAAATATATTTATAATATGGAGCCATGTCATTGTAGTCCTGAATTGGTTCTTGGATGAATACTTGCTTGATTATTATATCCGAAGTAGTTTGGTGTAAATGAGCACTCCACAAGGTCGCTTAAATTGCCTCATTTTTCAGGGACCTTGTTTGAAACTTAGAAACGTTTGCAAATATACAAGACAATTAAGTATCAAATTTGCACGTGGATGATTTACCCACACGAATTTTATCACCATATTTCAATGAAAGTTAGTATCTTTGATAGAGAATGTATGTATTGTTTCTAAACGTATTTTGTTTAAAATACATATCTGACGGAAAACATGTCGAAACATGTAAAATAAAATGTTATAAATTATAAATCTGCCATCATATAATGCGATCGTCTCTACATTCAATATGGTGTATTCTACACATCTTCCCATTTCTCGATAATACGTTTTTGACAACATGATTGTTTTCCACTATAAATGTTAAATAACAAGAACATAAATTTAATGTAAACCATTTGAATATAATTACTGTTACGGAAAATGTTCCAAATTATGGCGAGGATGCGACACACAAGAATGGTGTTGCAGTTAATCAGCCATGCCATTTACGAAACTTTAATTATTGTCAAGTAATAGAACCATTACACCATAAGTAAATTGTATTACACTTCATATATTTGCAATTTTCTGTTCACTTCTTACTACAATTTGTTTCGATACATATATGTTGGGACAAATATTTTTAAAGCTTTATATTTGTAAATAATGACTGGACATGATGTCCCAATAATTGCCAACCCTAAATGTGCTTTTACAGTCTTAGATACATTAGTTTAGTTCACCGGTATTTCAATTTTGGCCTAATTAAATATATTTTGAGGATCTCAGATGGTTAAGGCTAGTAAAAGTTCTTTCTGACTACGACAGAGCAGATTTCATTTCCGGTGCGCAAGGTAAAGTCCCAGACGCTAAGACAATTAATAATGCGCAATTCTATAAATATAAATATATATTCACAAGTAGATTTTTTTACAAATTATAATTCTAAGAGCAATTGTCCTTCCTAATAAATATAATATTTGATACGGAATAAATAAGTTTTTAGTATATCCAAGTGCTATGTACATTTGTTTACCTGTTTGCTGGTTTTAAATTTTCATTTTGTTCCATTGCTTGATATTTTAATGTAATATTGTTAATTGGACTTGACGTTTTTCAAATTAAGTTCAGGTCTTTTTGCCTTGACCTTTTTAATTTTCATTGGTAAGCACATAATAATAGAAACACAGAAAAACTTTGATTCAGAACGAGTGACAAGTTTAGCAAGCAACGTTTTTATTTTCTTTTCATTTGTTTTCTCAGAATAACCTAAGTTAAGTTGAGGGCATCCCTGGTTTACATGATATTTATCATATAACAAACTTCAATTTCTTAAAGGTTGATCCCCAATTGGGCATCTGTTTGTAGTCCTAGTTAGACTTAATAATTATGCATTGAAAAATAATTGTCAGTCTTGCCTTAACCCTTGAGACGTCCAGGCGTTTTATGTTGTGTCCAGTTTGAGCATAGTATTTTATTTTCTTCAAATTATTTTGAAATTATGTGATTGTTGTTTGCGGGACATACTAGCGGTCTAAATTAATTCTTGGACAAAAACATTTATCTCAATTTATACAGAATTCGAAAACTGGAATAATATTTCCTGTAATTCAACAAGAGACGGTTGGTACTGCAGCACTTTGTAGGTTACAACAGACGTCGTCTTGCTTGTGTATTTCATCGGGATTCGAATTTAGTTTCATTCAGGACTTTGTATTACTGGGACTTCTATTTTTTGTTAGATTTTTTTTGTATTTATTAGTAAAACCTACTTTCTTTCTCTCCTTTCTCACTTGATATCCTAGAGAGATAAATTATTTTTTTAAAAGTTTACAAAGCTTCTTGTCTTCACTCTTTTATGTTACGTTTGTAAGAGCCTAGACTCGTAACACATACAAACTGCTTCTAACGTCCTACAGTTGGACTCGGGTTAAGTTAAATGATCTGTATAGATTGATGAGAAAGTTTTCCACGTCCCCATCTAAATTGATGGATATCAAAGGTACGCTACCGCCTAGTGAATTCAACATTTAATGTAGTGCACATCTGACATGATATTTTCATTATTTGATTCGAATAATAATAATAAATAAGAACAAATTTAAATCCAGAATTGCTATGTATATTTACTCATATAATTATAATGATACAGGTGCTTGTAGCAGGGTGTATCACATGTTACATGCATCCCTTAGGCTTCTGTATATTGCCAAATGCCTAAGTTTCATTTTCCATTATCTATGTGTGGTAAATTGGCCATGTTCGTGCAAGCATGACCTTTTTCACAATGCCCTTTGGATTCCCATTTGAAAAGTGACCTAAACATGTTCATAACAACACAAAAAACCAACAAACAGTTACTGAGGAACATTCACACGATCGCAGAAATATTGTCATTGATTTATATGGACCAATCCGAACCATAAAGTGATATCTTCACATGTTGTCATGTCAAAAATGCTAAACTGCTCATAAGATATGTAAATTGTGCAGACTATGAGATAAACATTATGTACCTGGTTAAATATTAGTGGATATAAATTTGGCAGTCTAATACTATCAACAGCTCACCAACCTAAAATCTTAAAAATTGTTATTAACCCTGGGTCTCTATGAACATGCTTTAAAGACTCGTATTATTATACTTATCGATTGAAAAGTTCTTTAAGGTATGTCTGCACCTTTTTAGATCAGGAGCTATTTAATTTCAGTGTGCATTAAATCAATAAGCCAAGCATTTTTAAATGTTTCCCACTCGAAACATCCCTATTTAGCAAATTGAAACACTATTTGTCAGAGTTATTACAAAACTGGCATAATTATTTTCAACTAACTGAGATTGACAACAATCGTCATATAAAATGTATAAAAGGAACGGAGTCTGTTCATGCTAGACACCTATCCAAACGTAATTCACATGCAAATGAATGCATTAAATTGGTACATTTACTCACCAGCAGCGGATGGCAACCAAACTCATAGGATTCGACCCCGGCGGTATTTCTCGTTGTCACACGACAAACCTGTAACAAATCAAAACTGATGTTACATAGTATGATAACATTTCAGAATTTTAAACAACAAACACGAACTAATTGGTATTTATTTAATTTTAGTATAACAATAAGTAGCAGAATAAGTAGAGAACATGAAAATAACTAGTTAATTTCAGTTAACCGTAAGACATCTCTCTTGGATTAAGAATT
Organism: Unio delphinus; assembly: GCA_029339505.1. NCBI lineage: Eukaryota > Metazoa > Mollusca > Bivalvia > Unionida > Unionidae > Unio > Unio delphinus. Next base: position 595,093 of record JAQISU010000193.1, read on the forward strand.
GAAAGTTTATATACACTAAGAAGAAAAAAAACAATAAACCTCAACAATATGCAATGTAAATGTTAAGACTTTGATGTACCCATATATTAGATTTAATTGGACAACATTCATAATGATTTATAGTATAAAAAAACAATAATGCAGAAACAGTCCCCAATCAAAGCCGCGAATCGCCAGATCCCGTTACATTTTGATTTGCATGCCTTTTGTATCTCCCATATCTTTACAGCTGTATCAAATTTAACTATGTTTATTCGAAACATCAATCCAGCCACCGTGAAAAATTATGTCGTATAAGTAGATTAGGGTGTACAAATATGATAAATAAAACAAAATGTCACCTCAGGTGGATGCATTACTATCATTTGAACAAGACTAATTTGTTTGATTCCTGATTATTGATTTCGGTATCTAATGCGAGTTATGTACGTACTGTTTATTATTATCACTTACTTTCATCGATGACAAAAAAAACCTATTGAACACAAAATTTAATTTTAAAAAATGAACACATATCGCACAAACAATTTAATTTTTGAAAAGGAAACTCTATCGCATACAAAATTAAATTTTGAAAATGAACACCTATCGCACAAAAATATAACTTTTGTATATAAACACCTATTGCAACATAATTTAATGTTAATGAATATTTCAATGTGTAGGTAATTGTATGTCAAATGATCCCATTCTAGGAGGATTATTTATGTATAATGGTTCTATTTTAGTCTTGTAGACAACACTCATCCGTAGGTGAGTTGAGTGGATCTGCGACATGATGGATCTATACAATATGTTTATAATTGCCTTAGCTCCCTATTTAGGCTTCGTTTTCCATGTGTTAATCAATTTTAATACAGAATGTTGCATCCTCTTGTTATTCTTTGTTCATTCAAGTAATATTTCATCAATCAACGAATTAATGTGCTAGTCTAGGATGCTGCCTGAAAATGACGATGTCTGACTCTTGATCTGATATAGTTACCTCATCGTCACCACAGAATTTGATTTTTCGGCACCTATGTACATCAAGGACATCCCCTTGCCTTGCGTCATCATCATCACTACAATGATAGCACTGGTTGCTAAAAACGCTTTCTGTAATATGACATAAGAAGTTACATAACAAATGTGGTCCCATATCACATTTTGCAAAAAAAGGAACACACGTTGAATAAAAAAAAATATCACTCTATCACTCAAAATTGTATTATGTTTGTACCGTTGAAATCGCAAGTTAAAGGTCACTGGCCATACTCTTACATTTATATGTATATATCATATTTGCATTACGTGAATAAAAGTAGTCATACTCGCACACATTTTTTTTAAATTTTGAAGTGTAAAGATGATATAATAATTTGATTACTCGAAAATTAAGTATAGAACGCTGTTATCTCCCCTTACATAAGATTTCCCACCTATAGCGGACGCCAACTGGAATGACGTACATTTATCCCCAGAAGAGAAAGTATACGCTTCTTGTTGATAAATTATTACCTGTGTTAGACATTATTAATATTATTATTATTATTATTATTATTATTATTATTATTATTATTATTATTATTATTAATCACATATACGTCAATATTTGTCGTTCGTGTATAAAATAATACAATTAAAACGTAAGTGTCATTCCAAATTTTTAATTTAAATCGCTTACGTATATGTGGTCTTTAGTACATAGAATATAATTTAACTTAAGCGGCTTGTCCTGGCTGTACTTGATGTTTTTGTTTTATACTGAGAATCGAAATATGGCGGAATGACACCTTTCATCATGCTAACTTGGTCGGCTATCATCAAGTGTTCCGTAGTGTTGTATCTCTTTGTCATGTATGTATCGGTAACGTACGTATTATTACGCATTATTTATGCTAAAATTAGTCGAAATATTACTTGATAGATTTATCAAGATATACTATTCAGACATATATGAAACGTGATTACATTTCCGAAGGGTTTATTAATTCCAATGATTTTGATTTCATATTATTAGGTTATATTATTTATAATAAAACGAACAAGTCAATTTTGAGCGCCTTTTATACTCACAAAACCCTTTGTTTTACACACAAAAAACCGCCGTGCATAAATAGTATTACCTATGTAGCATGACCTTTTCGGAATGATAGACGTATATTGATACAGCAAAAATGTATGCATTAAGGAAAGGAACGTTTATAATGAGTTAACGTGTCAGCGACATTGATTTGTCCTGTTTCGACTGCAGGGACAAACATAGAGACCTAATCATGTTTTGTATCTTATATGTTTTCAGCATGTCTTTATGTTTTCCAATTTCATTGTTTTTGTCATTTGTTTTCTGTAGTGTATTATTATTATTATTATTATTATTATTATTATTATTATTATTATTATTATTATTTGTGCCTCATTAGTGTATTTGGGTCTAGTACGCGAGAACATGGTGTTATTATATCTTAATAAATAACGTAATCTTGTTTATTTTACATCGGTAATTTAGTAGTGAAATATATTTTAAACTTCTCTTTAAAATTTAAATAGTGTGTTATTATTAGAAATAATAAAATTACGAACACTGCCAAAAAAGAAGAAATAAACTATATAATGTAGTAAGACTGATCTTTTAGAAACCGTCTGAATTCTGCGCATTAGCCATGATGTTTAATTCGACAGCAACCGCATTTCTTGAGTAGGCATCAATAACGGTGTTTTTTTTTTTTGGGGGGGGGAGGGTTATTGAGTTCAAGTATCATTTATTAATGATAGCAAATCTCCGTGAAAATCAGATTAAATTGTTCAGTTAGAGAGATTATAACATAACACTTTGGCTTATTGACGGTCAGCGAAAATTCAGTTGATTTCGGGTTATAAAAGTCATAACGTCATCTCAGTATGACTTAGGTTATTATGTTGGACCATTTTATATCTAAATCTGCAGACATCCCATCATTCTTACATCTTCTCTTTTTTTTTCCAAATAAAACGCAACGAATGATTTGAAAAGCTGAGCGAAAGGAACAGATAACACTTATTTTTCGTTAAGTACAGAATCGGAGTTGATCAAATGGAAAAGTTAAAAACAAATTGCAAATATTCTAGATTTAATAAGTTACTAAGTTGCAGAAAAACAATAATAAATACAATTTTGACATCCATGTGGCGAAATCTCGGAATTAGTATATATTATCCTTTTGCTTACTTAAGCAATGCGGCAATAATTGACAGGGAACCACGTGCAGTCTTAACCATAACCATTACTTATAAATGTACGTCATATCCGTCTTTGGCACGCGGAAATTACCGATTATGGACGGAGATTGCCGAGTAGAAATTTTCATTTGAAAAACGGAATTTTTAGTCTATTTAAACATTTGAATGGTGTACATATATGATAAATGCATTTATGTTATGACTATAATGATATTGAACTTTTATACAATATAGGTGGCCGGCGACCTTTACCTTGAGTTTGTTTTCCTGGTTATTGTAAAAAAAATAACGATTAAAACTGAAGACATTTCCCAAAATCACCAATGACCTAACGTTAAAGCTACTTCTGCTTACTAAACAGTAAAGGGAAAGAAGAGATGAGTTAACATATTAACACACGAGAATAAGTTAAATCGTCTCCATTATCACAATTTACAGTTTGATAGAATTAGATAATGAGTATGTTGAAGTTTAACTAGCCTAAGATATGTGTTTGTGTAAAATTATACATTACGTATCATTTTGTATTCATTGGAAGAATGGTGCCATATAAATTTGCTATAAACTAAAGTCAATCCTATTGTTTACCACTTGTGCACGTCTGTTTTATGAGCGCATGCGCGAAGAAGATATCAATAATAACATAATTATCCTTTTAAATTCAGGTTAAATCGTTGCAGAGAAAGTATATGTATATTGCTGGATTTGAACTTTGTTCGTATGCATTTGATGCGGCAATAATTGACAGGGGACCACGTGCAGTCTTAGCCATAACCTTATCAATAAGTATTGATGGGCAGTGTGAAACTTATCTATTGTATATCTCTTCAGTGAATCATTAGTATTTCTTTGATCGAATCCATTCATACACGGTCAAGCATAAACAGGATTATTTTATTTTGTTTAAATCGGGAAAGCCTTGTGGGTTAGAAAAGTCAAGCATGGAATGAATGTACTAACTTTGAATATACAAATGTCCTCTTGGCACATAAGCTATGGTACACGTAATATTTATCAAGGTGCCATATACTTTAATGAAACTATTCCCATTGGAATGGAGATATATTTCACATTGCAAAATGACGCATTACCTATGACTGTGTCTGTGTAAGGATAGTGGTGCCATATAAATTTGTTGTAAACCAAAGTCAGTCATATTTCTACATACACAATGCTTGCAATAATAGCCTGGAACAATATTTTTATTGATGAGCTATCATCGCAATCATGTTATAAGATGCAAATTAAATTAAGAATCATAAAGGAGGAAATAATTTTAAACACGTTTTGGTCTCAGATCCAACGTAAAAGAAGGCCTTACTTGTTGCAAAATTACCATATTAAATACCGTAATATAGGGAGGAAATTTGCTTGAAATGTTGCAATAATGGGTCAAAGCCACGATTGCCAACAATGAAGTGTTTCATCCGCATTGAAATAATCCATATGACAGCACTTAGCAGTCACATGATTGTTAATGATGCAATTAAAAACGTAAACATACTTGTTTTGAGCCCACAAATATTAGAGTTGCATTCAGTTGTGTTCGATGTTTTGGGTACATTACAGCAATGTGAACATGCAATCAGACCGGCAGAAGCTTGTCTTTTTCCGTGATGAGGGTCTGTTGTCTTGCAGGCCTTTAAAAGAATAAAAACGCAGTTTTTTTTTATTATTTATCAATTTAATATTTGGCGTACATGAGAAACATATAGGTGACATTCAATCTTAGGACAAAGACAAGTATATACCTTAGCAGTTATCTGTCCCAGTAACAGCAATAATTTTGCGTCATTTCCTACAAGTACGAACACGATAATAACGGTCCTTGCTATGAAATACCAACAACAGTAGTAAACAAAGCTCTCATACCGACATTAATGAAGAAACATTAAGTTACTTCTAAAATATATTGATAGTTCAAGCCACCATTTTGTCAATACAACAATAAAACCAATAAAAACAGTCATTTACATAAATATTACAAACATGATAGAAAGAAAGACTAGTCTAAAAGAGCTTACGAAACCATTCCTATAAAGTACACCCCATTACGCAAGTCTCTGCTTGGTAACATTATTGTATATCCCGTAAAATGTATTTGAAATTATCAATATAGTAATAGTCTGAATATAGATACGAATATAACAAATCTAGTATTATTACAGTATCGATCATGTATTTGGTTGTTAGGTCGCGTAAAGATTTCAGCCTAATAATTCCGTACTTGATCCGACGCTTCACATCTCATAAATATAGGTGTATTCTAATATTGACAACTGGACCTGATATAGCAATCAAGGTAGCGGTGGTGTGAAGAGAGAGAGAGAGAGAGAGAGAGAGAGAGAGAGAGAGAGAGAGAGAGAGAGAGAGAGAGAGAGAGAGAGTGAGGAGGGGGTCGTGAATGCTAGTTTACTTTGTGAAGTAACGTTTGAACGTCTGTAATTGCTTTAAACGACAAATCGTTTATTTATCTCGATTACCGATAGAGCATCAAATTCAAATGTCTCACCGAGACAGCTCTGCAGCCAGAATTGTAAATAATCTGTAACGATGGTGTGATTATTTCGTCTGTATAGCATTCCTGCAGATAAAAAAGAGCATTGTAACTCGGACTGGAAAAGCTTATGCTACTTATGGTTGTGCAACTTTCCTTATTTTTCTTTCCATATAACTCCATCGTTACATTGGTCACTCGAATATTGTAATGCTTTGAGTGTTTGTATACACGATCACATTTATATACATGTTCCTAAATAAGTATTTTTAAAGTATTTCTTTATTTATGTGTATTGGTCGGTCTTAATACAATATGTATCGTTGCATATATGTATGGTTGCGTATAAGTATGCTGACAAATGTTGGATATCACTTAACAACTGAGAGGTCAAAGCAGACATCAGAAAAATTCATCTTCATCATCTATATATTACACATAAATTAAAAGTAACATGACATTTAAAATGTTGGTATAAAGCAAATTGATATACCAACACTACTGACGTATCAAATTGAAATTGCTCATAGCGTAATAATACGAATATATAAACTGTCTTTCAAATGCAGGTCTATAGATCAATCATGAATTTATACTCAATGATTAATTATTGATGACACATGAAAGTAGTCATAAAAGTTATTAATAGTCCCTGTATACTAAATTAAATTTAAATGGTACACAATTTCATTTCCATTCCCGTCTCCCCTCTCTTGTGTAAGGGACGAAATAAGCCCAAATTTTTAATGAGAGAGAAAAACATTTTCCTCGACAAAACATTAAAACTGAACTTGTACCAAGTAACGTATCGTAATCTGACTCGTCTGAACGGTATGCGTACGCAGTCTTTAGGATCTATCTCTCGTGTTCATAATATCAATGATACATAGCTGCAATATGTTAAATTTGTCCGGTACGAGGAACACATACTATATCGTTTTTAATTCCGTTCCTGTCGTTTTAATGTTCTAATACACCAAAAATGTCCAAATGATCGCCTCCGTTCTCTGTGTTTATCTATATGTCTGTCTCTGTCTCTCTGTCTCTCTGTCTCTTTCTGTCTGTCTGTCTGTCTGTCTGTCTGTCTCTCTCTCTCTCTCTCTCTCTCTCTCTCTCTCTCTCTCTCTCTGTGAATAATCATAGTCCCAACAATAGCCTAGAGTATATTCGTATATTTATTCAACTATACCTATAACGTGTAAGTTTCAGTTAATCATTATAAATAAAAGTTATATTAGCTTCGTTCATCCGATTAAGAGTGTAAATATTTCTATCAAATCCTACAATTATGTAACCCAGTACCTCATTCCTCGCACAGAGTTGCGTCTCTTTGCAATCCTCAAGATATAGAGCATTCCTGCAAACGCGACACTCCAGCAGCACATGTACTACAGGTAATATATATATATATATATATATATATATATATATATATATATATATATATATATATATATATATATATATATATATATATATATATATATATATATATATATATATATATATGTATATATATATATATGTATATATATATATATATATATATATATATATATATATATATATATATATATATATATATATGTGAGTGTGTGTGTGTGTGTGTGCGTGAATGCGTGCGTGCGTGCGTGTGTGTGTGTGTGTATGTATGTGTGTATGTATGTATGTATCGATTGTTTCTATGATGAGCATGCAATTCACCTTATTTTTTACGTTTTGCTATTATGAGATAAATGAAAGACAAGTAGTGCACTAATTTTAAAGGCATCTATAAATCGTTTCTAAATTTGCTTCCGTTTAATTAAATTTTGATTGTTAAAATTATTTTTATACGTTTCTCTCAAATGGTTAACTTATTGAAGTAAAGATCACAAAAATGTAAATGATTGAAATCAAAAATTCTTCCTTTAATCTTTCAAAACACACACACACACACACACACACACAAACACACACACACACACATTATATATATATATATATATATATATATATATATATATATATATATATATATATATATATATATATATATATATACCTGCAACCAATCGTTTTAAAGTTCAATTTTATATATTTTGTTATGTAATTTTTAATTTATTTAGTTCTTCCAAAGAATTATGTATAGGAAAGGATAAATGGGTGTTTTACAGAAACAAGCTATACCAACTGGGACTGCTAAAAGGGACACAGTTACACATTATCAAAAGTTAATAAATTGAAACTACCAATCTCATCGGTAAACATTGTTTGTAGAACAGATTCAGGAGATCTGGCGTTTCACTTGAAAAAAATTCTGATATATCGTACACATCAAAATCAGACTGACTTTGTACAACATTTGCACAACAAGTGTCATTTACAGAGACACCTCTGGTTGGTAAAGTCATTCTTATTATTTATATGTACATGTTGTATCGCCTATTAAGGTACTACTTTAAGACATACTAGAATGGTCGATCAATTATAGACACTCTGGAATGAAAGAAAAAACAAAAGAGAAAATGTTAGCAAATGATTACTAATGAAACCGTTTGTAAATGGTGTCCTCAGATTCCAAACTTGGATACTCTTTATCAAACTTTGACATTGTATTGTGTTAAAATATATAAACCATCACTGATACATATTTTTGACACTGGAAAAATTCCAATTTTGTATGATTCAGTGAGCAAGATATTGTATTTTGTTTAGTTTATGATGTGTCCTCACTCTTTCATTTCGATATCACAACGTTTTATTTTAATAAAAAAAAAATCTTCTAGAGGTATGGATCTAACTCATAGCACATCAAAAACTTTACATTAGTTGAAACAGCAGAAAATATCTTTTAACGACTCTTGGGAGGTAGATATTTGGAATTTTTAACTTATAAATTCGAAATGCTATGGAGTTGAAACACATTTTGTTCACATGAGGTCGGTGATCGAATGCATCATTATACTACAGTGTCATGTTTTTTTCTTAAACGAAATCAAACTGTCGATGATGTGCAATTCATAAAAAACAAAGCAAACGAAGATGAAGTTTCAATGTAATAAAATCAGAGAAAAACAAACTTTTCTTAAAGTTTTATACAATAGAAATAGGAAGTGAATTCGAAGATGAAAATCAGATACAGTAAGATATATATCATCGAAACAAAGGATTGGCCAAATGTTAACCTGTATACAAAATATCACGCAAATACTAATTTGAAGGAAAAGAAATCTACGTTGCTGTATAGATATTTTTCTTTAAATTATCTGATGCCTAGATTTATTATAATGAATGGCAATTGTGTTTCTTTTCTCACGAGAGCACTATGCATGTATTTATTTCATGGATGATTACTGGATCATTCATTGAGGCTTTTCAATAGTGGATGGACGAAACAGGAATACACGAATTTGTTTTCTATTTCAGGAACCAATTATTATATTTAAAGTAAATAAAACCTTATCATATGAGGTTTTAGTTATTACATTTACATTTTCCCTGTATCATTCAAGGAGAAGATCCCTTGCAAGTCTGCACAATTGTCGTAGTTTTAAAACATATTATCTCTACTGTACTATGTTGAAAATAATATTTATTAAACGGTTGGAAAATTGCTTACAAATGTTGCTAAAATGAAATAAATGGAACTCTTTAGAAATCATAATAAATCAGCTCTGTCTTTAATGTCAAAATAATATCGTCTAAGGGAACTTATCTCGTTCTCTATGTATGTATCTCTACGAGTCTATCATTTACCCTTTCGTTTTTCTCTTCATTGATTGACAAGTTTGTTTTCTTTGTTGCGTTGCTTCCGTTTCTCTCTCTATATGTGTCTATATAACTTTATATAGCTATTGTATTTGAGATATTGATGCCAAATGCATGCATTCATTAGTAAAATACTGCCATTATAGTTTGGATGAGTTAATTAAATTTCATTGCTCTCAACATTACTTATTTAATCGTGAATATGTCTGCATTTATTTTCATAAATATATTACACATCATTTATCTCCATGTTCGGTTTTGTTAAAGGTTTTCTATGAACAACGCATTTGTATAAACATCGGTCGTAGATTATCGTTCTATTCATTAACGCCGGTAAGTGTGGGCGATACCGTAAAAGCCTGCCAGTAAGAAAATAGATTCAGACAAGAATTCACTCTTGCTTATACAATCACCAGGTTGTGCAAAAACAACTATTAACTCCAATATTAATTCAGCCTCT